>VZTX01017760.1:214418-323218 GCA_013400915.1 Pardalotus punctatus | reverse complement strand
GGGGGGGGGAAGGGGGAAAAAAAGAGGGAGAGAAGTTCACAACATTCACGCGTCGTTGTTCCGCCAGGTGACCTAGGAAAATTTAAAAAAAAAAAAAGTTCAGTTACTCTGTGAAGACGTTGTTGCTTCACTGCATAAACCTTAAATCAGAAACGCATACTCTTCAATGCCCTTTCAGTCCTCCGAGCCGGGGACGCAAGATTCAGATCCTGCTACAGAAACACTCGGAGTGGCGGGGCGTTGCATGGTTATGTGGCAGCTTATTTTTTTAAAAAAGTGCTTCTTAACCAGTTCGAAGCATAAATAATGAATCTGAGCTTTAGACAGAGGAAATCGCACCCGCTAATGTGAACTAACACGACCAAAGTAGGCGCATAATAGACAAGACTAGGAGCTGCTAACCACTTCTACACAATGGCATTAATAAGATTAACCTGGGCAATTAGCCGGTGCAGCAGAGATCAAGCCTAAATCTGGGGCCTTTCTAAAAAGCCCACTAATGGAAAGGATTACGTTAATTTCATTAATTCTCAATACACAGACTTGGGCTGCTTTCACTCCTTTGTGTAACCCCCACCTCTTCCCCACCAAAAAAGGGGAGAAAAAAAAAATCAAATCTGGTTTTGTTTGTCATCTGCATATTACCAGGAACTAAATCCAGGATGACGTCGCCTGGGTATAAAAAAGGGAAGAGGTTCAGATGGATTATACTCCGAGCAGCCCTCTGGGTTGAGATCAGTAAACAGGCGAGAGTTGAGGGGGGAAAGTTCCAGGGGTGGATCCTGCGCACACGCACACACACCGCACACGCACACAGACACACACGCACACTCTGCCCGCAAGCTGCCCTCGGAAAACGCTCTGTTCTTTTCGCTCCTATCCCTTTTTAAATTTTATCCGAAAAGTTTCGATNGCCGGTCCCCGCCGCCCTGCCCCGCACGGTTTGGGGCATGCCTGTGAGCATGTTCAGCATCGACAATATCCTGGCGGCCAGACCTCGCTGCAAGGACTCGGTGCTGCTACCCCCGAGCGCCGCGCCCGTCGTCTTCCCCAGCCTCCACGGGGACTCGCTCTACGGCAGCGCCTCCGACTACGGCGGATTTTACTCCCGGGCGGTGGCTCCCGCCTCCGCGCTGCCGCCGGCCGTCACTGGATCTCGGCTCGGCTACAACAACTACTACTACGGGCAGCTGCATGTGCCGACGTCCCCCGTGGGCCCTTCGTGCTGCGCGGCCGTGCCGCCCCTGGGCGCCCAGCAGTGCTCCTGCGTCCCCCCCGCAGGTAAGACGGCCCCGCGTGGGACGGGGCGGACCTGCTCCCTTTGTTCCCGCAGCCGCGGGGCCGGAGAGGGTGGCGGGGAGCTGGCGGCCCGCAGGAGCTCGGGAGGGAGGCGGGAGGGGGCTTTTCGGGACGGGACGGGGGTGGGGGAAGCAGCGATCTCATGCAAAGCCTGTCGTCGACTCGTCTGTCTGTCCGTAGGTTACGAGGGCACTGGGTCAGTCCTGATGTCCCCTGTTCCCCATCAGATGTTGCCCTATATGAACGTGGGCACTTTGTCCCGGACGGAGTTGCAGTTACTGAACCAGCTGCACTGCAGGCGAAAAAGACGGCACAGGACTATCTTCACTGACGAGCAGCTGGAAGCGCTGGAAAACCTCTTCCAGGAAACGAAATATCCAGACGTGGGCACCAGGGAACAGCTGGCCAGAAGGGTGCACTTAAGAGAGGAAAAAGTGGAGGTACTTTGCTTTCTTTTTCCTTCTTCAGCCCTCTCCCGTTCGCACTCAAACGCGCTCGAACCGGATGTATCGCGGTGCGGCTCCAGCCCGGCTCGGCCAGCGGAGGCAGAGCGACTGCTTTGCGGGGGCAGAGGGAAAGTATTTTATTATTTTCAAGTGCCCTTACTCGGGACGGCGGGCCGAGCCTGTTACAGGGCTGTGAGCGATGGTGGGGAGGTGGCTGTGCTCCTTGAAGGCGCCTGGCCGGTCCTACCCGAGCTTCTGCTTTCCCCACCTCCCTCCGTCCCTCCGAGCGCGGCCGCCGCACACCGGCCCTGGCAGGGCTCCTACAGGGCTGAGGTCACGCTGCGGGTTTCCATAGTTTTGTTTTTATTTTTTTCCCACTTATAATTTAATTTCTTAACGTAACAGGTTTGGTTCAAAAACCGCCGGGCGAAGTGGAGGAGGCAAAAGCGATCGTCTTCAGAGGAATCAGAAAACGCACAAAAGTGGAATAAAGCGTCTAAAACGTCACCGGAGAAGAGACAAGAGGACGGGAAAAGTGACTTGGACTCTGACAGCTGATACTTCTAAGCGGGGGGGACATTTCCCGTGGACTGTCGGATACGCTCCAGAGGATGCTACTAATCTTGCACAAGATCTGCCTTGTTGGAGGGGGGAAATATCTGTATATAATGTACACTGCACCGAGTTGATTCCGTGTAAATAAAATGTGTTGCGGAGGTGTTGCACAGGTAGACGGCGGCGCGTTTGTTCACCCTGCGCCTCGGGGAGAGGGAGAGGAGAGGGAGAATGGAACAGGGAGAGATGGTGCCCAGCTCCCCGGGGAGCAGGGCCGGTTCCTCGTTCAGGGTGCGGTACGGCACAGTGTGAAAGCCGGCGGAGGGAGCGCTGCCAGGCGGGCCCCGTTCGCCGCAGGCCGGAGAGCGACGGCGATCTTGCACCTGGAGGGACGCGGCCGAGGCCCGGCCAGTCCGATCCTGACGGGGGCAGCCCGGTACGAGCCCGAGGCGGCCGGGAGCGACCCCGCCGCTCGTCCTGGGGCTCCCGCGGCGCTCCTGGCCCCGTTCCCCCGGCCGCGGCCCGAGCGCTTCTCCCCTCCGGGAGCGCTGAGGCTCCCCCCGCCCGCGGCTGCCCCCGCCCTGCCCGGCCCGCCGGCGACGATGCCCTTGGGAAACACTTGCTGGTGAAACAAACCGGCCCCACGCTTTTTGCTCTGTCCAGTCGCCCTGCGCTTTCCCCTATCTCCCTGCGGCTGTGCCTTGTTGAGTTTCCAAAGCGTTTGTCTTTGACCCTCGGTTAGAAAAGCCATCTCTCTTTAGTTTAAAGTTGCTGTTAATAAATTTTAGACATTATCAGATGTACGCGTAAGGGGAGTACGAGCCCTCGTGCGCTGCTTTTCTGGGCTGTTTCAGAGGAAGTTGCTAATAGAAGTTTTCTCCCCTTTGAGACAGCACCTTTGCAAGTACGAAAGCAGTGACAGCCTGGTCTCGTTTTACTCTTCCCTCTGCGCGAGGGCCTCGTAGTAGAGACGTCTATTCCTCCTTTACAATTTACATTCACTTTCCTTTTGCTTTTTTTTCCTGTGACTCTCCAGCTCAGAGCTCGCCACTTCAGAGCAGAACCATCGAGCTTTTCCCATGGTGTTGTGTTAAGGAAGACCCTTCTCTCCCCTCGCCTAAAAGACCGTCCGTAAAGTTAAAACAAATGACCTGAAGGTGTAAAGACAATTCAGATGATCTCTGGCTGAAATCTTCATGGTGTGCCTTTTATTCAAAGTTACGTGTCCGTGAGCTGATTTTGCTTAATTATGGCCAATGCCTGAACTCACCAGTATCTATTCAGCTCGCCTAGTTTAGACAAACTTTTTCCAAATATGCTCACCATTACTTCCAGTGACACTAGGAAGGGTCAACTGGTGTGTTGCTTGCCCTTGTGCTTTTTCTTATTTTTCTTGCTATAACCAGCATTTTATGGGTGTTGTAACATGGTGAGTACTGCAGGTGTTAGTGTGACAGACCCAGTCTTAAAACCTGTCTGCTCAGGTAACATTTTAATGTTAATGTGTCCACATAGATGTGATATCTCTTTCTGAGCAATCTCTCACCATATCAAGATGTAGGAAGAGCTGCTGTAGAAGAAACTCAGTGTGGTTTTGTGTGAGCTAGTCCTTTAGGGGGCTAAGAGTTTCATAGCTACTACTCTGTTGAAGAAATTAAGCTTCTTGCTCTTCAGTGCAGCAGAGGAGGAAGAGTAAAAGCAAATGGATTCTTCTTCTTGGTTACGTGTAGTGGTTTGGTTATATGGAGCTGTTGCCTTTTGGAGATGCTACCTGGTTGCTATGGATGCATATTTAACCTCTGTAAACTATATTGAATTACAACACAGCAGCACAAAAAACTAGTTTTCAGATTACTGAAAATTAGATTTGAAAAGAAGCATTTTGTTATGTTATATGCAGGAAGTCTCACTGAGTGGGTTTTTAATATCATCACCTCTGTATTTAGTCATTGTTAGGTTTTAAAGTGCATACTTAATTTGCAAATAAAAGCCAGGTCTAAGGATAATATTGCCCAGGATTTTGCAAATGCTTATGTATTTGTGTTACTTCCATGTGTAAATATCTCTATTGCCACAATGGGAACTTGGTAGGTTTTTGTTTTGTTTTGCATTTTTTTTGTATGGGGTGGTAATTTTGGATGTCACTATTAAGGATTTTAGCTTGCATAGTTGAATGTGGGTGTTAAACTGGACCTGGGTTTGTAAAAAGTGGGCTTTAAAAATGTTTTTGATTACCAACAGTAGTTACTTAAAGTTGCAGTACATATTTTTAAAGGTACTTAGACTTTTCCAGTGGGAGAAGGGTGCCCGAGGACCACTGAAACTCCAGGCCACTGAGCATATGCCAATTTATGGATTTATTGAGAACTGTTTGTTCTGTGGAAGCATGTGATGTGACGTAAAGATCAAAACTTTGTATTCCAAAACACAGTTTCTATCCATGGAATTGTCATGAAATCACCAATGATTGCTTTAAAATCACATTGTATATTTGTCTGTGCTAATTTTTGAGTTTTCTATAAACTCTTGATTACCGGAAGCTCGATCTCGCAGTCATAGGTATCTATTTTTATTACTACATGTAGGTGTAGACCTACGGGAGTTAATAATATAATTTTAAAATTTAATTGAAAAACAATTTTAATCTTCACCTGAAAGCTCAATCTTATTTACTAAAAATGGTATTTGTGCCATTAGTAGAAGTAGCTGTCTCAGTCTTTTTCTCACTGGTGTTTTTTTAAAACCTAAAGGTTTCACACTATCTTTTTAGCCTACAAAATCAGATTCTGTGCAGTATGGAAGTCTGACGAAAGTAGTGAGAAGATTGCATGAAAAGGATCAAGGAAGCTGAAAACTAAATTATTGAAAACATGAGGGTGATAGTAATAAGAAGATCTCTCATTCACTTGTGCTGTTTTGTTGACATTTTCCATCTCTAGATTTCTGTCTGGATTTTTATTTTAGGAGAATTCCTACATGCCAAAATGCAAATGCCACACAGCAGCTTTCATCATTTTCTCTTTCTGTTCATGCAGTAGGAACAAGTCAAAGCAAGAGACCTGACTACTTGCTATATTCCAGCAGGTTCAGTTCTAACAAAGGGGCTTGAAAGAGTTGTTTGTGGTTCTGTTTGTTAACACTTGTCTAAAAAGGATACCAAAAGAGACGTTGGTTGGGTTTGTCTGTATCTCCTCCACTGCGACTTACAACTTTGCATCTTGGGCAAACACATTCTCAGAAGATTGGATGGGACTGAAATGTGTTGAGGTACTGAGGTGCTGAGGTACTGTCTGGGTTTTACAACTTGAGCTCAGCTTCTTTCTGTCTTACTGTTTCCCTTTGAAATGTTGGACTCCTTTCTATCTAAATTTCTGTTTGTTGAATGAATAATATTCCTTTCAGATCTCACAAGGGAGTTAGGTTGAGTGGAGGATTATAAGAAAAAATGTAAGCTACTTTGGAGGTTCACTGCTGTAGTGCAGCCTTATTTCAGATAATGTTATGCATTATAGGAGTAATAAATGAATAATTATACAAAGGGAGCATACACCAAATAAATCTCCCTGACACCAAGCTGGCTTAGGTTACGAAATTCTGTTGCGAGGGAAAGGTAGGGAGAGCAATGTGTAGTAAGGGTCCAATGCAGTTTTCTCCTGTGTAGTAATCTGATGTGCTATCTTCATTATGTCATCTGCATTTAGACAGCAGAAATTTATATTTCCCCATATTTTTATTTACCATTTTATTTCTATTTACCATATTTATTTCTGTAGTTCTTGTTTTAATGAGTAATGCTGGAAAGCAGAGGTCAGATTTATTTTTTTTTTGCTTGACATGAAGTGATTTATTATCAGCTGAGAATATGGACTTTTTTTCCTTTCAGTTTTACTAATACTTGACTCAACTGGTTTTGAGCTTTACTATAATGGGATCCTGGGAATATAAACCATGCAAACTCTTTCTTACATGTGACTTGTGGAGAAAACATTTGGATTAGTGGAAGTTATAAAAAAATGCAACATTAAGGTGAGTTCATATTTTTTGTGCTCCATCTGCATTTATTGGTTCTCTGGGGTTAAACACCATAGAGCATAAATGAACAAAAACCTAAAGAGTTTTTGTTTTGTATTTTACCCCCCTAGGGTTTAATTCCATTTATACTTTATGCTTTCCTACTTCAGAGACCTGGTGAGCCTGGACTCAACCTAGACAGAGAAGTTTAGTCAAATTACCCTGGTTTTTTTTGAGTTGCCACTTACCCTGATTTGATTGGAGTCTATTACACAAAGGTAACAATTATAGCTGCAAGATGTTGGATTGTAAGAAATTAATGCAACTTTGAAGTTGCATAGCTCTGTAAAATTCTTTAAATTTTAAATACAGAAACCTGTGCCACAATATTCTGATTTGTACTGAAGCTACCCAAATCTGGAGAATTCAAATTTAAAATTAAAAAACAAAAAGGAATAAGGCTTCTTACACTTTTGTATTTGGGATAGAGTAGATGTCTACAGACAGAGACTATATCCCTCAGGACATAAGGCAAAACTTATGGCATAACTGAACAGAACAATAATGGAGCAATAGAAAGGCTAGAAAACTTGTTACAGCATAGATTTTCCTACAGTTGAATGTTGAAAGTTACTTCTCCTCTGTCTTCTAAATGATATCTGAGTACTGGTGTTTGCATTTCTTTTCTGCTCCTTGTCTGGACAAAGATGCCAACTTACTTTTAAGATCTGCATTTTATACTTCCAAACACGTTGAACACACATCCAAGCCTAGAAGTTATAATTGTTCCTTTGCATTCTATCCAGGAAAAGAGTCTTCCCTTGAAACTCTAAGCATTGAAATCCCACCAGAGTTTGCCTTTATTTGTTTATATAAGTACAGCAACAACAACTACAACAATAATATTAATTTTTTATGCCTTTCTGCCTTTATGGGAATTTATTCAATGTTTGCTACCCAGTGACTGCAGAGAGCTTTGCTAACACCATGTGTTGGGTTTTCACCTTCAGGTAAAAGGGACAATTTTGGTGAATTTTAGCCCCTGACTCAGGATTCCACTGTCCCCTTCAACAGGCTGCCTGCAGATCTTCTCCTCTTGCTGTCTGGGGTAGGTGCACCTGTGAGCATGGCAGACTTAATAAGTATTTTTTCTGGAAAAAAAAAGCCCGAAGAATAGAGAGCCAGATTCTGATGGTGTCAGTTCAGTAATTTGGTTTGTAGGGAAGCAAACTACAGTGCTGGAATGAATTGCCGAGCACAAGGATGAGAACATCTGAAGCTGGCATCCCTCTTGACTCAAAGGTGTTATGAGTGTAGAACCTGAGCATAACTGTATTTATTTCCTTATGTGGGGATTTTGGCAAACTGTCAAAGAGCTTAGCTGTGAATTTTCAGAGTGATCCTGAGGTGGGAAACTACTGTTTCTCCATTTTGCTGTTCGAAGTGCTGAGGTGCCTCTTTCTCAGGGGGACACACAAGAAGTCTTTGGCACAGTGTGGGGAAGCAGAAGTGATGACATTTTTTCACTGGTGGATTTTAATGCCATCACCATGTTTTCCTGTTATCCTGCTGGAAATTTGACTTTTCCGGTGAAAAGAAGGCCTTCATGGTTGATGTAATTATATATATAATTTCACTTGGTTCATAAAAAAATTACATGCATTTTTGTCATGTCCATGAACCCAAATTGAAGACTAAATTAATGGAAGATGAGTGAATAAAGGGACAACATGGTTTGGGTGTAGGAAAGACATATTTTTAAAAGCCACAAAATGAGAGATCTAACCTACTTTGCTTGCACACCCAAAAGCTCTTGCTGAGTGCTGCATGTGCAAGGAATGCAGCACCAGCAGAGAGCAAGTAACTTTCTTTGGAAATAGAAATGGAAAAGAGTTCTTTTTATGCCAAATTTTACCCCACAGTGGATAATTACAGCCAAGTTGTAAACCCCTTAAAAGCAATAAGGCACCAGCATAATGAAACACATAACTGAAATTTACTGTACTTGTGTAGATTGCAAGCTTACTTTTGAATATTTAGTGTTCAACTTCTTAAATCTGTAGTGTTCACAGAGGGCTTTTAAGTGCTAGAATTTTGATTAACTGTCTCAAATAAACTACTGCTATTGTTGTCACTATAAATCTCCCTAACCTAAGAACCTCAAGGAGTCTGATATTTTCTGTGGAAACTGTAATGATTTAGAAGGGCATGAACCCAGCACCCTTTATTTGGAGCTTCCTGTCATTATATAGAAAGTCTCAGGCTTTATTTACATCAGCTATTAGGGCTTATTTGTTTAATATTACTTTTTCATTGGTTTTATACTGTGTTTATCATGCACATTTTTAGAACATACTGTATTTTCCTTTCAGTTGGCCCTAATGGTATAGAGACAGCTCTTCACAATGAAACTTACTCACCTGAGACACCTATAGCCTGGTTGAAAGGATGATGTGGAAGCCTGACCCAAAACCTTTGTGGATTAATGAGAAACTTTCTTCTAGGGCTGGTAATATTTCCCACTGACATAAGTGGATGTGGTTACTTTGCAAGGTGAGCAGTGAAGAGAGAGCATTAATCCCTGGTCAAAAGGGCAGGTGATTATGGGACAGAACCATGCAGGAAGGGATCATTAGTAATCCCAGGGGAGCTTTCTCTCCTTAAAATTCTCTGACTGTCCTGCTCTGATTTGTTCAGCTAAAATGGTCCTTCCCACCTCTGTACAGGTACATTTTTAATGGTAGAAATGTGTTTCAATCACTAAAGTCGTTGCAGTTAGTACTGTTGTTGATGGAATAAGTTTACCAATGTTTCTGTGCTCATGTTAAAAGTTTTAATGAGACATATTTTAAGGTAAAAGCCATCTACCCTGAAAAAATTACACTAATACAACACAGTAATGAACAGTAATGTTGTTTGCAAGTGTTTCCTTGACATAGAAGTAGGTGTTTTCCATGCAGTGAGGCTTGACTAGGGACTACATTAGGCTCTGAGAACCTGTGTGAAGCTTATCTCCACCAGCATAAAGGCAAGATAAAAGTTTATTGATACCTATCATTCTCGGCCTTAAAGGAACCTCTGATTTACCACATTTTTAAGAAAACCCAGAAGTGTTCCTGAATTGCAAAGCAGCTGTGTTTTCCTCTACTCACGTATTCATTGGCACAGCTGCTTCAGATATCCAGGTATCTAAATTATTCTGACATCAGAAAAAAACCCTGAAACGGGGACTGATTATGGCCATATTGCTTATGATGGTTTAATGCTTTGGCTGACTGATTACTGGCAAAACTGTTCAGTCACCAGGCACGTTGCAGTTAAGAGGTAAGCAGAATTCATGTTGAGCACTAGGAGCTAGGACATTAGGTGCTCTAGAGTCATTCTTTCTAATATCAGCCTCTTTGAAGTAGCTGTCTTAGGAAAAGAAGCAGTTTCCATTTCAGCTTCACAATCTTTTCGGTCGCATGCTGAAAATTTTGGTATTGGCTCAATGGATTTCAGATGACTACAAAATTAAAATGAAAAATGAAAAGATAATGTTAAATTTGATGTTAAAAATAGTCTCAAAAAGTCTATCAATTTGCATCTTTCAAATTTCTGCACAGTTTTGCTGTTCTTCTCTCAGTTTCCAGTCTAGGTTGTCTTAAAAACCACTGGACATTTTAATAATGTTTGGGTACTACTTTAGAGCCAGTCTATTGATACCAATAAATCTCATTTGCTTTTTTAAAATCACTTTTGGTCGGCACAAAGTAGAAACACAGCCATCATAGAAAAGTATCTGAGAACATTTTTGGAGAAAGAAAATCTAGGGAGTACAGCCTAATCTTCACCTCTGGAAGTAGATCACATGAAGTGGAAGCAGTGTTCTTCCAGCCTGAGTTGCCAAATGACTCCTGGCCCTGCATGAGGAAGGGAGAGCAGCAGGCAAGAGCCACTTCCCTGCCTTTCCAAGTCAACACCAGATGTAAACTCAGGACGTCTATGAGGGGCTGTGACTGGCCATATTTGTAGGCCAATTCCCCTTAGCAAATAACAGCTTTTGAGGGTTCTAGCTGAGGATTAAAACCATTTAAGGCTTTTTTGAGATCATGTTTGTACAACTGAAATTTTAAGATTTTTTAAAAGAATAATATGAGATACACTTCACGTTTATTTTTGGAACAAAAAACTTGAAAAGCATTATTGTTTGAAGATCATCATATGTTTTTGTTTGGGTTTATCTATTTTTACAAACTCTTACTGGAAGTCCCTCCATTCTTGTTGCTGCATAAATTGTGAAGACAAGAATTTAAACTTGTAAATAACGAAAGCCTTCTGACTCATTTTAGAAACCTTAGTTCCTTCTTATAGCTCATGGTTGTGCATGGGAGACATTCAAATGGTAGAGTTCCATATAAGTGAATCACCTTTGATATGGAAATGTCTTTCGTGCAGAAAAAAATCTGTGGAAGGTTGTCCAATGGCTAACGATGCATGACTTACAGAAGTCTCACTGAGACAGGCAATGTCTCATTATTATAGATACTGAATATCTATATTCATATATATTCAAATTCATATATATTCAATTAGAGACTGAAATGAAAAATATTGGTAGTATTTTCAGCATTCATTGAGAAGGAGTAGTACCATTTAGTGGATAAAACACTAGTATGGGAGTAAGAGAAGAAAATTTATCTGTAGTTCTTCTGTTAGAAACTGAATGCCTACTGTCTCAGCCAGATATTTTTCCATCTGTAAAATGGAAATCATTCGATATGATACCTGTAGATACCAAGAGCTAGGTAGTGCTTCTCCACCATTGTGTCTTCTGAGCAGGTGTTTTCCTCTGCTGCAGATAGAGACATGTTTTAGGTTGGAAAATAAAAATATTTGGGTATTTGGTATTTGAAATACCAGATCAAAGAGACTCTTGATAATGAAATGCTGCAAAACCTGATTTAACCTCAGTTGCCTCACCAGCAGTAGGCTGATAGGTTTGTAAATCAGAGGTCACTTTCCCCTCTGCATATTATTTAAAACCCATTCTGAAGAAGGGATAAAACAACTTTAGATCTTATCAAGAAGGAATCTGATGCCAAGGAAAGACTAGGTTGGCCCTGTCATATATTTTGCAGTTCTAGAGGAGGGACAGAGCGCAGGCTGTAGAAGAAGAGATTGGAAGAGTAAAGGGGGAATAGAAGCATATAAATCCATGGGGTTTTTCCACAGTGAGAAAACTATTTCTTTTCTGAGCTGTTTCCAATGAGCAGTTTTAGAGAGAGACTGGATCTGAAGGATTTATCACCTGCCATAGCCTGGCAATGCAGAAAATTGTGAGTTTGACAACTTCATGATCTGTATCTAGGAGTGACATTTTTACTGCTTCTTGTAGTACATATGCCTATATTTGCATTTGCAAGGACAACAGTCTTTCTTTCAGTGTTGTCAGCATCCCACTGAGAGGTCTTCTAGTCCATAGTTACCAAATGTGTTTGTAATCACTAACAGTAAGATTATCACACATTGTAATTTCATTAATTTGATCAAATCTATTTTGGCTTGTCACTTGCTCCCTATCAAAATAAATTACAAGGTTGTAATTCTCCACTGTGGTAAGTGAATAACCACTTCATGGCAGGTGTTGAGCTGAGCTGAAAATTATGGCAACCTCAAAACAATTGTTTGGAGTGATGTGGTTTAATCTATTAGTAGTTGTAGTAATGTGGAGGTTTTGGACCAAAATCAACAGTGTGTTTTATCTGAATAAGGTGACCCTTGCTGCAGGGATGGTTGACCAATGTTGATCAACATTGTTGATCGATGTTTTCCCCAATCCCCTCTCTCCTCCCAGGAAGGACAACAGCTGAGAGCAAAGGGGTTGTAAAGGGAATAAACACTTTGGACTGACTACAGGGCAGCTCTGTGAAATGGATGGAATCTCACAAGGCTGGCTGTAAGTGATCTTCCAGTGCTCTGGATCAGCTAGGTTCTTGATCCAGGGCAGGAGACACAGCAGTTGGGATTTGGCCAAATGCTGCAGTTTGTTGACCCCACTCATGCCATTACTGTGCCCTGTGCAGTAATAGCAGGAGATCAGCCCCATTCCACTTGGGACTTCCTCATGCCAGAGAAATCCCCAAGGAAGCAATTAAACTGCAACAAGCTTCATTGTAACTTGCATTTTAGCCTGTGATCTAACTTTGTAATTCATGATTAAAAAGTAGGTAGAATACTGTTGATTTCTTCCTAACAGTAGGGAGATTTACTTGGTTAAAATTTTATTCCCATGTCTTGAGAAGATGTTATAAACATTGTAAACATTATAGATGAGAACAGTAAACACAAGGTACTTATGCAGCAAAACACAAATACATACCTAGATTAGGTCAGCTGGTAAAAATAATCAGTACTCATTATTGCTATTTAACTTTATGGAGTGACCTAAATATTTTACAGAGCAAACACAATAAAGAAATTTATTCTTGAATTGTTGCTGCTCACTAGCTATTCAATGCCTGACAGAACTGTATGTGTTCCCCTCATGATATTTGAGGTGCCTCTGGTCTGGGCTTGCATCATCTCTTGAGCACGTCTTCTCTCATAATGTCTTGTATACATGATTGTACAGTGGAAATTTTAATCTGTTCTTTGAATTTGTGTATCTTCCTGTGGCCAGAAGGACAGTTTCAATCTGACAAAGAATAATCTTGTGCATTTATAGAATACAGTTTCTAGGAGAATTTTATTTGAACTCATCTGTGTATTGAATGCTTTACTTCTGCTACCAGCAGTTGTTCACCTGAGACATGGGAAAGTGATTGGGGATGGGGGAACCAAGGGTGTTCTTGAAAAAATCATCATGCCTCCATGACAAATATCTGCTAGTGGAAGGCAGGCTGCCTAGATCAGATTTCATCAGGAAAGAGGGAAGATGGGAATACCCGGAGTGCTTTACATTTTCATTACCAGCACCATACAAGTGCAGTTGGATGTTAGCACTGTGCCATGTTTCAGTCTGTTCCTGGTTTGCAGCCCTTTAACCTGTGTACCTTTCCAGCACTGTCACAGATCTGCTGCATGTCTTTATTTTTTGCTGTCCGGAGAGCTTTACAGTCCTTTTCTATTTGTTTTTAATTGTTATTTAATTTTTCCCTGTTTGTTTCCCCAGCTATACCTGTTTGCTCTAAATCAGCTTATAAAATTTTGCTCTGTGTGTAAATCTGAAAAGAGAAGAGGAAGGCTTGAAATTAAAAAAGTAATTTGTGATTTAGGGGCATACGTCTGGTCAGATTAGCTACTGTTTGAGCTTTTCTTATATCCAGACAGTTGAAAGGACAGATTTAATAATGACAAGCCTCACCTCCTCAGAGAATTGATCTGTATATGTGCATGTTAGGAATGGTCACTCTTACATTAACTGATAGAGATGGCTTTCTATAGCTTCATTTTATTGTTGAAATCTAATGCTGATTTCAGACAAGAACACGTCTTCTCTTAGTGGGACATTTTGGTAACATCAACAGTAGTTGCTCCTGAAAACAAGCTTAAAGGATGTTGGTTGTGGTTACAGAACTCAACTCATGTTCTGAGAGATTTTTATAAATTTTGCAATGGTCCAAATCCACATCTTTCTCTTCTCAGATAGTGGAGCTCCAGAAATTGGTATGATCTGGCCTAAAAGAACATGTTTGGCACAGCGCTTGCTCATTTAATTTCTTCTGTCCCAAACCACTTCAGTGAGGTTCAGTTTACTCATGAGAGATATTCTATTCCTGTGGTGGAGAAGTTAACCATCTTCTGATGTGGAACAGACAGAGAAAGCCAAATGCCAAAATGTGTTTGTATAAATACATATGCTGGTGTGGTGATCCCTTTGTTAAAATCTGTACTTGAGGACCTTGTTGGATTTTGAAAGCTCCTTGGAGGACACGGGGAAGCGTCTTTAACAAAACTCTAACTTGCAAGAGAAACAGTCCAAGTACAAATATTTTTGGTACTTTTTGGGGAATTGTGCTGTTTGCCTTAACCCGGCACTTTAGGTGAGATAAGCAATTATAAAATATGTCATGAAAATAAAAATTCTACAGGACAGGAATTTTTATTTCAGTTGAGCAACTGTAGGCTATTTTTAAAGTTTTAGCTATATTTTAAAATTCAGTTACCTTAGGTTTATTATCTTAGTTGATAGGTCACAGTGTCAGTCTGAAGTGCCTTTTTTATGTACTGAACATACCCTTTGTAGGTCAGCAGGACTCAAAACTCCTTCATTCCCCTATATTAAATCAAATCATGACATTAACGTGCCAGCCAGTGGGATTTCCAGTCAGATCCTGTTCACATTTCAGCAAGGAGAGTGGGTGTCAATGGTGCACCAAAACTGTTTCTTTCACAAGATACTTTCAATGACAAAGGTGCTATTGTTGGAACTAGTGCATTCACTTATGCTCAATTTGTAAACTCAAAATTTTCACTAATGATATGTTTTGAGAGTTCTTCAAGACCAAATATGAACTTAGGTTTGTTTGGCAAGACAGTGTTAAGACTCCAGCAGTGTCACAGCAGTTACATATCAACATGTGTGTCAGCCCAGACCTGACCCATCTCTGTCAATAGGTCTCCTCTGCTGCATGGTTATCGTCACTTTCTGCAGGTCCTGGAGATCTCTTGATTAAGTTTTGACCTGCCAGGTTTGAATAGCTTTTGAGAGCTGATGCAATGAGAGCAAAATGGAAGGGATATCTGGCATGCATATTTTTTCTGCATTCACTACGTGATTTCAAAGCTGGAGGAGAAAAGGAGAACATCACAGGAGTCAGAGGAGTTGACTTGACAAAATCATCCATTCCTTGGAGATACAGTAGAGGCCCATGTTAATGGTTGCTCGCTCATTTGTAAAGTACATCTCAATCTGTACATCTACATGATTTCAGTGAGGGGAACCTGAAAAGAGAAAAAAATTTCAATGAATTGTTAGAGTTGGAAGGAAATTGGAGTAACGGATTTTTTTTAACCTACATACACTTGTAGAAGCTGTGCTATAATGTAAGTCTTCTGTGCTCCATTAGGAATAGCAAAAATTGCCTTGACGATCACTGGGTTTGTATTGTGTGGGATGCAGGTCAGTGTAAGAGTAACGCGAGTGCTGTGCCTTGGAATGAATTACAGTTTTGAAGGATAGGTCCTGAATGCTCATTTTTGGTTTTGGCATTTAATGCCTTCCTCCCATTCAAATATGTGGGAGGAATCAAATGTCAAAATCTTCACTGTGTATGATATATAATTTCTCTCTTGTGTTTCAGTGGGAGGAACATCAGACCCCAAAATGATTATGTGTCTACTTGTAAAGAATACATCACTGCATATTTTAATGTCAGTTGCGGGAAATGCAGATGGGGTAAAATATTGTTGTCACCTTCCCCCTTCTGAGTTTCTGTTTGTATTTTTCTATGTACCCTTGCAGGATGCCAACAACCCAGAACCTTAATTCTGTGTCCTGAGCTTTGATGCTGGCCAAAGCAGAACTCTAGAGATGAATATGTCCCAGGACTTCAGAATCCCAGTCCAGAACTAGGTCAAACGAATGAATCTGAGGGTTTGTGAATAGAGTTTTGTATATGTAAATCAGTATGCAAGACAACTTGAAAATTTCCCATTATTCTCAGTAATAACTTGTTTATTTTACAACAGGAGAAACAGAGCCATGGGGAAGGTAAAGGCCTTGTCACACTTTACAACAAGTCAGTGGAAAAATTTATGGAAGCTCAAGACTCCACAGCTTTGTGATTCTTAAAAACAACTGGGTTCAGCAACTTACAGACTTTCAGTGTTAACTATATTCTCAAATATGTCAGTTTAAATTTTGGTGCCATTTATAGAATGAATCCAGAAGTGACAAGAAATAAAGCTGAGGGAGTGTGTGGGAGATACTGAGTTGGATATGAGGTGCATATCTCACATCCCAGCAGCAGGGACTGCAGTCAGGCAGTAGGTCCTTTTCTGAGGTTTCTCTGGCTAGCTCTTGCAAAAACCTTGAGGGTGTTGCCTCTTCCAGAAAATTATGCCATAGAGTTTAGGGACCACAATACAGATTGGACAGACTCCTATGTCTGTTTGCATTGCTCCTGATGCTGGAGCATGCCCAGAGTAGCAGAATGGAGAGGATAAAAAAGCATCCCTGCGCTTGTGGGCTCTGGGCTTTACCCTGTGCCTCGTCTGGGTTTAGCTCACTTCATACTGCGCTGCCTTGTGGTTGCTTCTGTATGTTTGGTCTTCGACACAAACATCATTTATGGTTCCCCGAGACAGGGCCAGGCAGAACCAAAATCTCCCCTGTGCCTTTCTGGACCTTGTTTAAAACAGAGGTTCTAAGCAAGTTTTGTGGATGGCACCTGGTCCAAAGCCTATTAGAAAGAAATGAAAGTCTTACTTGAACTTCAGGGGGGTTTGGATCAGGCCTTACGTGTCTGTTCTTACTCCTAGTGCAGTCTCTGGGATTTTTGCCAGGGATTCATTGGGAATAGTTTGACTTCACTGTGACCAGGACTGGGTCCAAGATGAGCATACACAAGGGGAATGAATGGTCTTTTCGACAATTTCTAATTCCCTCTCAAAGCTCCACAGCAATACAAAATGGTGTAAAGCAACATAAACAATTACATATCCTAGGAACAGAGATGAGAATTCTGAGGACATGCAGTTTTATTGAATGTTATCAAGGTTCTCTAGTAGTTAATTTGATTAAATGGAGCTCCCTGAATGTTCTTTCTCTAAAAGTGATTTACAAAGTGTTTTAACATGAAGAGTTTCCAAAAGCTCTTGGATGTCAAAGAAGGGCTATTAATCTTTATATTAGCATTCTGAAAAACAGCATGTGTTCCTTGATTAGTTGATATTTGTTTGCATTCTTCTTTTCTGCAGAGGATTATCACTCTGACCTTTTTTAGCATACTGTAGCTCTTTTAAATATAGGAGTTAAATATTTTTGTGTTTATAAACTGTGTTAATCTGGTTTTCACTGATGTAAATAAGTATTGAAGCCCACAAAGAATACTGAAAAACCTAAGATGTGAGTTCTAATGATCTTTATTTCATGAAACACATTAGTGGGCAAGCTAGCACACCATATGTATGACCATCTTGCACAAGTCACAGTGGGGCCAACACTGGCCAGCTCTTGCCCGTGCTGATTGTCTCACTCATTTCAGCAGGGCTGATCTAGTGAGATGAAGGATTTCTCCCTACTGCCTTTGCTAGAAAGAAACTCAGTCAGGATTTGCCTGGTGGGCAGATTATAGGGTTTCCCTTGCAATGCAGATACGTGTCTTGCATGATTTTAAATAAATGTGAAGCATGTTCTCTAAACAGAAAAGTAAGAAACGCTAATTTATGTGCAGTGTACTTCTGTTTCATGGTGGGTTTCAACTCTATCTTGAGTGTGTATTCCTTATTGACATTTCTGCTCTGAGTGAGTGCAAAAGTCCTGTAAGCTGGCACAGCATCAGACTGGTGACACTTTCAGCTTCTTGGGACAGAGAGTGGGGCTGGAAGATATAAGCAGTAGAGGTGCTGTGCATAATCAAGCAGAGAGAAAAGAAGTATCATAAAGATTCAAAAAAGGGGCATGTTTGATGAAACTCCAGCAGAACCTGCAAGATCACATCATGGAAATTAGTAGCCAAGACAGGGTCCAGTTCTTCGGCCCATGCACTGGCTCCAAAATAAATTAAAAAGTACCAGTCTTGGTTACTGTGGTTAGGACTGTTAACTTGTTGCTTTGACATTTTCAATGTCATTAATTTGGCTCTTTTGTCAGGTGAGAATGTTCAAATTAAACATTGTTGTGGATTGCTTCATAATACTTCTGCTAGGACAAAAACAGAAATAAAAAGAAAACACTCAGTTAAGGATCTGCTGCCTGTTATAATTCTGACATTGTGTGAAAGAAGATATTATGGACCCTTTGCCTCTTTTATGATTCAATATTATGGGTCTTCCCCATTATTCATTAATAATTTGGATTCTAGAGAGCCCATTTATAATGGAAGCCTTAGTAAAACAGTTCTATCTTCAGGAGCAGCTGAACACCGGAACCTTGCAGCCCCCCCAAGCTTCGTCAAGGCCATCAGAGGTGCAGCTGGAAACTGGCAGTGCCTGCAGCTGGGCTGACAGAGGGTGAGGTGGTCGGGCCATGAGTGGTATCCCTTTCTTTGAGTATGCAAAGGAACCCTGACCGGTATTTTGCATTTTTAAGTGTGTTTCTTGGTTATGCTTCAGGCTTTTGCTGTGTAAGCCTATTTGTCTTTCTCTCCTTTTGTCTGTGCAGCTCTGTTTCTTGGTGTGTGATTTTTTTTTTTTCTGGTTACTGTACCTTGTTCAAATTCTGGTTGTCACTACTCTGTTTTGTCCTAACTTCTGGCTTCTTTCCATCTCAGCTCTTGTATGCTCTGCTGACCTTGTGTTTAATTTACTTAAACCATAATGTATTTCTTTCTTAACCTCCCTGCCTTTCTGTCTTCATCCTCAAATATTAGATACGTTGAATCTGCATACAAATTTATACATGCACATAAATCGGGAAGATAAATGATTATTACAGTGTGGAACTTGAAAATAAATAACATATGTGCTTTTCCCACCCTTGTAGGGAAATTTAGGTGGTTTGTGTTAGCACACTAACTTATATTTGGTTAAAATAAGCACTTTACCTAACCCATCGACCCTAGTCCCAATCCCTGTTCCCTGGAGGATTTGGTTTGGCTCGGCAAACACCATATAAAGGGGTAATCTGCTTTCCTCTGCCAGCAGACTGCTGCCTTAGTCTGATAGTCATCTGCTTAACCAGCTTTCATGAAGTGCAGAAATGCATGTTGGGTTGGGCCTGCTAATGGTGCATAGATTTTTTCCTGTAGTAAGCCCTGACACATTTTTAGCAAAGTTTGAAGATTGTTATTTTTTGCAGAGCATTCGTGCAGGCAGCTAAGTAATGGTGGGTGAATTCCCACATCCCCAAATTTAAGCTGGAATTTTCTACACCCAAACCCCTTTGCATTGGCTGCAAGGCAGTAATACCGCACTTCACAACTGGTCCTGTAGAGTCTCGAAAACTTTTTGCATGCTGCCACAAATCCCACAGCCTTTTGGCTGACCCATCACCGCCTATGTAGAGCAGGGTTAGCCAGCTTTTGTATAGGAGCCACTGTATTCCCAAGGAGGTATTTTGGGCAGACCAGATACAGCCACGTTTGTGCACTTGAGTTTTAGAAACTTTCCAGACTCCATCTGCACACTCTTTCCCATTCTTAGCCCTCTCCAAACAGACCCAAGCAGCCATGTGGCTGGCCTGGTTGAGGTTGGATACAGCGGGGTTGTCCTTTTGCCACTGGGCTGCCATTTGGCATTCTTGATCTGCATGAACTGCTCTTGCAGGGTGCCCACAGCTGTGGTATGCAACAGTTTTCTCTCATATCCAGCTTTACTCAAGCATGACAAAAACTCTGATGCCATATGGGATTTTCATTCACACTAAGAATTTAGTACTGTGTCTTGCCTGTCACTTAATTAGCTGTTATTTATTTTAATAGAATGTATAATGCAAGGAATTATTTTTGTTTAAGGGACTTAAGTTGACTTAAAGCCATAGGGAAGAGGAAAAATCCCCACATCTACAAGAAGTAATAAAGTGCTTTTGTTTTCCTAAAATTATAACTATTTGAAGTCCAATGTGCCAGATCTGGAATATTGCAGTAAAAGTTGCACTGGGACTTCACAGTTATTTACTAGGTGATTATTTAGAGTCACTTTCTTTTTAGTCAGTTGTAACATTTTACATTTTGGGGGCTTGACTGGGATATGGCATCACACTTGGTTCTAGCTGTGTTGCAGTAATCTCTGTGTGACGTGGAGCCAGAAAGAGCTATAAAAACAGCTGTTGCTTTCATTAAAACCATTACAAAGGTCTATTTGTGGTGTCCCCAAAAATAATTCTGATAATTGGTTGTTAATTTTAATTACTCACCAGTTGAATATCTTGATAGAAGAAACAGGTATACATGTCCAGTTAAACAAAATAAACACATGTTCAGTAATAACTGGCCATTTGGGTAATATGTTAAATGTAATAATACTGTGTAGTGATGATTAATTTATAATCTTCATCAAATCAGTGGGAGCAGGATATAGTTAATATGATGTCATTGTTTAGATAGCCCCTTTTAATGACTTATTTATATACATATGTTCAGTGTTACAAGGTGGTGAGTTGACACTTGTTAGTACTGGGCAAGCTGCATGATCCACTTGTGAAGCTGTTTTTCAGGCAGAAGGTGCACAGAGCCTTCAAGCTCTTGTTTCACTCTGACCTCCAGTCCCTCAGCATGAGCAGAGCAGAAGCAAGGTACCTAAACTTCCCCCTATTGTGACGAGCAGCAGTCACAGGGTGCACAGCTGTCATGTTTTAACAGAAATTAAATATAACCAGAAATGTTTGCATCTCTTGGGGGCATGGTGTAGAGGCAAGAAGCAACAAGTGGAATGCAGCTTCAGCTTGTCCCCCTGGTTCCATTGCAGCCATCCACTGTGGGGTGCTGTGCTCAAGGCTCAGTAGAATTTAAAAGAGCCCTGTGGAGGGGAGCAAGGTTGTAGGGGCTTTCAGTTAGTAAAATGCTTTGGGAATGCTGGAATTTCCTAATATCTTCAACACTGTTTTTAGCACAGTGCCAAAACATAGCCCCATAGTAGCCATTGTGAAGAAAATTAGCTCTACCCCAGCCAAAACTAGCATATTGGATAAAACAAGTATTCTTTCCCTTCTCTTCACCTTTGCCTTGTGTTGCTTGAAGAATCCTGTATTCAGTCTCACAGCACTGAAAGGAGGAACATATGCTTTGCTTGAGTTAGCATTGAATAATGGGTGGTGTGTAAGGACCATTCCATACACCTCTACCTTGGCCCTTTTTTGGCTGGAATTAAATTCAGCAGGACACTACATCCTCAGCCAACAGACAAGGATATTTCTGATGGTCAGGTGGTGAGAATTAAGAAGATGAGGGTATTACATTGCTCCAGAATACATGAATGTTCAGATATTTATCATCATATGAATATGCAACAGGAAAAATGGCAGAACTACTTTGAATCTTTGAATAGCACATGCAGGGAGATTAGGCTGGGGATGATGTTTCTTTTTTTTGCTCCAATTCATACCTATATGCAACACACATTGTTGGCAAAAAGTAGAAATATGATTTCTTCACTATTATGGGCAGGCAGATAAGTCAGGTTATGGAATGGCTGTGACATGGAGAGTGATAGAAGAAGTTTTCTCGTGAGCTGGTTTCAGTTTTCCTAAGCATTTTGTCTTGTATCAACTCTACAAACTGTGCTTTACAGTCAGCAGTTGTTCTTCTCCATATACTCTTATTATGCATTCTTGTTAAATATTTATCATCTTCTTTTGGCCTTGACTGGGATATTCCAGACCTGTCCCATTCCTCCACACAAATGAACAACAATTATGTGAGCTGACCACAAGAAAGGTCAGAATTTATTTCTTATTTCAAACTAAAAAGACAAGAAACATTAAGCACATGAAAAATCAAAACAGTAACTTTCTCCTATTTGATTCTGTTGTACATCTTTGTTCTTTGAAGTCTAGACAAATAGGCTGTGTCAGAAAGATGCAAAGATATTTTTAATAATAAAAGTTACTAGCTGAGGGTGTTGTAAAAAGTCTGGCTTCCTTACCATAAACACTGTGCTAATAGTTCCTTCAATATGCTGATTTGGTTTCAGTCCAAAATGTCCGAATCATAAGTGAGGTGATCTATCAATTAAGAAAGTCAAAAACTCCTTAGAATGACCTAACCTCAATATTTTGCATATACCCAATGCTGTTAAAAAGGGAGAATCATTTGTCCCATGTTCTACTTGAGTGGTGAGTTGGAGTTAGTTCAGTGGTAAATATTTGTATAGAAGTAAAAACCTGTCCATTTAACCATCTTGGCTCTAGAGAATACCTAATCTAGGTAGAAATTCATTATGTTGAAGTAATATATTTGTCCACTTCCTCTAATTGCTGAAAGTCTAATCTCACTTTTTATAGAAAAATCAGTGCAGTGGTTCTTACTCTAAAGTTTTGGTTATCCATGGGCTTTTAAATACTGACTTTATAAACTCTTATTGTTCATTTAAATGTGACAAAAAACAGTCATGTCAAGAGATGTGAGCTCTGCATGTTTTAATTATTTTTTTTTTTAGATACCTGTTCTTTGCAAATATCATGTATGGTGCAGCTTTTAAAAGAGTAACCTGAACACGGCTTTGGGCTGCAGACAGTGCAGTCATGCTCCTCTAGAATAAATGAGGTGTCACTGCAAAATACCAGCAGCAACAACCAGGGGCAGTTTTAACCATGTCTGGGGTCTACTGCATGGTCAAAAATTATTTATATGAATATTCTCACAGAGTACTGCAAACAGTGGAGGTTACTGCTGACAGATATTTGGGCCTGTCACTGTTGTACATTAATCTAAGCACACCTCTTTATCCATACATATCTAATACACAAAGTAACTACAAGATCCTCTCAGTTCAGATCACTTGTAACCGCTGTACACTTCCACATTTCCAGTAACATCATTTTTTTCTGTTATGAAGTCATATTTAAAATGTGATGATTCAATACAAGCAGATAGATTTTTAGCTCACTGTGCAGAGATTTAAGTGCCATTTCTTATTGATGTTAATGCAAGTCAGGTGGCTAATACCCTGTACAGCTCACTGAAGATTCGCCCCAAGATGCCTTGTAAACTGCTTTTCATTGAAAGCACATTCAAAATTCACTTTTCTGTATATGGTTTTTGCTACAGCAATCTTAGTAAGGATATTAAGCTTGTCACTGAAGAGGAATCATAAAGTCAAGCAGGGCTTTTAAAGAAAATCTCATGCAGTAAAATTTTAAACTCTAGTTGATCTCTTGAACTGCAGCATTTCTCTGCTGAAGGTCGTGGCTGGTGTGCATTACAGTCGGCTCTGCACCTAGACTGCTTTGTCCTTACAGTTTGGCACAACCCAGCTTTATCTGCATTTACAGCTGAGAGTATTACAGGATCAGATTTGGGTTCTCCCATTTAAATAAATAAATAAATAAATAATCTTCATGTGGAGTTAAATTATGTCCCAGACTAGAATTCTTAATTAGAAAGACGTTTGTTTGCCAGCTGTTGAGTACATCAAGCTTTTCTTCCTTCTTCTAACTAAACAGTTCTATAGAGGTTCCCTACCTTTGGTATAATTTCTGTTTCTGATAAATTTAGTTCTATAACTTTCTTGGGAGTGTGTTGATGACTGCTAGATGCAAAAGCATTGTTAATTTGCAGACTGGTAATCCAGTGCTGCTGCTTGAAGATGAACAACAAACCTGACTGTGTATCTTTCTGCGATCCCTACAGTTCCTTCCACAGGAAAGTTAAAGAGGACAGTAACAATTTCATGGGCACACCTGACTCTTGTGATGCTCAAGGTCTCGTATTGGATAAAAAATTGCCCTGATGTCAACAAAACAGAAGTTTCTTTAGGTGCCTCTTTACAGCGGAGATTAGAACAGACAGATCTGTGGTGGTTATTGTGTAACTTGGAGAAATTTCTTGCTCTGGAAAGACCCTGCTTTTTGAGCATCTTGAGCCCAGTGTCCTTGACTATTCTGAAAAACAAGGGTGCTGCTTGCTAAGAATATTGGGTTGCCAGTCATGGTCTACAATTCCGTAATTTTTTAGTAAAGACAGCAACAACAGTACAATACTCTGCACTGTCCCAACCACTTGCATCAGACTTCAGTTAACAGAGCCACTTCTGAGTTTTGAGGGGAGGACCCTGTTGAGATTTCTGGTGCTGAATTTTATGATGTGAAGTTCTGGAGGGGAAAGGAGAAAGAAGCAAGTGTGGCTTTCTGTTAGGGAGTTAAATCTGCAGAAGATGGAACACTGCTCCTTTGAGGCTATCTGGATCATGCTTGTTTGCCAGGTCCATATAGCAGTGCTCAGCCAATAAGTGAGTAAGCTCAGCAGAGGAAACCTTCATAACCTCAGCCATCAGGCCAGAGGTTCTTGAGAGATAGTGAGACTGTGCAGCTCTTCTGTCTGGTTTCTTCAACTCAATCACTTCTGTGTTTTTCTGCCTTCTCTTTTTTGACAGAGAATGAACTACCTTTGAATCCTTACACATTCCTGTCTAATTTTTTCTTTTCCGTCAAGAGCTGTTTTAAAGACATGAGAACATCTGCTCAGCTGAACTCTGAGTCTGATGTTTCAAAGGATCGTGGAGAGTTAAGGTGTAAGAGACCTTGAAAAGTTACATGTCTGGACCTCCTGGCTCAAGTAGGGCTCAGTAATATTAAAGTGCTGGGGACGTTTTGCATTACTGACCAGATATTAAAAGCCACATATTTCAAAGGGAAGGGGATTTAAATTTGACTGGAACTGTATCTTGCCTATTAATTCTGCACCCCCTCCCCCCAGAAGGCGTATTAGATCTGCTTGTCAAATGCCTTACACTATTTGCTTGCAAGCCGAGTAAATCACCCATGGCCTATTACATAAATTTCTATAAGAAACTGTGGCTGAGACAAAGGAGGCAAATGAGTGAAGATGTGGAGAATTCATGAATAGCCTCATTGGCCTAGAGGTACTAATGTCTGAATGAGCAAACTAGGAAATGCAGTGTGGGTCGGTACCTGCTCACAGGAATTGTTCATACATGTGTCAGATATCCATTTCCTCCCCCACTCTTTGTTTCCGAAGCTGCCACTGTGGATTAATTCTCTTCCATGCATTTCAAGCCTTAGCCTTGATTGTCTTGACTATCAACTTTTATGTCTACTGTGTAAACTTATGGGTTAGTTGAGTTCAGCAGGGTAGTGTGAGAAGAAAGACTCATTCTCTTTTCACCTTTAAAGGATGTTTCTACTTGCTTGTCCAGCTAAAGCCATATTTTGTTGTTACACAGCTGTGCAAAAAAATGGATTCAAGAGACCTATTCCAAGAAGAGAACTTAGCAAGCAAACTTTATTTTTCAGTGTAAAAAAACCCCCAGAAAACATCTAAACCAAGTCTTATTTGGATGAAGAAATAAATTTTGTCTACCTCTTTTACAAACTGTAGGTAATGATTTTGTATCCCCATTGGCATTTCAGAAGACTGGGGCAGATTAATAGTTGTATCAATGAATCTTTTCTTCTTTTTTTGACTAATTTTGGGACTGTCTCCTTTTCTGTAGAGAAAAGTAAGCTTTATTTTGGAACACCAAGTTGCACAGAGTACAAGCCTACATATTCATATTTTAATAAAGGCATTCTTCTCATGCTTGCAGCTTGCTTAAACCTATCATTGAAGTCTGGATTTATTAGATTGATGCTGGAATGGAAACTAGAAATAAATTTTGTCCATGATATAACCAAAGATCACTGATCTCAGGGAAAAAAATCTTCTATGTTTGGGCTATGGTAAGCCCACTGTGAGCCAATACATATATACAATATTAATGAGACCTTTCCTGCTAACTGGGGGATTTATAAGTGGTAACAGTGTACTTGGCCACTGTCTATCAGAATAGAGGTCTTTACTGGCTAGAGGAAAAAATATCTCTAAATACGTATTTTTTTTTTCTTTTCCTGTTCTTCATAAGACCAAGAAGCTCACACAAATGCATTCCTGTATTATTTTTTCTATGCAACCATTTCAGTATGGTTCCCCTCCTTCTAACTGAACTTCATTGTCCTGTATGCTTGACAGCTCACTGGCATTTATAGGTTCAATTCTGTATGACCTCCATGATATGGATCCTTGGGGCTTCTGCTGGCAGCTCCCTCTTGAAGAGATGTTCCAGTGCACTGAGGAAAGAGAGCATCAGGTGAGGTTGTGTGGTTTGTACCTTGGGTGGCTGTTGAGCAGAGACAGAATGGCCTTTCAACAAGGAATAGTGTTTTCTTCCTTGTCATAGACCTTGAATAGCACAGTCCTATTTGTTAGATATGGGGAGTGCCTGCAATCTTTGAGTTTCAACTTTTCCAAAAATGGGGACTTCAGACCTCGTAAACTCTGTACTGTCTAATGTTTGGGAATACTTTGTGCAGCGCACATGCTTCATAATAGTAATTTGCAAACAGCAGTCAGGGACAGGGAAAGGTACCATGCACGTCCTCATTGCTCAGGAGAATAGGCTTTAAATAGTTATAACATAGCACTGCAAATACAACTAGTGTGAAATTTTTCCTTTCCAGAATGTCATTCAAAAATCTTGCTGGCTCACAAACACCTGAATTCCACTGTGGTTTGTCATTAACACTGTCTGGGGAAAAAAAACCCCAAAGGCTGCAAGTGTCTGAAAAGCCCTGTCCTGTGAATATGCTAATAGTGAGATTTTAGTTAGTTCTTAACACTGCATGAGAGGATGCTGCTGCACTATAATTACTATGAGAACCAGGGCTCAGAACTTCCTGAATATTGTGGGTTTCAATACTCAACAATAATATGGCATTAGTGTGTTTTTTTTGCCCTGAATCTTGAGTGTGCAGGCACCAGGTCTTTTTTTACACTGGTGGAAATAGTCAGCTATCTATAATTAGTAACATTCAACCCGCTCTCTGAAATACCAGAGCTTGCTTGGGTCTCAGATTGTCAAGGTTTATTGCAGGCAGTCCAAGACCAGAGAGTTCAATTAGAAAATTAACTTATATGTTATTTTACCATATTAGAGAGTTGATTTCCTTCCAATTTGAAACAGATGATACATTGTTATAAAGGGTTGGGGTTGCACTTAATATTCGCCTATAAAAGAGGTAAAGACATACAAGACTTTTCCGCTACATTGGGTTAGGGCTTTAAAAATAATATACTTTTTACAAGCCTAACTGCAGATTTTATTCCTTTGAGTCACGTGTGCTTGGTGGAAACCATGTACTTTCAGTGCTTCTCGAAGCATAAAAGGTGAAATAAAATTTTTTAAAAAGAATTTATACTATGTTTAGTTTTGTAAGGGAAAAAAATTAGTAAGTTTAATCTAATGTCATTAAATGTTGTGGTTTTCAGGTAATTTGTAATCCAGAAACCTTTAGTATATTTGGCTAAATGGTAGCAGAAAATTAAGCTATAAGGAACACAGAAAAATTACTGGGATTACATTTGGGGCTAAATATTGACTATTAAAATGTTTGTACTTCAAATAAAGTGGTGTGACTGTTGGCTCACCAGATATCTAAGCTGAAGCCATACCTTTCTAAATGCTTGAATAATAAATTAAATGGACCTCCTACCTAGGTGACTTTGCTTCTGTAGGTGACACCAGGAAGGAATGGGTGAAGGAAAAACAACTCTTGGGCAGGAACTGCATCAGATGGAAGTTCAGTAGGAGCTGCTTAGGATAATGGACCATCAGGAAGCCTTTCTTTCTGAGAACAGTCAGAACAGCAGTCCTAAATAGCTTTTAGATTGCCATGTGTTTGCCCACATACTCCCTTTTTCTCAAGCAAGTCAGTATTTCTGCAGGGGTTCATGCAAGCAGGCAACCATGGATCTGATATATGCTTGAATAATTTTTTGGGGGGTGTGTGTCTCAGCTTTTACCGCTCTTCTAAAATGTGGCACATCAGCCATCACAAACAGTGCTGGGATTCATGAAGAATATAAATTATCTGATTGTTGATGGTTTATTTTAGGAAGCAATGACACCCATAGGGGTCCAAGTGGATGCTTAGAGTGTGTGGTGAGAAAAGATAGTGAAAGCTTTTTCTCCAGGCCTTAATGTATATAAGGCCAGTTGCGCTTATAAAGTAGCTGAGTGGATGAGCTATTTGAGGGAGAGTGTCCACAGCATTATCTTTTGGGGACAGAATAAAAAGATGTTTCAAATAGGAGGCAGATGAATAGAGTCATGACCCTTAGAGGAACCGTTCCAGGACAGTTTGTTTGAATCATTTTCTTCATCAGTATTTCCCAAAGGTGAATTCAGTAACAGAGTACCTCATGATACTGAGCATGCAGCACTTGCTGGCATATTATGAAAATAAAAATAACTTCATATCTAAACAATTCTCCTTATTATCTTCCATAACAGTAGTATCTGTCTGCAAATTTTATTTCATTTAGGGGAGTTCAGGTTACCATCTTTCCAGCACATTTTACCAGTTCTATGCAAGACTAATCCTGATTTTTATAAGTTAATAAATGGATAGAGTACTTTTAATAAGAAACGCTGAGAAGTCAAAAAAACTGGAAAAAGAGATCAGGGAAAATTATCAGTCTGTTGAGGGTATGATGTTGCCAAATCCAAAGAACGAAATAAATCTTGATGCCACCTTTTGGGCAACAGTCTCAGTCGGATGGAATTCTGAGTAATCCTTCTACAGGAGTTACTCAAATTCAGTTGGGTGCTTTCCACTTCTCATACATGCTGGAAGTAGGCAGTTTTAAGTAACAGGCTTGAAGTATGCACTGTTACTAATCCAAGCAGATACACATGCACATTAAAATTAAAAAAAAAAAAATCAGTTACCACAGCTTTGCATCCAGAAGGGAAAAATTAAATGCTTTTATCATATTGGAATGGTGGAACTGAAAGAGTTTGGATTTTGTTTGTTGTTCTTTTTTTCTTCTTATCAAGAAAAGAACTGTTAAAAAAGGGAATGGTGTTTCCCTAAGTAGTCATATAGCCATTCTTTTTAGATTTTTTTGTGAGGTTCATGTTTTCCAGCAGGAAAGCAGCAGTGCCTAGTGGCAAATGATATAACCAGAGAACAAATCTTAAACCTTAGTAACTGAACCATTTCACTGGATAGCACTTCATATATCATATCAGAAAGGAGAACAAAATTCATTCTGTACATTTCTTTCTTTTAGAAGGGATCCAGTCATCCCTTACATATGGGAGACTTCCGGAAGTAATACTCCCATTGTTAGACGCACTAAAATTAAATTGTTGTGAGCTTGATGAGATCCCATGCTCTCTGATTTGTTTGCAATAATGAGGGTGACTGAAGAGGCAGAGACTAGACTTTTCTCTGCAGAGGAATGTATGGGGAATGAATCCGATTGTCCCAAAGCAAATTGTAATGGAGATACTTGGTAAAATTTCTAATCCATAGTTCCCTATTTTCTACTACTTGCAATCCACCACAAATGAAATGCAGAACAATGATGCAGGAGAGAAAACAGAACTATAAACTGTTCACCAGTGGGATCTGTGCCTTCAGACTGCAGAACATTCAGTTGCTGGCAGCTTCAGGTCATAGCTGGTCCTCCAGAGAACATGGGATTTCAGTCTGACTCTTCTCTCATGACAAAACCTCTTGTCTTAGGCAGGGATCTGACAGCTGGGTAAGTGCAGTCCTTTGAAAATGTGCATGAGACTCCAAGTAAATACGCATGTCCATTTTGCCCTCATTTTAATTTTTCTAAGGCCATTGCATGTAGTCAATTAGCCTGGGTCCAGAGGATGCTGTGTTCAGATGAAGAAGCAACTGGCTTTTTCTGGCTTCAGAACTGGTTGGCTGAAGCCACTTGCACTTGGGTTTGTCTCACTGTCAAGTAGCAAAGTCACCTGAGAACTACAGGGCTCTTACAGCAGCAGGCAGATTTTGTTTGGAGGCATTGCTTTTGTTTCAGTCTGAGAAGCCAGTCTGCATTCTGTTTCAGTCTGTGTTCTGTTGGTCATCAGGCCTGGCTGGTGTGCAAAGGTATGGTTTGTGGGTTTTGTACCCTTGCCTAATTTTGTATCAGCCTGCAAAAAAGTCAGTGTCTTGGCCAGGCTATTCCATCCCATAAGTGAAGAAGCAGCTGCACTAAAACTTATACTGATGTCAGACTCACTAGAATTTAGAACTTAGATCAGTACAGGTAAAAATTTTTTTTTTTTTTTTTCTTTTTTTCTTTTTTTCTTTTTTTTTCTTTTTTTTCTTTTTTTCTTTTTTTTCTTTTTTTCTTTTTTTCTTTTTTTTTTCTTTTTTTGTTTTTTTTTGGTGCAACTTGGAGTATAGCACTGTGGAGCTGACATGATTTGCATCATGAAGTGTACAACATATTTATTGCCACTTTGAATTCTTCATCCAAACTAGTGTGGCTTCCACCAGCATTTAACACATCTGTTCTGCTATTTTTTTTTTTAACAGAACAAAGTGACAGTAATAACTTCAGCTCTATGTGTAAAGTTTCTTTAGCACTATTTAAAAGAGAAAGATCATATATAATTTTTTTTTAATTAAAAAAGGACCAGTGGACCCTTCCAATCTCAACCATCCTGTGATTCTGTGATATTTTAGTAAATATTTTTGGCATGGAGTTACCCTCATGTCAATTAAATCACAGCTCTGTTTCCAGTAAGTGTGGGAGTTAGCTTGTTAAGTGTGAGCTACTGAAAAGAAAATTTTTAGTACAGCTTTGTTGCATTTTCTTTGTAGGCTGAAAAGTAAAATGAATATTTCTTCAGAGCATATTTCCTAGTATATAATGAACCAAATGTTGAACAGATGTACTTAAAGTGTGGAAAAATCAAATGAAAGGCACATTTAGGATTTATAGAGTTGAAAACCAAAAAAACCCACCAAAAAACAAAACAAAAAAAAACCCAATGGAAATAAGAATGTTGGTGAACAGAAACTACGCTGTTAATACAGAAATTTTTACTGTAAGTTGGCTTACAGGTCCCCAAACTGCAATTTGGAATTATACAATTTATGGTTAAAAAATGATTCAACATTTCTTCTGAAAAAGAAAATTTAGCTCTAAAATCTGTTTATGTATTAATCTTAAATTGACAATGACTAGTGCAGCTTCATAAAATTGTGCTTCTTCCAAGAATCATGAAACACATAGAGGTCTGAGATCTATAAAACATTGACGTTTTTCCCCCCACATTTTGTAATCATGCAATTAAGCCTGCAGATGACCAAAAAAATAAGACAGATTTTTAATTCAGTAGCAATGCCTTGTCACAGCTGCTGCTGTAAGGAATCAGCACAGTGGGTAAACTGCCCTGCCGGAGTGTAGTCTCTTCACCCAGGTATGGGAGCACAACAGTGTGCCATTTATTTCAGTAAGACAGCTGCATATTTCTAAAATGAGCTGTGGCTTTCATTCAGAAAAAACACCCCTGTTCTGGAAAGCAGCCTCTTTAGACGATCACAGTTACAACAGCTCTACTGCAGAAAGCATTTGAGCCTGGGACTTTGGGAATTAAACACATGCTTAAGTACTTTTCCTTAATAGGGATACATTTAGACATGCGAGTTGAGGCTTACATAGGCTAGTAAACAAGGGAATTTTCAAACAGTTATCAGCCATCTGTATTAAGTAATCCACATAATGAGTGGAACTTTGGAGATTTATGTCAACTGATATGCTGTCTTGTACTGGGGAAGAGTTTCTGACATGAAGTTCTTCATTAAAACAACTCTGCAAGCCAGAAATGTACATTGCACTCAGGTGAAAAACTGCTAAGTATTACTAAGTATTATTTCTTCTTATCTCATGCACTTCAGACAATTAAATTAGGAGGCAAAAAGATTCGAGAGATGAGACTAGAGCAGGTGTTGGTAGTGGTTTGAGTCCTGGCTTGTCACATTAATTCTTACCCATTAGACCAATCACTTGTGAACAATGCAAATTTAGGCGCTGAAATAGGTGGTTTGATATTTTCTAGAGTGCTGAGAAACTTTGGTAAATTGTTATTATTTTGCCTGATTTACCAACATGATGATGATAGCTCATATTGCCAGTAAGGATTTACAGTTCTAGACTTTGGTTTCTATACTTGAGGTAAAGCCCTTTACATGGCGACTTAATAGAACATGTTGAAAGTGCAGTACAGCAAGTGTTGTACTTCTGCTAGGAGGGGAATAGGAGTCAAAATACTCCACATTGTTTTCAGAACAGTATTTATTCTTCTGTTTGTATTCACCTTCATCTCCTGACTGGACCACAGTGTGAACTGCAGCCATGGCTGCATCTCTTTCATGGTCTTTGCTTTCCATTTGTCTTTAGAATTGTGAAATCTTGCAAATTCAGTTACTCTTCAGATATTTCTTTTGAATCAGACAAAGATAAATAAAGAACTAAGACAAAAAGATTCTACCCTTTGATGGTTCTGACTCGAAAGTAAAAACATAAAAATAGGTTTGCATATGAAGGTTCAGAATGTAGTACGTCTTTCTGATGTTCAATAAGACTCAGATACAAGATCCATATTTCATACCTCACTCAGGAAAATGCAAAAGATGAAACTAGCAATTAGAAACACAGAATGACTTATTCAATAATAAAGGTCTTGCTGGTTGTTGCTAATTCTGGTTTCTGTAGTAATAGTATCAATCTGCAAATAGTATGACAGGGAGTGGTTTCAGCTCACCTGTTAATCCAGGCAAAAAAATCTTGCATTTGTATGTCAATAACCACAGGCTTTCAATAAGGTGCCCAGAGAAACTGGAAATCAAACACTCTGCCCTATGAAGAGTCAAGAATTTGTACTGATTGCACTGCAGAGCATGATGTGATGCAACAAGTGGAATCCTTAGCTCTGGATTTCACGCTTCACATGAACTTCATTACTCATGTATGCAATAATTCGAAATTTGTTTTGCTTTATATCTCTAATAGCAGACACAGTTAAAAAAATTCAGTGTGGCATAGTTGTCAGTCCAGTACAATCTCATCAAAATGTTCACATTCAGAGCACAAGCCTTTCAAATAATCTAGAGCACAAGACCCTTCCCTTTGATGATTGAAGTTATGTCAGTCAGTTTGAATAAAGTTTGACATTAATTTGTTCAGCAATTTAGAACTTTTCCTAAAATACTATTTAAAAGTATCATAAATTTGGGTTTATATGTTACATTTGTTTTAAAAAGCACTTACATCAAATAGTTGATGCTTATTTAAAGCAGTTATAACTGCATCAATTTGCAAAGTACTAGATTATCTTGGGGCACTTGAAACTATTTATACTGTAATTTTTTATGTCAGAGAAGTGTCATCCTGCCAGTGATGCAGTCATTTGGAAAAGTCATTGCTGTACTGTTTGTCTATAAAACGGGATAAAAAAGTTGATGACTGGTTGTTAGGTTCAGTGGTCATTTATCTGGAACAAGGATTGCTGCCTTGTGAAAGAAATACAAAGTGCTTGAAATAGGTATTATGACATTCTGGCATGGGAAGTCCCTGTATGTATCACGCTTGTCTCCTCCCAAGAGTAAGAACAGGTGCTCCTCTTCAAAGCATCTCTGTGGCACAACCATATATCAGCCAATTTTTAGTGGAAATGGAGCAATGGAAATGGAGCAATGAAAATGGATTGCAGAATTTAGATTTTTTTGCATTATAAAAGAAAAAAATTCACTATAAAAAATGGAAATTCATATGTTGAAATGCAAAATTAGCAGCTCTACCTTGTCATTTTGAGATGTGTGCTAAGGTCTTTTCTTCCATCTGCAGGATGAACCTCATAAAACTACCTTATTTTCCTTCTCTTTAATTCCATGTCAGCTGACCATTGGTATCAGTACTGTGTCTGCTGGGTGAACCTCACCACTCTTTTGGTTGCCTTTGTTTTCATAAAAGCCCATTTGACATCGTGGGAATGGATGTACTGGACAAGAGAATCAGAGTGAAAAGATCTGCCAGACAGATCAGAGAGGTAAAATTAGTTCTTAAATTTCAGTTTAAATTTTTTTTTTTTTTTTTTGGTATGTAGGTTGATAACTTGTTCTAGATATTTATTCAGTGCATACTTCCTAATATTTCCTATGCCAAATACTGAACAGATGTACTTCTAGCCTGGATAAATGAAGAGACACACATTTAGGATATGAAGCTGAAAATTCAAAAAGCAATAGACAGCCAAACTTTGAGCTGGAAATTTACACTGACAACATATTTCCTGCTATAGTAAAATGTGGCATTCAAATAGCAATATCAGTATATAATAAATATTGAGAACCTAGATTTCCAGTAATCTGAACAGCACCATCACCTCCCTTGCCCTCCAGACTCATGCATTTGTCCAGACTGAAAGTGCAGTCCTCTACTCAGAGAATATGAGGTACCAGCAGCAGCCCTTGAAGCTGGCATGACCAAGAATTAGGATTGTATGACATTTCATACAAAAACTCCCATTAATGGCTATTTCAGTCTCTTGTTCTCCATTGGCACTCCTGGAATGTCTTCCAGAATCACTTTAGCTGCCTCGGGAGCCTTACAACTACACGAGAAACATTTCTTATGGAGCAGGGAGTAAGTGTTAAGTATTATTTCCAGGTTTCACTTGGAGGAAAGGCCATATAAATGAAGCTACATCTCCAATATTTTAAATCTCCCATAGGGTTACAGGAATTTTAGTTATTCTGAAGTCAATATGGCTTTGCAAAGGCTGGATTTCCAGATCTCCCGGAATCCACTGCTGCATGAAATATTTGTTTGAAGAAACAATAAAACCACGGTAGTGTAACAAAAAGCTGAGACTAGGAATGAAAATTAGATAGTATCATAACTCCCTGAACCCAGCCATGTAATCTCTCACTGGGTCACTTTTATATAGGAACAGACTTTTACATTTCCTGTGCACTAATGAATGCATCTCCATGCTCACACAATGACAGGAACAAATGTAAGTGATCATGAACCACATGGAACAACCACAGTTCTGAGCTGCTGTGGGCTTTCTTTCAGTAGCACCCGTGGAATCATAGGACAGGTGAGGTTTGAAGGAACCTCAGGACGTTATCTATGTAAGTCAGTGGTGTAAAATATGCAGGCATTGACTCGAAATGAGAAAGAACAAATTCAAGATCAAGTTAAGTGTGATTTAAAGTTGGGAGGCAACTCAGATGGAGAGTAAGCCTGCTGTAAAGAGAGTGATCTGGGCAGGGCTCCTTTCAGAAGGAGTTTCTGCAGCTTTTCTCTCTCTTGGCATGTGGCACTTGGCACTAAAGGTCCTTTCTCATGCATGACATTAGGCTGCCTGGCATCACTGCCATGTAGTGTGTCACCCCAGGGCTGCAAAGTTAACCTGAAAAAGTGCAAGTTATGCACCAGTAGCTGAACAAGTTTTGAGGATAAGACAAAAGGTCTTAGAAAATGATGGCATTGATAAAAAACTTAGTTCAGGCCATTGACTATTATCTTATATGGTATAAATGGAATTGCTTCCTGATATGAAACAAATAACACAGCATTTTGATGGGCTATCTGTCAATTTAATGTGCACAGAAATGTGATTTTGACATGATTAGCAAAAGAAAAAAACATTTGAGAAAGCCATCTAATCCTGCTTCCTCCTTTTAGCTGTAGAGAACCAGAGAAACGGTAGCATTTGAAATTGCTATTTCCTCTTTCGTGTAATTATTATGGGAGTTGGAATGATTAACAAAACAGAAAACAAGCACTTAGTGGACACATAAAAACTGTTAAACAGACAGAAAAAACACTTATGCTCTATATTTGCTATGCTCTTAGTGGCGCAATTTCAGAGACGCTACCTCAGCATTACTATTTAACACACGAGTTTTAAAGATTCAAACAAGAGCAGACAGGTTTCATTAACATAGGAGGTCCCTGAAGAAATAAATATTTATTAAACTTTCAGTGATGTAAAAAGAGTGAGTTTTTTTAACCACACTTCAAGTGTTGGTGTACTGCCTGCCAAATACATACCTGGTGAGCTATTTAGAAACTTCCTGTTCCACATGCTAATTAACAGTCTATGAATTTTAACTTAAATCAGGGTCACATAGCTGAAATGTATTTCAGAGGAGGCCTGCATTTGTCATTCAAAGACATTGCCAAGGTTTTAAGGCCTTGCTATAAAGTGGATTTCACAGCTTGAAAAACTAGTTCTCCAATAACAACTGGGTCAAAACAGGGAGGAACCCTTATGCACTGAGTCACAAGGTGCACTAGATGTACTCACATTTGAAATCAGAGTTAATCCAAAACTGGAACATTCAACATAAACCTCTTTGCATCCTTGTGGGCAGTGTGGCCTTGGATTCAGATCCCTACAAGATAATGTTTCCCTGCTTTAGATTGCAGAGAGATTCACTGAACACATAGCAATATTGTTGGGCAAAAATGCTCCTCTTCAGTGCATCTGGGCAGATTTTTTGGGGAGCAGCAACTAAGCTGACTGCAGTGTCTTCCCCACATGTTCAGTGCTGCATGGACAGTGTCATACCCAAGGCAGTGGTGTAGCATCATGACTCCCTCTTCCTACCACTTGCTCAGCTACATCTTGCAGAGAAATATCTTCTTGATATGTAGACACCTTGACAAGATTATCTTTAGAAAATATTTTTTAACTGTTTGCTAGATGGGCGTGTCTGATTTCCAAATGCTATTTTTCCTTCTCTTTTTTTCCTTCCCCTCAAGTACAATTAACCTTCAATTAGCTGCTACATCAGAGCTTTCTAACCAATGTGACCAAGGTGTCACTGCATAAATTGTTATAACTTACTATACATATCTTAATGCCTTTGCATCTCAGTAATTAAAAAATATGTTACTTCATATTTTTATAATTGATTTGGAAGATAAGATTCACTTAGTAGTAGTAAATATCATTCTGTCCTTTCCATCACGTATCAATTCCCCATTATTTAGCTGCAGTCTTAATGTTTTTAGCCCTGAGGATGGGAAAATGAGTTTAGTATTTGCAAATTGCAGGCTCAGCTGTCTAGGAAAAGGGCATATCAGCCATGTCTACATAATATGGCTTTTATCCTGATAGCCCAGGTGCATATTTAGCTGTACATAGGTATCTGGGGAACCAAAGGACCCAGAACCAGGAATGGGAGCAGAACAAACAATGGCAATCCAGGGATCCAAGTTTAGGCCAAACTTGAGTTAAAGCCAGTCAGAACAAAGTGAGAACGGTGTGGAGGAAGACAATATGGGACACAGAGTTAGCTGGAAATCTTGAGATTTACAGCTTCTCTTGCAGCCTTGAATGGGGAGGCAGGGAAAGGAAGGGAAGGGTGAAGAAGGTAAGGGAGGCATGGCAGCAGTTGCTGCTGAAAGCCGCTAGCCCTCGTTCCAGCTGTTCTTGCCACACAGCACCTATGATTCCTTCCTTGGCAGCTGTAGCAAAAGCAGGAATCACTCTTCCAGGCCCTATTGCAGTACAATTTGTAAGGCTACAGTTGTTTTTCTCCTCCAGCATTCTGGAAACTGCTAACTTTTCCTACAGAAAGAGTAGCTCCTAACAAGAAGGACCCTTGAATATATAGTGAAGAATATTGAGTAACTATGTGGAAGCTATATTTCCTCCATATGTAGTACCTATGATCACATCTGGATCATGAGGTCAAATGCTCCAATTTTGACATCCACAACTGAAAAAAAATAAAAATTGGATAGAGTTCAAAGAGAACCTACAAGGGTGATCTGAAGGTGAAGGGTTGGGAAATATGTTTTCCCCTCAGAAAAAAAAATCAGCCTACTTCTTCCGTTAAACAAGAAATCAAATCTTTAGAGTTAGACTTACAAGTATACAAGAAAACCCATATAGTGGTCTAAGTTGGTTGTTCTGTTTGGCTGATAACAGTCTAGTAAGATCCAAATATTTAATGGTAATTACATGTTGGAGCAGCCTAGCAAGTCCCTCACTATTGAAAATTTGAAAACAAAATTAGGATGCTTTTCTTAAAATCATGTAAACTCATCTGTAGAGATTGGAGTCAAAGGCAGGAGTTAATCTAGGAAAGACTGCTTCCCGTTTGTGTACAGGAGATTATCCTGATTATCATTGTAGTCTCTTCCAGTCTTCAGAGCAATTAACTGTGTACTCCCTCAAATACAAATAATATCCTACGTATTAACTATCTTCCTTTAAAATTCTCCACTTGGTGAGTGCACAGCAGGAATAGAGTGTTCTGTGAGCGGGATTCTTATAGTGATCCCGTGTATGGGTTCTCTGGCATATAAGAAGAACGTTTCCATTCATTCTGCATCCTCTCTATCTGAAAACATTAATCAAGTGCCTCTCTATGCCTCTGCCTGGCGCACATCTCCATGCAATTTGCAAGAGTGGGGCACATGGAAAGAATATAAACCTGCAAGCCTTCTTTGCTGATGGAAACATCCTGAAAAAGAAAGTAGTTTCCCTGATAATCACTAAATATGGTGACACAGGGACAATAAACTGATGGTCTGGTGGTTGGCTGAATTTTCAGTGATATTGCTAAAACATCCCACTTAGTCTCCAGTGTACCATATGGATCTGCAAGAATTCAGCCAAAAAGCCTAACATATTTCTTTGGGATGTTTCGATTTTCAAACTGTTGGGGATGTTCTGGAGCAAGTTCCCATTTGGAATTAAAATTGGAGAAATAGGTCAAATAGCAAGGGAGCAAAGTGTCTATAGAATTGTGAACAAAATGGGATTTTCCTGTAGTGGTCAAGAAAAATACATGTTGTAAATGTGGATTTTAGGAACCAGACCATTCAGCTTTTGCTTTTTGCCTCAAATATATACTGAACATAAAAAAAAAAATTCCATGACTTTACTAAGGCCGATGTTTGACCAAATACGTTCATCAGCCCTTGACGATGTCTCTGGATGTTCGTGTGTGATCCTGATACCTTTATACTGACTCAAGTGTTCATGTCAGAAAAGCAAAATGGGTCAGTGTAGATCTCACTGTTTTGCCTTGCTGATATTTTTGTTTGTTTGTTTTATAATTCTTATTTCTCTTTTTTTTACCACAAATTTGTAATCTTTAATTTGTAGAACTGACATGCATTACAAGTAGTGCTTTCTCTAGTGTAACATTCAAGGACAGCTTTATTGGGTGGAACCAGCAGTCTGTCTAGGACGGGATCTTGTCCTTTATACTTTGGGAAACTATTATCAGTGGGATTTTTAGAGTAATCCTTTCCTAGTAGACTTTCCTTGCATCGCATAATTGAACATTTACAAACTGCATGAGATGCCCTACCATGCATCAGGGCCATTATGTTACACAGTCGTGGCTGGACTGTCTTCCATGAAATGGTTTAACCCTCTTAAAATCCTGCTGATTTCTCATGATGTTGAGTGGCAATGAGTTCCACACTATAGCTGATTACTGTGAGAATAAGTATCTATTTTTATTCACTTCAAGCCTGATATTTAATAATTACATAGATTCCCACTGATTCCAAGATGATGAGAAATGAAGAGTAATTGATTTCTGTTTGTATTCTCTCTACCAATCATGATTCTAAAGCTGCCTATTGTATCTTCACTCAGTTGTCTCCTCTCCAATCTGAAGACTAATAGACTAATTTATCTTTCATCAAATGGAAACAGTTTCATATGCTTTTTCATGTCTGTAGACATTGTACCCTTTCTGATTTTGCTGTATCTTCTGTTGTCAATGGATGGATGGATTGGTCATGATGATTTCTAACATTTTTCTATTCTTTTGCTTTTTTGATTTGTTTTGCTTTGCTGTTCCTTTTTTTGTTTTAACTCTTGCTAAGCAAGATGCTGATGATTTCAGAGAACCTTTTACAACAGGCTTGTGTCCATACTCAATAATCATAAAGTAGCTGCTCTCCCCCCAGCAGCCTGCACTGCTCTTACTGACACTGTGTTACATTTGCTCCTCATTGCTCAAGCATTCAGTTCCACAGGATTCTTTTGCAGTTATATTTGCTCTGTGACCCTCTGCAACACCAACTGAAGAGTCACAGAGGTCAGCACTAGCGAAATTAATTTGCTAGCCTGAATGCCAGCCAAATGATTATATGTGTGTATCTACACATGTGTGTGTATGCTCATGCACTCCTCAAAGGATGAGACTGAAGCTCAGGATTGCTTTCAAAGAAGTCTGTTTTTAAGCCAGAGCCAGGACTGATCATGGCTTGCTCTTAGGGATATGCATTCTACATGTTTCTGAAAAATCCTGGCGTGGTGCTAGAGTATGTGAGATCACAAGAAATACATTTAATAGCCAGGGGAAGAAAAGTAAAGGAACTGCAAGGCTGGGGGTACATAATAGATACGGAGTAAGAAAAGCAGCTTCTGGTCCAGTCCCAGGTGATTTGTGCTATTTATTTCTTCAGGCCTAAATTTGTAGATGCCCACCAGCTTCTTCCGAGTGTCCTTGTATTATCCCGTGTATGGAACAACTTCCTTCTGGTGAAGGCAGAGCTGACAGGCTGTAGACATCCAGAAGCAGCCTGGGGCAGACGTTTTCTGGGAGTGATGTACAGACCCTGAGGAAAGGAGAAACGTACCCAGCATACATTTTGGAGCTTTGTAGTTGGTCAATAATGCTGCCATCCAGTTTTCTGAAGAGGCAGGCTGCAAACTATTACTCTTAAGAGAAGGGAAAGTGGTTGTTGTGTTGTCTTCTCTCCTTTTGCACTGTTACTCATTTTATTTCCAAATTTTTGTAATATGATTTTAGAGTTAATACTTTGATGTTGAAATCCCGCGGCAGTTTTCAACGACTTTCATTACTGGAGGAAGACATATCATTTGCTGTGCTGCCACCTAGTGCTTATAGGTGCTGGTTTGATTTTGAGTTGCATTCACCTTTTTTTTTTCTTCCCCTTGCTTTTTAAGGTCCTCTTTCCCATGAAACGACACTGGACTTACAAAGCAAGCCTCTCTCCTAGACTGGAAAATACAAGTGCAACTTGATCTGAATATCTGCTGCAGAGAATTTGGGAGACAGACAATGAAGAGATAGTCTTTACGTAGGAAGAAATTCAAAGACAGGTTTTTACAGATGAGAGTGGGGTTGAGAGACAATACCTGCAATTAGGAGAACTGTTATTCTGACCAGACAGTTTTCATCTGTTGTTTTCCTTTTTTTCTTTTTTTCAGAATTGTTTAATCTAAATCCATTGACATCCATTTGGCGGGAAAAAAATTACCTTTCTGGATACCTAAAGAAGAAAGCACAAGTGTATTTAATGACTTTTTTTTTGTGTGTGTGTATAACAGGTATGATACAAACCATGGTTCAAACCACTCCCTGAGGTTAAACAGAGCTGTAAATAAATTATAGAAAGGATGTATAGCATGTATCATACAGCAGAGTGCAGTGTTAATACAGTTTCCATTGTGGTCTCTTCTGTTTCCTGACTTTAATGTTGTTATGGGTCAGGATAGGTAGATGGAATCAGAAAAATAGTAAACCCACAGCCTGTTCTGCTCCCCATCTCCAGCACCAAACCTTTTGGGATGCCTGTGAAGGCTGTATGTAGGCATTTGTAAGACCCAGCAAATCCTGCTGAACTATCTCTTTAAAATTTAACAATACACCAGGGTCTGGCTGGAATTTACACCCCCTTGGCCCCCTTCGGAACTGTAAAATCTTGGATTGTGTAAGATTTCTTCTGCCTCCTTCCTGAGAGATTGGCAGTTTTTGCCAGGAAGGAAAGGTGGGAATCCATACATGTTACAGGGTTTTATAGTCTCTCAGCACTTGCTGGAGCTGGACTGGCCCAGGTTTAGTGGTTGCCCTTGAGTATTCCTGAATTTTCAATGAAAAGTCTGTGGAGCTAATGGGAGGACTGGTGGCTACTGTCAGTTTTGTTGGAAAGTGGAAACTGGCCAGCCCAAATCTGCCATTTTGTCGGAGTGGAGCAGGTCTGGCCACCTTCTGTTTCAGAGGAAGTAAATAAAGTGGGGGGGGAATGTGTTTTATTTTGAGTGAAAGCTTCGGCAATTTTGTTGCCATGTCTGGTGGTTCAGTGATGATTTGAGTGCATTGCCCACTCTACTGGCAGTAAACTCCTTCCGTCCCTTCTCATACTGTATGCACTGACACCTTATTCTTGGGATGATTTCTGTGTGGTGGATCTGAGCCCACATTCTTTTTACACATCAGTTGGAGACACAGAGGAAGACCCAGGAGCTTAAGGGACAGATTTGTATCTGTGCAATACCTTGCTTATATTCCTCTTCTCATGGGCAAAATGCATCTAGAGAGCAGATGAGTCCTTGATACTTTAAAATAAAGTGTTGGGTTTTATCCCCACCTGATTATTTTTGTAAAAGGAATGGCCATATAAAAACAACATATTCCTACTTGTTATGCATTCCATAGCTACTTCAGACATGCTTTTATGCTTTAAAAATTAAATGCAATTTATTGTAAACTAGGAAAACTGAAGAGAGAGCATTAAAAGGAAAGAAACCTTAATCAAAACTTTACCTACAGTCTGTCTCAACAGTCTGTGCATTCCTCTAAGGAGGTAAACAGGAAAAACATAAGACTTAATCAGGAAATTACTTTTAATACCAAAATATTTCCTTATTTGTCGATATTTGCTTATTTAATTTTAAATATTTAAGCCCCACCCTTACCCTCAGGAACAGATTCTGCTGCACGTGAGCTTTTCAAATCAAAAGGAAAAGAAACATCTGGTGTATCATCTGGCCAAAAAGGCCATACGCGCTGCACTGCAATAAGTCATGACAATACATTGGATGCTTTTATTGCATATATAAATAACGTATTCTGCTTTGTCTATATATTTGTCATTATAATTTTCCTGCTACAATTAACCTGCAAATCATGCTGAAGAAATATAGGAATGACTAAATTAGTCAGGTGCTTCACTAATAGTTTGACATCTGAACATGAGAGTTGAAGATGTCTGTGTTTGGAAAGTACAGTCCCTTAATAATTGTTAGTATCTCTCAGAAGATAAATGTGAATGTGTCCCTTAATGCTTTTTATATATCATCTCTATTCCTTGCTAGTTAATTACATAACTTTTACGTCAACTCTAACATTTAAACTCCCTCATCCAATGTCACTTGTAAATGTTCTTCAAAGGACAGAGGCAGATTTCAAATTCTTCACGGTCTTGTGGAAGAAGATTGGCACCAAGAGTTGGGAAAGGTTTCTCCTTCTAGCTTCATGGACATTCACAAGCTGGACCAAGACACTGGGTCCTGTGAGTAAGGGCTGATCTGTGTGATTAATCAAACATGTTTCCAGACTTGGACATGTAAAGGGTGTGAGATACTTCTGTGCCTGTACTTCTGTTGATGTGGCTTTTTTCTTTTTGGGGACTGGAAATAAGTTTGACCAGTGTGAGGCACAACTTTAGCAGAGGTTAGAATATATTTATGTTATGGAATAGGCCAAAGTAAGCATTTCTGTTAAAAGAAAAAACAAAAAAGGACAGACCTACTGAAAATATTTATGGCAACACAAAAAAGTCAGGAGGTCCAGGCCTTTGGGCACCTGCTCTCCATCTGAACTGACTGGGCACTTGCATAAATACACAGCCCTTTGTAAAAAGAGTCTATGGTACATGGCCAGTAAAGGACATTCTTCATGGCCAGAAAGCCCACGAAGATAATTTTATAATTCATTAAAATATAGATGCTAAAACATCAAAGTGACAGCAAAACCTTGAAGCAATTTTTGCTGACACAAACAGGTACAGCCAAGTCTTTCATATCCCTACGTCATAATTAATTATCAAAGCAGTACTATTTCATTGTATTAAATATTTTTTATTTATTGAAGCTTTTCCTTGAGAGTGAAATGATGCATTTTGTATATTTTTGCATTATTCAACAGCAATCTCAGAAAAGTCACATACAACCTGTATTTATAAAGCTTGCAGAGGTTTGTCAGATCAAGACAGCTATACATGACAAATGTCATTTTGTAGTGCTTAATACAGTTAATCCTTAAAACATGGAACCAGGAAACTCTTATTCATACTGGTATTTGAAACCTGCAAGCAATCTCATGTTTCTAATGCTGATTTTCTTTTTATTCTACAAAGAAAACAGTACCTAGGCCCTTTTCCTGGAATATTACTTGAGGCTATTCAGAAAAAACCACAACAGGAAATTTGGCTCTTTAGCCCTAATAATGGTTTCTTTATTGAATGGAGACTTGCTTTTTTTTTTTTTTTTTGTTAAACAGATTTTCTTATGAAAGGGTTAGAAGTGAATAAACGACAAGTTCAAGCTCATCTGATTTCTTTTGATTTATGTCGACCTTGAAAGAGAGAGAGGTCATGCTGTTGGCAGGCAATAAGAACTAATCTGTTACTAAGTGAGTAATTAAAAGTGAGGCTGTATATATTTTTGTAATGAGTTGACAGCAATTCCAGCCCTATGTCATACGGTTGCTCTAATCAACATGGTCATTGCACTTAGTGCCAAATAAGAAGTTTACAAGAAGTCAGATGACGAACTCCAAAATATGCAGTTCTTGCAGATGAATAGACTGACTATATTAAAGATGAGGAAAAATTCCAATAAAAATTAACGTCAAACTGATGTGTGCAATTAGGAACTTTACATTTTTCTAACGAATTGAAGTTGATGCTTATTAGCATGCTCAACTGAAAGATGTGAAGTTGTGCTCAAGAAAGGATAATATGAGTTTTGGCAGCTGAGTCTACCATTTAACAGGCAAGACTTAAGAACTGTTCTGACATCAGACATGACAGTATTGACTTCCATGTTACCAAATAAATTAAAGAATGGTCCATATTTCAAGACATATTAAGAAATCTGGGTTTTGATTTCAAGGTAATTTTCTAAATTGATTCAGGGTCTGGATGTTCCTGCAAAGTACTGAATGACTTGGCCCTAATCCAGAAAAATGTAATAGCTATATCTTCACCTACTTTTAAGTGTGGTCTGAAGGCTGGGGTTGAGGTCAAATTCACTGCTCACTCTCGCTTTTCACAGATAGAAGAACACCAAAGTTAGGCTTGGAGACAAGTGGGAAGAGAATGTCAAGTTTGTTTCTGTGTTTCCTATCTGATCTTGCAAAGACATTACAGAAGCAAAGTTGAGCAGGCAGGCTGTCCTGGAGTGTGGGTAGGACCCAGTAATGGATGAGATGTCCCACAGAAATATTCTACCATTGTGTACTCTGAAGGCTGGTGGGATTTACAGGCTGTTGAGACTGCTGAAGAAAAATAGACTGATGGAGCATCTTGGGTCTCTGGCCTCTGTCAGATTCAGTTACCTGAGTGTAATTGCTACCTTGAACACCTGCTTAACTGTTTTCTTTTTCAAGATAGTAGAACTTCCATGCATAATGCACTCTCAGACGTATGCTCAAATACCTTTTTTCCAAATTTGGGCAAGCTCTGGCAATAATGAGCCTCCAAAATAAGAGATATCAGCATGTGCTGCAGGCTGATCATGAAAGTACTTAGCAGTTGTACTGAAAGCATATCCATTTTTTCCAGCTATACCACTTGGTCTAGTTAAAGCATTACTTTATGCAGGAAATTTTGCCTTACCAAAAATAGCAAAGAATTATCTGTCCCAGAAAAATTATTAGAAGCCTTTCACTTTTTATTCTATGGAAGGATCTCTTTTATGTTTATCAAACATCTGTCTTCTCTTGTTTAAGAACCCACTTAAAGAGGAAACTTCAGTGAAGATGTAAATGTTAACTATGCGAAGTATTTTAGCATCACTATTTCAGCATCAAATTTGGCACAAAATCTGCCTGTCTTTGAAAGAATAGGAAACGTTAGTCTCATTCACAGATTTGCCATGAAGTTTGGCTAAAATATAATTACGGGTCTCACTTGGTCTTTTAGTTTTAGTTTGTATTTCCTACACCTCCATTAACAAGATGTCCATGCAACTTGGAATTTAAGGTCTCCTGTCAACAATCACACAGCTCAGTAGTTTGTTCTCATGTTGTTTATAGCCATGTGAGATCGAATTAACCTTAAAATCTAATGTTGCTAAAGGTGAGATTAGATGAGTATCATTGCCCATCGGTCAGCAACTCTTGGGGCCACTTCTTTGTCTAATTTCCTTAAATTACTGAGCAGCTTCTCCTACAAAACACCAGAGCTACAAGTGCCTACAGAGCATATTTCACATTATCCACTCATTGCTCATTTTGACTTTAAATTCTGTTACATGTGATAAAATCTACAGAAATATGTGAGACCAGTGTGATTGACATTACAGTCAGGCCAAAGATATTTCCTGCGAGTGGCAACAGCACAATTGTGTATCTCAGCCAGCATTTGCTCGGGTTCAGGACAATTGTGAAACAGCCTGGAACTGCTTGTGAATGGGCCACTCTGCCTAACAGATGGTTACGCGTAAAGGCAGCCAAGAGACCATGCATGAGCATTGTGTTTTTGTGGGGGCATGAGCTGTAGCCAGAAATGTCTATAAAGCATCTACCCTAAGCTTTCTGGTCCAAGATTAAGCAAATATGTCATTTCTAATCCAGTTTTGGGGTAAACTTCTGAATTATTAAAAAAGAATGTTTCTGCAGCTGTTTCTGCAAAGGAAAAAAAAAAAAAAAGAAAAAAAGATGTCCAAAAGAAAAACTCAGCCATGTGCATCAGGGAGCTTGAAAGAGTTGGTTTTTTAGAACTATGTTTTTGTATTTCCTAGTTAGACTTTTGGACACCAGCCAGCTTTCTGCTGAGTAGGTTGGCAGAATTTGGATACACAACAGTCTGCTGCCTTCCATGCCCCCCCTGCCATGTGTAGTGCTCCTGCTGCATAGAGCCATTAGTGACCAGATTACAGAAAACATAGAGCTTTGTTTCAGAGCTTTTATTTGTTGTTCCATTTCCTGTTTCATTCCTATTTAACCTCTGCTCTTTCTAGTTCAGACATAGTATCAAAGTGAATTTGGAAATGAACTTCATATGGATAAGAATGAATTGTAAACCATGCATGCAATATCCAATACCACTTTTTTAGTAGAATAAACTTATAATTATTTTTTAATAAAAAGAATGTATCTTATTCATTTACTAAGTTTTAATAACAGTAAGTTTCCCCTTCCCTCTTCCAATAACTTTTTTCCATCAAAACTATCCTCAAAATTAATTAAGAGCTGCATGGTTTGTTGCAAAGTCTTTTGGGGCAGGTAGCCTTTGAATTACATAGATAGAACTTGTAATGAATTGGGGAACTCAATGTTTTGATCCTCACTTATGGTCTTTTTCTAGTATAAATGTATCTCAATGTTTGAATGACTGTCGACAAAATCACAAAATCACTTGGAGTTGGATGGAAGGGAGCATTTCAAGAGTGACAATATTGGAAAGAAATACATAGGAGATTCTTCCTGAACCTGGTCAGAAGGACACACAGCTACTCTTCACAAGTAAATCTTCCTGAGGTGTTCATTTTTTGTAAAGCTCAATTAGATTTGATTGTGAATTGGTGTTATATTTTTGTGAATCTGTCTGTTCATGATATTAGGAGTTGCCATACTGACTCAGGTTTTAGGGCCAGGGGGACGGATCTGAGAGTTCCAGATGTTTCAGAGAACAGGGGGAATACCCCACAGTGGGCGGACATGACACTGTCTTCCCCATCAGTAGACTTTATTTTATCTGTTAGTACTTAAGAGATTAAGGCCTGATACACATGGTCTGACATGCTCTTCACACAGTTTTTATTGTTGTGTTACAGGACTGTTGTTACCTACATAAATATGTTGTTGCTTTTTCATCTAACTTCTCAGTCTCGTTATCTTTTTGTAGAAAAAAGTTCCCAAATCAGTCATTCTATACACAGACATTTTACTGCATTTCAATGTCCCTTAAAAAATATTTTTGTTAATATCAGGTCTAATATTTTTAAAAAATTTGTTTATGTTATTTAAATACTTTTTCTTGTGTTACAATACATGACACAAAAATCTTGGATATCTGATACTTTATTAATTTATTGCTTGTTCATCTCCTTTTGAAGATAAAGCAATCCCAACCTTCTCTATTTCCTTTCATAGGTTTTCCAGGCCCAAGCTTATTGCTCATATACTTTGCCCTCCTCCTTTAAATTTTCAGGCCTGTGTCTCTCTGTCTTTTTCCTTTTCACCTGCCTGTTCTGCAGGATCCTTTGAGTCCAATGTTCAGCCTATCTAGGACGTGTCCTTACTACACTTTCCTATAAAATTCTCTACTTTATCCCATTCTCTGTGCAAATTTGTTATTTCTTGTGTGCAATGTAGTTGGATTGTGTACAAAGTCTGTTTCCCTTTGAATTCATAAACCTAAAAGTATAAAAGATTCAAATACAAGAATCTATGTTTTTATTTCAGTGCATAATAAAATTGCATATTAAAACTAAAATAACTTTTATTGCATGTTGTCAGAAGGTTGAGTATTTTCAAGGTAAAAGATGAAGACTTTGAACATTGGTGCAGCAAACTAATGTGGCCAGTGAAGAGAAGGGAGGATGGGTCAGGTGTTTTTATAGTAGATTTTGCTGTCCATAGGATGTCCTGTGGCATTTTGTGCAGCTGGAACTTCTAAATAATACCTATAATTTCATACAAAATGCAGAGAGCTGGAAAGAAAAGCAGCTCATGATCTTGGAAGTTGGTTGTTCATTGATATTTCTTGTTAAATGTCTTCAGTCTGAAGAAGTCCACCCACTCTAGGGGACTACCTGGACTGCTAGTCTTTCTCAGGTGCCTGAGCAGTATTTCACACTGAACCATGTGTACTGAATCCTGTGTGCCTTTACAGAAAGAAATAAAACCACATTTTCACTAAAATATCATTTACCATTTACAACTCCTGGCCTTACGCTCAGGTTGTGCTCTCTGTGAGATACAGTCTCACATAACAGATTCTGAGTACACTCTAGAGCTACCTTTCCTAAAAACTTGCTCATGAATGAAAGGTTTGGAGGTTTGGACCATCACATCAAGCAATGGTTTCCTCTGTGTTTCTTTGGCTCTTGTACCTTTGAAGGATGAAGGAAAGTATTTTCTGACTTGTTGGCTGTTTCAATACCTGACTACTGCTAGACTTTTAACTTTGGTGTTATAGGTGAGGGAGGAGATAGGCTGGATTCACAGTGACTTGTGCACACTGCTACATTCAACTACATAAACAATTGCAATTCATTGATGCATACATTCTTGTGAGTGCTATGGACAGAGTGCCTAACAGCTTCATTGGAGCCTGATGGGACAATTTCCTTGGCTTGTACTGCAAACTCAATTGTGTATTTTGAGGAATAACTGTGTTTTATTGTGTCTGTTTCAGCTCTCTCCCATTAGTACTTGGACATAATAATTTGTCTTCTGCTGGCAGGTACCTTTGTGGGTGATGAGGAGGTGTAGGTAATACACAATAATAATAATTCACCAAATTATCAGATCTTTGCTATGTGGATTCTTTAGTTGTTATGTGGATTCTACATTTCTATCCTTCAAACTGAGTTGAGAATGAATGTCTTGCACTCTTTGTTGTGTCTGCAGTGTGTTACTTTCCTTGAAATGAGTTTTACAAAGTGACAGACTCCATAAATACTTATTTGAATTAGGTTTTTGAATGTTTCTTGCTCACAGGTGTTGATTCCTTAGTGCCATCTATTAATGAAGCCTCTCTCAAGAATGGCAAGAAAAATCAGAATTTATGGGTTTGGATTTCACTGTATTGAAATTGATGCACATTCAAAAAACTAGGAGAAAACAATATTCTAATGACAAATAATTCTCATCATATAAAGAAACAATTCAAAAGGGATACACTGAAACTGAGTGAGAGCAGTGTGAAATCTTGTATTTAGGACAGTGAAAATTCAACACAGAGATATAATGGGAAATCTAATGGGAAAGGCCACAGGACAGGCCTTGAGAGGAACCTTGGGATTATTGCTTCACAGCTTATATTTAAATCCAGTATGTAATGTCTTTGCAAAACTACCAAAACCATCTCTGGAATAAGTTTAGCAGAAATGTTTATGTAGGAATAGTAAATAGTTATTTTCCTAATTTGGCGTTCATGGGACTTCATCTGGATTAGTGTCCAGTGTGGAGCATTATTCTTTGAAAATGAATAGAAAAATGTTGAGTTGCCCAGAGGTGAAAATAAAAGAAATGAAAGATCTAATCTAAAATCTTACCCTATGCTAGTCTAATAGAACCATTATAAAAGATGTTATAGTTTATAAATTTCTGTTTGAGAAGAAGGCCGACAGTAAACTGTTACCACTGTTGGCTGAGGTAAGGCCAGAGATAATCAGCTGACATTAATAAAAGATATCCATATTCAATTATATAGAAGTTTTTTTGTAGGATACTTTAGCAGTTGGACAGGTGAGGTTTTGTTGGTTGTAGAATCTCCATCATTAGAATTTTTAAGAACCCATGAGTGTCAGGGACAGTCTAAATTTGCTCACAGAATCACAGAATGGGTCAGGTTGGAAGGGGCCACACTGGGTCATCTGGTCCATCCTCCCTGCTTCATCAGGGTCATCCCAGAGCACATGGCACAGGATTGCATCCAGAGGGTTCTGGAATATCTCCGGTGAGGGAGACTCCACAGCCTCTCTGGTCAACTTGTTCCAGTGTGTGGTCACTGCACAGTAAAGTTCTTCCCTGTGTTCAGGTGGAATTTTCTCATCAGTGCATCAGTTTCTGCCCATTGGCTCTTTTCTACTGCTTGGCACCACCGAGCAGAGCCTCGATCCTTCCTGGCACCTTCCCTTCAGGTACTCACATACGTTGACACATATGTGTATATATGCATTGGTACACTTATTTTTCATACCTAGGAGTTAAAATAGATTTCTTGTGGTCCCTTGTCATCCAACATGTCTGTGATTTGGTTTCTATGATCTTAACTTTTAAAGGTGTATAAAAACTGTGCTTGAAATGCTGCGTTGGCAAAAGACACAGATGTGATAAGTCCTGTGAGCAGGACTAGTGGCAGCTTCTGAACGTCAGAGGGAGGGAAATGAATGTTCAGTTTAGACATCTGTCTTTGATAATGTGGGTGTTCAGCTGGCCCAGAATGACAGATCTTTCTTGAGTATCCATATTGAAGCACCACTAGACTCGCCTTTAAATTATTTATGTTATGTGGCTCCACATTCGATTTGTTTTTATTGTTCAGTAAATGAATCCAGTGGAATTAGTCTTACATAAGGGACCTACCTTTTCAAATGTGATGTTTGCAAAGAAGATAGACACTGCTGGGAGATGGTTTGTCCTGCTTGTGTGGGGTGGGGAATCATTGGTTAGTACAAGGCTTGCAATGTCATCTAGCTGGATCTCAGTGATGCAAGCTGCAGTGGATGATTTGTTGCTAATGACTCAGATATTGTTTGCTGTTGGCAGGTCTTCCATTGATCACATTTTTTCTTCTTTGCATCTGGTTCTCTTCTGGATTTACTTCCCTTTTTGTTCAGAGTGGTACGTGAAGTTAATCTGAATTTTCTGGGCTTTTTGTCTAACTGTTTACCAAACCCTTCCCTTTGAAATAGTGCTTATGCCTTTTTAAGTTATTTCTTTACTGTTGACATATATAAAATGATGTTGTCTTCTACTAGTGGTTCAGGTCATATGTGATTTGTAACTAATATGTATTAAATAACTTACGAAACATATGAAAATCCAATATTCTTAAAATCAGCTGTTCCAAATCGCAAAAACTTTGTCTCCAATGTGAGAGCTGTTTTCGACAGAAGATGGCTGCTTTTTGTTGTGAATGTCTCATCAGGAACTAATTCCTGCTTCACTATATATATGTACTACTTTATTAATGATTTTTCAGGGCTGTGTGAAGGAATGAAAAGCAGGGCAGGTGGAGTGGGGTGGTGGCTTACATAAGGACATCAGGAAGACTACAGGCACCCTGCTCTTGTTCAAAGCAACCAAATGTTTGAATGCCTTGACTCAGTTTCAAAACTACTGTAACATAATAACAGGTAAACACCCATCAGTATTTCAGTGGCATAAAATATATTTGCTCAGAAGTCATTAAGAACAATTAAAACTGTTTTTTAATTGATCTTCCTGTCTTCACATCTCTGGCCTTTTATGGTAGCCGCTTTGCTTTCACACACACTCACAGAGTTTCATAAAGAGCTTGGGCTGATGCAAGGCCATGCTGCCAGCAACATCCATGCCCAGCTTTGCGCTTCCTTTACACCAGTTCCAGCACTCGGGAGGCCATGGGAAAAGCTGTTCATCCAAATGAAATATAGCTGAAAATTAGGAAGTGATTTAAATTATATTAGCGATATGATCTGACGTGCATTGAAACAGAATAATTACTGGGGCTGAGACAAAGCATGGGCCAGCACTGCAGCAGGACCTACGGAAAAGGGTGGGACTGACCCATTTTCAGTAGCCTGCAGGCAGATCAGTTTAAGACTTTTCATTTTATTATGCCTATGGTGTGCTTAGCAATTTGCGTAATACACTTGGTAAATGATAAAAATTCTGTTTGGATTTCCTTTGCATGTGGGTGATTTAATTGTAGAGTTCCTCTGAAAGGTTTAGCATACTTTTATAATATTAGTCTTGCAATTTGTAAATAATATTGTTGGTTTGTTTTTATCAGGTAGGTACATCTCTTACTGTAGTTAAGTCTATCTTGTTTTGAATCTCACTGCCCTCCCTTTAATTCCTATTTCTTCTGTTTAATAATGTTTATTGTCTGCATTAATGTTGTTTTATCAGGTATCAATGAAACTTAGGAGGTTATATGAGAAATTGCTCCTAATCATCAGCTAGTAAGCTGATGCTTAACCCACCACTGTTTCTTCTCTTTTCAGTTGTGACAAGTAGGATTCATTGCTTGGTCTAGAAAGAAAATTTGTCACGTCTTATGTCTGCTATGATTTCTTACTCTTCTAATTAGCTGTGCTGCAGAGAAGCAGCAAAACAGAGAAGACTAAACAACAAGTGTTATATAAGGTCTTGGAAACTTCTGAATTCTAGTCGTGGTGTAGCGTGTAAGTAACTTAGTGACTGAGATTGTTTTCAGCTCCCTCTTCTACATTAAGTGTTAAACATCAGTGTTAAACATAATTTGTCTGCTATACCTGCTGTTTCAGCAGCTAAAAATGTTGGCTCTATGAGGTGCTTTAAAGATGAAAAATGCAGTTATTGCCTCTCTTTCTTTTTTTTCTTTTTAAAGATTTGAAAACTGTAATTATTGATGTAAAGATTTTCTTTTCCCTGTAAGTTCTTACATCCCAATCTTTTATTCTACCTTAGACCAAAGGTGCAGTATAAACAAAAAGTTAAGTCCTATTAATACACCTAACACCAGAGCAGGTATGTAAGCTCTTGGCTGAGAAGGGTCTCGGCTCTATTTTTGCTATGCAGCCATAGAAGTACTTATGGGGTAGAAAGTCCCTTAGCATGAGTCTGGGAAACATCACACTGAATTGCTCAGCCAGGAAATTAAGCCAGCCTAGAGAGCTCCAGATGAGATCAGCATGCTTAAGAGAATGCAAATTGCATTTCACAGCTCTGGTTATTTTAATTCAGAGCAAGGCCATCAGTGTGAGTGTTTCCTTCAGCACGCTGATAACTAGAAGTCATTGCCTGTTGTACAGTGAGTGACCTTTACCATTTGTGGTTTTAGCCAAATTCCATATATTTTTTCATATCTGTCCTCCTTTTTGTCAAATATTACAGCAGAAATATTTTAGCGGTAGTATCTGCTCACTTAGAAGAAGAAAGGCCCTGGAAACTTTGAAAGGAAAAATACGGGCTCATTTTCCATATCTACTTTCCAACTTACAGCAAGCTTAGTAAAACGTAGATTATTAGGTATGTAATTGTACTAAAGCATCCTCTGGTATCCATGTGGCACCTCATTTCATGGCAATCATTTAAAATAATTGGTAATAGAAATCAGATGAAATTAAGCCAGTTTTTAAAGACATCCAATCTTAAGGCCAGGAACCCCCTGAATCTTGATTGTTATGCTTGTCTTTAAGTGAGAACATGAGTAAAGCTGAATGACAATAATTCTGCTATTTGGAAGAATTATAATGTACTTGGATCTGTATGATTCCTGGAACGGTTGTTTATAGCCCTCTTTGAGTGCGTTCTTAAGCAATTTCTGAGTGAGGACTTGGCACTCCTTGTAAGTACAGTCAAAAGAACTGGTAAAGTACATTCAAGACCCTTTTGAGATGATTTCCAGAACCTACTAATCTATTCTGAAGCAATTTCTTTTTAAAAGGTAAAAGAGACTTCAGTTTTTTCCAACAGGAAGAGCTGGGACCTGAAAGTCATGTCTGGAGCATTCTGCAAGAAAAAATGAATGCTGCTGATTGAATGTCATGCATGAATAATTGTTTTGGAGAAAGGTTTGGAGATTGATGTTCTTGAGATGGTAACCTGAAATGACTGTTTCCTGCTGGAAATAGCAGAAGCTGTTCTGTCTATGCAGAGAAATTACCATATTCTACTCTGTCAGTGTGTAAATTATCATGACAAGTGTAACAAATGGAATATCCTGTTACATTTTCAATTTTTTTGCTTGAGAGACAGAGAGATTTTTCCTATTAAGTTAATTTGAAAATACTGTATATAGACCTCATATATGCAGTCTTTGTTTTGTTTTTCCCCCCTAAAGATCTAATCTACAATCTTCTATTCTGTGTAAATGACCTATGATTCACCATGTGTATTTCAAAGATTTTAAGTCTAGAGCGATATCTGTGTCTTGTGATTCTCAATAAATCTGTGTATTCAGGGAACATGCTACAAGTCTTCATTGTAATGATTGTGTTGCTTATTTTTGAAAAGTATTTTGGATATGTTTATTTCCACCAGGGTTAGGGAATTTGAATAGAGCAGCTGCTACAGGAATATCACCTGTGTCAACTGTGCAGACAGTTCTTTCACATAGTGCCAAAAGAATAAACCTGAGTGATAGAAAACATTATTGGAATTTCAGACATTTTAAAAAATGGGTAACTTCAAGCTATTGTGTAGCTCATGCATAGTCCATAGCTGGAACTGTTGACATCTGTGCTCTGGCAACCCCTTCCCTAAGAATGAGGCTGGATGGTGGCTGACACGTGCCCCTCTCCGAAACCCATGATGACCAAAGGCTCCAAGTCTGAGTTATCAGTCAGTGTCCTCTTTTAATACTGGCAGGGAAAATATTCTGTTCTCACAGAGCAGCAATTGCATGTTCTCATTGCCATATGCAGTTCCCAGCTGAAATACAGACCTTATGTTTCCCAAAAGAGGGAGGATGGGGATCTGGCATTGTTGTGTCACCCAGCTTGTTGGCCTGAGTTCTCATTTGCTGTCCATCTATCAGTTCATTTCCTCGGGTGTTACCCGGACAGCGCTTAAATTGCAGACAGAGGCGGGTAGAGATGAAGTGCAGGGCTGCTGGTAGCTTGCACTCACACTCCTGATTTTCAGGATATTCATGCTAATTGTGGTCAACGGAAAGTGTGCAGTTTCGCAGCTTAGCTGGTCTCTCCTGCCCCCTGGTACTCCCAGACATATATGCCAAGCTCAGTTGTGAAAGATTTTTTGCAGCAACAGCACGTGGCTCTCTTTGGCAAGCTCCCACCAACCATTTTGTTGGCAGCCACTAAGTGGCCTCTGGACCTCTAATGCAGGAAGGCTGCTGATGGGCTTCTGATCTACATATTTTTCTGAAAGCAATTTCTTCTGACATACCTTTCAGTTCTGAAAATGCTCATTTGCTTTATATTTATCTATTTGGTTCCAAACCCCACAAAAGCCTCTCAAAGCATATAGATCCTCTTACAGTTGAAAGAAAAATTTTACATGCCAGAAATCCATGCTGTCCTTTGCCCTTCCAGTTTTCACTTGTATACCATATTTTCATTGTGCATCTGTAAAAGCTCTGTGTTCCCCAGAACTCACGTCCTTGCCCCTTACTTGCTTGGTTAGGAAATATGAAATTGACGGGATAGATGCTGGCTGCCTTTGGGTACCAGCTTGAGACCTCAGTATGGTCCTTCACTATTTCTTGCACTTCTGCAGCAGCAAGCCACATGTTCCCCATGGCTATTAGCACAGCTATCCATGACTAAAGGAGGTGCATGAGACATGACAAAAAGGATCCTTTCTGTCTGGCAAGTGCTGACAGAATTGAGCCTGATGGCACTACACCTGTCTAGCAAGAGGAAAGAAGTTGTATTTCATACCCTTTCTCAGGAAACGCTTTGCCTCCCCCTTCCTGGCACAGGGAATGCAAATGCAAAGCTAACTGCCCGTCTCTTTTAAGCACTGCCATTTGTACAAGCCTGTCAACTTGCATTTCCTGCTGGCAACCACTGCTCCGCTCTGTGCTGTTACTTGTCATGACACAAACCAGTCACTCCATGGCTGTCTGCTCCTTAGAAACACATGTGAATTAGACCTCAAAACATGTGACTTAATGGAAATAAGTTATATATAAGGGAAGGTGGAAATATTGTGGAGGCACAAAATCTATATTAGACAGGAGTTCCAGAATAAATTTCTCTCTGGACAGCGCAGAGTTCCTTGTGTTTTCTGGCACTATATTTTTAAGAGAGAAGAATATGAGGATGATAAGTTACAAGTCTTGCATAGTTTCTGCTAACCAAAGCATATTGACAAACACCCTCATAAAAACCCGGCTGTGTTTTCCACCACTGCAGATGCTTCTGTGTTATTTGTATAATTACTGTACCATACCAGTTCTTCCTGAAACCATAAGGAGGCCTTGAAAGTTGAGAAAGTTGCTCCTTCAAATAGAATTTCTCTGTTAACTTGTGCACAGTGTTTGAGTTATACTTCCATAACTTCTCCAAAAGTAAAAACAGCTTCTTGGGTGAAACTGTGAGTGGAATTTTGCCCCAAAGTCCCATCAGGTGTTGTCTGTTCATCATATCAATAAATGCAAGCATTTCTACATTCTTCTCATTTTTTCCATGTACTGGAAACAGGAACTATGTCTGGTCTCAAAATGTGTGTACATATGGGCGAAAATGGGAAAAAAATGGAGAAAAAAACCTCTGCTTTCTTTAAAATTGGGGGTTTGGATGGAAATTACTGTATCTTTCAAACATGGATTTCAAGGTGAGTGAAGTCAAATAATGCCATGCCAGCATTTTTATAATTCAGATATTTCTGTTGTTGACTTTTCTCATGCAGAAACAAAGACAGATCTTCATTGATTATTCACGACCTTTAGATGTGTTGCAGGCAGAAAGCAGATCTGTCATAGTTTCCATTCATCAGTGTGTAAGTTCAAGAAAGTCACTGTGGAATGTGATGTTGTTCAAAGTGACGCTCTCAATAAAATTCCTCCATTTGGAGCAGTTAGCTTCCATGGTAAGCTTTGGATTCTCATTCACTGAATTCTCTTCCTCATTTCTGGCCTGAGTGAAGATACCTGTATTATCACTGAAGTATTTTGGCTCAAACTGAGTATGCTTTTGTGAGATGCAAATTTTCATTCCTTCAGATGTGACAGAAGTGTGAAGCATCAAGAATTTTCCTGTGGCAAAACACGCTGAAAAGAACCCATCTATCAATCAAAGATTGGTGAAGAATGCATCTGATCACCTCATTCTGTGTGGTCAATAGCTGCATCACACCCTCACACTCCAAAGGGGTTACTGTCCATGGCTTAAATCATGGCTTGAGAACCTGTGAGGCTAATGAATTTCATTAACTTTCACGGCCATCTTAAAGGGGGAGAAGATGCCGTCAAGTAAACCTCTCACTGACAGGAATCCACTGACTGCCACTCACTCACATTACTGTTGCTTCACGTTCAAGGAAATTTTCAAGAGGTGTTTGTGGAGCTATTATTTAGTTTTTCCTCTCTGTATGCAGAAATGTTCTGACATTGTCTACATTAAGTAAGTTCTAAAAGAGAGGTTTACCCATGCAGCTGTCTCCAAAACACCATGGTCCCATCAGTATTGACATTATGCAGTGAATGTTTCATAAGGTTTGTATGTACATTAGTATCTACATTGTGCTCAGAGTTGGGACACCAAAATGTGGGTGTTTTTTTTCTGAAACAAGGCTGCCAATGCACTCAACAACTATGATGGAAAAGAAGCAGAATACGTATCATGTGGAAGGGTGTTTCCTTCGCATTTGGAACTTTGTGTCTCCTGGAAAGAGATGGGTGTTCTCTGTAGACATATCCACTGTACTTATGCCACCTAAGTATTTGACCTGGTTTTATCATTGCAGCATTCTCTTTATAGTCTATCTTCCTATTTTGTGTTCTTCCAAAATCTATGTTTTTGCTTTTAAGATACAGAGCTGCAAAAGCAAGTACACAGAATTGCTGCTGATGAGATTTAAGCCATGTTCTTCCCTCTCATAGCCAAGGAGTTAGAAGCAAAAGATCAGGTAAGGCAACGGAGTGGTGAGTTTTTCAGCTGGAATAATCCAAGTGCTTTTGCTCTTTTGCCTGCACTCCAAGATTATGGGGTCTTAATATCTGAAGTAAAAAACAACATTATTGACTTAGTGGTAAAACCTTTTTTAGTACTGGGATAAAGAAATTCAAAGTTAACATTTGAGACCTCAGCAAACTATCTGTAAAACACAAATCTCGAGTTTCCTTCAGAACTAATAAAGAAAAAAAAGCAACACATACATAGGCCAGTTTTTGCAATTGCATAGAAGTAAAAAAAGCCAGCAAGCTATAAAGTGGGAAGCTACTCTTACTGTGGTCATAGCATGGGAGTGGAACTAATGGTTTAAATCTGTATTATGTAGCAATTACCCTGGCTTAAGTTAAAATTATTACATTCAAAATATAGGGGGATCACAGCTGTATGTTTCTTTTGTTGATTTTGCAAATCATAAGATCTACATACATGCAAGCATTTCTCACCCAAACCATTTTGTAAGTGGCACGAGTAATCTTCTAGGTTACTGTCCTACTAAAGACCATGGAAACCACAGTATCAGCAACATCTAAGGTGTGGAAGAAAAATCAAATTTAGCTGAGAATGACATCATAAAGTGATTGAATGCTAATGTCTCAAAAGCCAATATAAAAAGTACAATAAAATGGAAGTAATATTTTCCAGAATCTCATTGCTAAAGGTATTTTCAATTTTAAAAAATCATGCTACAGAATGTTTAATAGAGAAACAAACAATTTCTGAAAGAGAAAAGAATGGAGAATAAGTGATCACTCAAGTGAAAAAAGTTCAGGGTGCACTGATGTGAATCAGATATCTTATGCTTGAAATGATGAAATTTTATGTTTAAAATAAAGGAAGTGATAAAACTCCTACTGCCATCAGGAAGACCAGAATGGTACCCATGTGACTTACTAGTCTCAGTCTTGAAATAGTTTCATATATGTTTATATTTGTATTTGAGCATGCTGCAGTGTGGTCTCATTTTCCCACTTGGTTGTTTTCTGTTTTTTTTTTAAGGGTGAGAAGTAGGAGCAAGGTGGAGTGAAGATTTTATTAATTCCTACATAAAGGTCTTCAGGGCTTTTTTAAGATTCTATTGACTCTTTACAGAAGCTGATCTTTGACACCATCTAAAAACCAACCAAGCAGCAGTTCAGATCCATGTCATCTAAAATATCAGTGAGCAATCCAAACCAACAATAGTATACTCTGATTTTTCTGGGGAGGCCATCTGAAGAAAGAGAACACCAGTAGAAATGTTTACCTGTCATTTAGGAAATGAAAAGCCCAATGTAAAAAGTTTAGAACTTGCTTCAGAACATACCATATATAATTGATGGCTAAATGGCAATAGCAAGCTGTACATCTTCACTGATGGAGGAAAACAGAGCTGCAGAACCTTTTGGAAAACCCACTTGGGAGCACACCTATAGCCCACTTGTTGCCTGCTTTATATTTCCCAGCAGCACTTCTTTTGTTGAGTCTGAAGGGATGGAAGCAGAAACCCAGCAGGAAGAAATGCTGCAAGTTTGAAGACTTTGCAGTTTGTGTCATTGAGGGAAGAATTAATTAATCAAAAAGAGAAAGATATATCTGCATTGTTCCCCAGAGGTTAAGACCAGGCTGGCATTAATGTCTTTATTCCTTTTATTGCCCTGGGGCAGCTGTGGTGAGGGCCTTGACCTTTTGACAAAAGGGTAATGCTACGATCTAGGTTCTGCTTGTACTAGTTTTCCAACTAAGCTCCCACCACTTTCTTGATAGCACTCACTTTGCCCAGGTAAGCAGTAGGTTTACATATCCATGTGATTAGAGTTAGTGCCAGAGGACCTCATCTAGAGCCAGTTTTCCTCTATCCCAAATGATTCCCCTCTGCATGGTACATACAGCCGGACACATCAGAGGAATGTTTTCGTGAGATGCCTGATAGATTGTTCTTTCTATATGTTCTGGCTGTCAAACAGAGTCCAGCCAGGCTAAGTGTTTCCAAACAGCAAATCCTTCCAAAAAGGGGAAGATCAGCTAAATATGATTTGAAAGTGTATTAAGCTGGCTTTCTTGTATTTCCCCTTTTTCTGATTTAAATGTGATTCACTTGGACACCTGAATGAAGTAGTTCAAGAACGCTGACATTTTCCTACTTCAGAAAATGAAAATAAAACAATTCTCAGAGGATCCTCATAAAAACTTTTTGCTGTGTGCTTAGTCACAGACAGCAGGAGGTGCAGAATTCCATCAAGACACCAGGGGAACTGCATGTGTTGTGTTTCTTCTGCTCTTTGTGCATGGGCTCACAGGCGCTTACACTTCCACATCACTTCCTGAGCAAGGCACTGATACTTTGTTATACTCAAATATTCTCTGTAGCAGCTGGGGAGGGTGAAAAGGAAATCAAGAGAGAAAAGCAAAGTGCTGTTCTTAACGGTATCAGCTATTAGATTTAATTATATGTTTACTTTAGAACTGAATTTTCAAAAGGGACATATAATTTTGAGTGCTCGGCTTGAGAGACTTCAGGTATTTTTCTTTTATTCAGAGGTCAACAAGTGTTGACGGTTTCTGCACATTACAAATGGAAGTTCGGGGGCTCAGCCAAGTCCCCCCTTTCTAAACAGAATATCATTTATGTTTAAAGCAACTTTCCAATGTGTGCAGACACTGGGCCCTGTCTCTCACCCATTAGAGTTTTTAGTGTCTCATTTATATTGAAACATACTCAAAATTAAAAGAACATGAGGTCACCTAAAGATAAATAATCATCTTTTACCAAGTTACTTGCATTGCAAATCATACTTACAGCAACTTTCCCACCTCTCTTTTTTTTTCTGTCATGGTGATTTCTGCTAATTCACTTTTGATTCACCAGTTGCCTACAGCATACTATAAAAATGAATACAAACTACGTTTAAAAGCTTTAAAAGGCAGATCTGACAAATGCACCGTAGGATTTAGAGACAAAGGGCAATTGGCCACTCCTACCAAATCATATCCCAACTAATGAGAGGGTTTGGGATCAACAGAATGATTCCATAATTTGGAGTGTTCTGACAGGCAACTAAATCTACTGCTGTCAGAAGCTGGACACCATGTTGAAGTCAAGGCAGATGAACATTCTGGGAAACGTGGGAACAGAGGGCTTGTAGGGTTTGTCTGGCTCATCAAGTCCAGTTTTCTACTGTTGTAGACATCCATGTTTCATAATCCCTTTCATTAAGTTACCAAGATCTATCTTAAAACTAGTTAGATTGTGTGCCCCCACCGCTCCCCTTGGCTGGCTGTCACAGAACCTCTTTCTTCTGATGGTTAGGAGACTTCTAATTTCCAGCCTAAATATATTTCATGGCCAGCTGACGCCCATTTCTTCTTTCGTCAAAACTGTCCTGACACTGAAAAAAACTCTTCTCTCCCCTTCACTTCCATCCCTTGATGCAAAGATTGCATGTCTCATTTATTCATTCTGCTGCTCTATTCAAGTTAGGTCATTTTGATTGTTCTCTTGTAAGGCCATTTCCATTCTCCAGGGATGCCCTTGTCTGAGCAAGATGGTCACTGCTTGAGTTCAGCCTTTTTGGCTATGAATAGTGAGTTTTAACTACACTACGCCAGTGTGAGATCTTACCAGTGCCTTGTATAAGAAGGGCAGCCCAGCCTCAACTCAGCTGTGAGCACCTCAGTTCAGAGCAGTGGCTCACACTGGTAACTCAGATGCGTAAAATCATACCTGCATTTGCCACAACTCATGAGCAGAAAGATAGATCAAGCTAAGAAATATGTCTTACCCAGTATCCAGGTTTACTGGATGAAAATTTTAGTTTAAAAATGTGCCTTCAAGACTCTTCAATACAATCAGAATAATGTCACTTTAATTAAAGCTGCCCACAAATTAATTTGTCCAACATGTTGTTATCAATCACCTTCACATAATGTGAGCAGAGTCTTCTTTATCAGACAGGGCATATATAAGATTGCTTGCAAAGAAGTAACACATTTGTGTAGAGTTAGCAACAAACTGAAACAGATTTAAAATAACTTTGCTAGCAGATTTAAAGCACTCAGGAGTTGAAAATCCTTGCTTTACCAGTAGATGGCACAAATCAGCTTGGTTTGGTTTCAGATCCTGTACAAAGAGTACATTGAACAAATGATGAGTTGAAATAATAATAAAATTCTTCTATTTTTGGTATCTAGAGGACAGCAAAAATTATGAACAGGAGAGTAGCATTCATATATTGTGTTATATTTTGGTGGTGGGATTTTCAGTTAAAATAATTAATCTGCCAATGCATCTTAAGGGATTTTGACTGGATTTTGGACTATTCAGACCTAAGCAGAAATTCCAAGGCAATCAGTAGGTTTGGATCAGGTCCTGGTTTCATGAGCATAAAACTTCTTGTTCTCTCTAGATACTTTGGCTTGCACAGAGAGCAGATTTGTGTTTGTTTATTTCATTGGTAGGGTGGTTTGTTTCTTCTTGTGAGAGAGAACACACTCTCACACTAAATCTTTCATTTCAGCTGTTTAAATATCAGTGGGCAATGAGTTTCATCCATTAAATTGCCAGCTCCTTTTAATTGGGCTGATTTTAGCTCAGGGCATTTGGTACTTTGGAGAATGGCTCTGTATCTTGGAAGGCTCATCCCACACTGAGATGTGGAGGTGTGATCCTGACAGAACTCTTGCCTCATCCTCCACCCCTCCCTTGCCAACCATGTGGCCAAATTTTTCATAGGGAATCCCAGCCCTGGTGACGGGACAGATTGGCTCCTTTCTTTGCAAAACAGGGCCATATTACAGAGCAAGGGGACAGTCCCAGATCAGCCAGAGACCGCCCTGTCCTCTCAGGTGTTTCCTCCACCCTCCTGACAACCCATCATGGCCAATCTTCTCTCTGTCTCTGTCCCTCTCTTTGCTTCTTCCAGGTCTTGTCACTGTAGGTTCCTTCCAGACAACATCACAGCACATTTTCTTTGGAATTTGATTTTTCCATACAAGTCTGAAGTCTTTGTATGAACCAGTTGAAGATACACCTTGCAAAAGGAGCAGATTCTAAGAAGACAAAAATTGGAGATGGTAATTTGCCTTGTTAGATCTTTGATTTTGTCAATGTGACAAGATTAATTTGATTCTGTTATTCAACACAAAGAGAATTACAGTTCAACCTAATTATTCTGTAAAAAACCATCAATAATTGCATGAAAAAAAGTTGTTTTGGTAGGAGGGCTTGGAACAATGATACAGGATCTTGAAACAATTTTATATTTTAACTGAAGGACTGATCAATATCTGCTTATTTTTGGGGTAAAAAAATCCCTCTCAGCCAGTTTCTTCCCTCATAAACAAAATTTTTAAAAGTCTCCTTTGAACGGTACTGAATCAATATTACTTGGACAGACATTTATCCAGTTATGATCATCTAAATGAGGACATTTTCTTACCAGGAAAAACAGTACATCATACCATATTAAAAAAAAAAAAAAAAAGGGCACAATAATTACCTTTCTTCCATTCTTTTAATTTCTTTGTATGTAATGACTATATTGCACTTTGGCCAAGGAAGTCAGTGGAGAAAGCAGGATTTAGCCAACAGCATGTGAAAGCTAGGTTTGACTCATATTCTAGCTTGAATGCTCTTTTATTCTCAAGTACTGGAGAGGGCTGTGTTAGGACCTCTGCCAGTGTGTGTGTCACTGGGAACAGTGTTCCGGAGGAGCTTAGATGTTAAAGGGGAGGTGCTCAGGAGCAATGTTTATTCCAGACAACTCAAAAAAGACAATGCAGAGGAGAGGGTGTTACTAATTCCAACATCCCTTCAACTGATGAGTTGTTGCTTCAGCGCACTTGGATGGTGACTCTGACTTGGCTCAGGTGTGGAAGAATGGAACTTGAATTAAAAAATATACGTGTTTCAGGAGCTGTAAAAGCAAGAAGGCAAAAAAATCACATCTCTCTGGTGATGTGGGTGTCTTGAGTGGCTGGTAGATGGCACTAGCACACGTTTATGTTGCAGAGGTGCGGTGTGCTTGGGCAGGCAGGTTCCTTCTGGGATTTCTGCCAGAGTTCTGACAGTACAATGTGATGGAGAGTGTCTGCACATCTCCTGAGGCTGACCTCTAACCTCATCCCTACTTTTGTCATGGGGTTTTAAGGATGGAAAAACAACTTTCTGTTCCTGTATACAGAAAGGCATATTTCAGTGCTTTTAAAGTCTAAACGCATTTTGTGATTTTTTGAATATGAAGGATTTTGTGCAAATTTAATTACTATTGTGACACTGCAGAGTCTGCACAGCACAAAATCCTGCATGGGCGAAACTGGGCTTAAACATGAGAACAGCCTTTGAGTGCAAGGCTTTGGATATTTTAATGGATGAGACTATTTTTTAAATGTTCACAGCAAGCAGGGAAAATTAAATTCAGTCTCATGAGACTCACCGTGCAAACGGAGAGAAAAAGCACATAAAAACCAACCTGGATGATCATCAAAGCTTGATAATTATTTTTATTAGTTGTGCAGCACCATTTCTTATTGCATTGGGAAGCTCAGTAAAAGGCAGAGTGTTCTTTACAAGGGATTAAGATGAACAGAGGGTGTCTGCCTTTCCCTGTCCGTGAGGTGGAAGGAGTTTCGTGTACAAGGAGCTGGCGGGAAGAGGAGGCAGAGGGAGTTCCCGAGGAAGCAGCGGTGCTAGAGGCACTGGCATAATAATGGAAACACAGAATAAGAATAATTAAGGATGGAGGTGTAGGGCAGGGAATGGATTTGTGCAGGGTCTGGAAGATACCCTCCCTCTTGCTTCTGCTGATTTCCAGGCAAAGGCATACTCATTTAATCTTTGTTAAGGAGTATGAATATTGCTCTTAAAATTTCTGACTGTATCTAAAAGTACCACCTTCCTTCTCTTTCCACATGGCCAAAAATGCAAACTGGGCTATCCAGACTAGACTTTAATTTCATTTTAGGTCTGCTGGAGAGCACTGGCATTGTTTTTATACATTAGTCATGCATATGCACACCTTACACATGAAAGGGAACTCTTGGTACCCTTGGCTCGAGTGTTATACTCACAGCACCATTTGTGCAGTATTATTTATATTTATGGGATTAATCCAGATACAAGCAGCTGAGTTATTGCAAGGGTATATATTTAAAGGACTGTATGGGGTTACAGTGACCATGAACTGAGTTCTGTTTTTTCCTAGAAACTGATATGGCAACAAGTTTCGGAGGGTGGTGTGAGACTGATACAAAAATACCCTTTGGGGAGGTTTCGCATTTGGCACTTAAGAGAAAGGACTAAAAAGGAGAACCTCATGAGAGCCCAAATACCATTTAGAAAACTCTTACGAGCAACCAAGGAGTTTGTCTCTTCAGGTAATGTTGTCTCAGCCGTTCTTTAATGCCTCTGTGTACTTGCTGTCCAGGCTTCTGCCACAGGACAAATCTGGGAAAACAGGATATCTTATAGCACTGCCAGATTTGTAGCTTGAGGCTGTCTGCATGGTTTTGGGTTAGGTTTATGGTAGTTGTAAATGACAACCGTAGTAAAGATAGTTGAGGCATCAAGGTGCCAGTTACCTGATCATGGTGGAGTGGATTTCTGCCCTGGATTTCTGGGTGCGTTTAACAAATAACTGGTCTGGGATTTTTCAGTGACTATTTCAGTCAACTGTTTTGTTGCGGCTATTGTCTGAATATACATTGAAGAGTAAATATCCAAGATGGAATACCTGGTCTGAAATTCTCTATATCTGAGTAGCCATCCAGTTAATACTAACCAAACTCTCTTCCTAGGTACAGAGGGATGAAGCGTGCTAAATGACTTTTCAGAACCTCCCGGTAGCAGTCACTCTACACCTGTTTTTTTCATAATCCTCATGTCTCAAGTGAAAGCATGAGAGGAAACAGCCTTAAGTTGCACCAAGGGGGATCCAGGTTAAAAATTTTAAAAGTATATTCCCCTGAAAGAGTGGTAAGGCACTGGGATAAGTTACACAAGGAGGTGGTGGAGTCACTGTCTCTGGAAGTGTTCAGGAGGTCTGGATGCGGCCCTTGGGGACATGGTTTGAAGTGATCATGGTGGTGCTGGATGAGCTCGAGAGTCCCAGCCTATATGGTTCTGTGACTTGTTTCAAACCCAAGCTCTACCAAGGCCTGCTAAATGCAAGTCCTTTTTTTCAATGTTTTCTCTCTTTCATCTGCCAACAAAATGAGAGGTTTGTATGGAACTGGCAGTTAGCAAAAGTCATCTCCATTTACCTGGTAAGGAGAGAGAGGGAGCACTGGAAACAAAGCTTTGAGATGCTGGCAGGAATTATTTTTTTATACAGGTGATCAAAATGTTAAAGGGGAAAAGAAAATACATATTTGGAAGATTTTTCTCATTTAAAATGGTAGATAATAGAGAGCCTGTAAGTTTGTTTCACAAAATATTCTTCAAAATATTTTGAGTTTTCTGCATTTTGGTATCTTGCTTACTCCATATTCTTCTTTTTCTCACTTAGTGTAATAGGGCAAGTACTGTCAAAAGTATGTGACCTTGTTTTCCATACTTTCCCTTTTTCCCTTTTGCATTTTTTTTTTTCTTAGTTCCTCTCTTTATTTTAGTTTTCTTCTTCTGGAGCTTTCTAAAATATTTAAGAATTATTTTAAAGCTTTCCTGATTTGGGAATGGGTGTAGGGTAGTCATGGTGAGTAATAATTTTATATACTCAGTTCTTATACCTTTTAAAATTCATTTTTACTTTCTTTATTTTTCCTTTTATTTTTTGTGGGTTTTTTTAGTGCTTCCAAATGGAGAAAATATTAAAACTCTTCAAAAGGCCTAAAAAGAGAAGATGGAAGGATGAATCCCCAAAACTCATTTGTTGCATTCAGTGAGCAAAAAGAAATAAGGGGGACAGAGAAAAAAAGTCTACAGCCTTTCTGAAAGAAATTTGGTGACTTTGGTGAAAATGAAATGGTTTCATGTATGCAGTATTTTCTTGAATTTTTTGTTTTAAATATTTAGGGTTTTTATTTATATCTCTATTGCTTTAAATTTTAATCTACATTATAGTATTTTTTTAGCTATGCTAGTTATAGGTATAATTTAAAATTAATATGAAATATTAAAATTTTTAATGGTAGATTCCAAGTCAGAAGTTGCTTACAGCAGCACAAAAATGTACTTCATCTGACAGCCTCTTACACAACTGTGCCAGATCTAAGGCTCTACTGATATGTTTAAAACTACACAAGTTTATGTTGTGAAACAAATCTTGTGTTAGACATGCTCTGAATGTTCCCATGGTGTGAGCACACAAAATGCTTCTGCATAGCTTAGCTGTTAGGTACACACCTGGTCTGTTATTGATGTCTAATCTCCATAAACAATTCTGTCTAATTATGATCTAATCTTAACCTATCTAATCTTAAAATATATTTAATTTCCTTTAAACCTCTTTTTCTATATATTAATTTAGAACTCTGTTTCTTGTATTACAGCCCTTCATATGGATTAATTAGGGTAGAAAACTGCCATGCACATTGTTGTGACTGTGGCTATAAATACTATGTGCTTATGCTAAAATGTCGCTATACTATACACACTATACACCAAATGAGCTTAATAATATAACTCTTCCAATGTGCAATACATTCTAATTAATAAAGGTAATTTAAACATTAACACAGATATTTTACACACAACAAAAGTAGTGCATGATGCTTTTTAAGGTAGTCTGCTATTCCAGAAATACATGCTAAGAGTAATTTATGTACTCTGCCTGGCATTGATAACTGCACTGCTGACATGTCTTATTGCTTGTTTATTTGTCTTCCTGCCCTGGTATGTCCCATCGTCTTGTTTCTAAGCTATTTCACTCCATCACAGAGTAGGTAGGATTGGAAAGGACCTCTGGAGATCATCTAGTCCAATCCCCCTGATGAGGTCCTCCCACACCAATATTTGGTACAGGTTACTGCTTTTTCATTGCCTGTATTTGGCACAAGGACCCTCCTAGATGCTATTGCAGTTTTAGTACAGTAATAACTGGAGTGTACATTTATTTGGAGCTACTATCTACATTACCTCCCAACATTAATTAGAAATCAGTCAGATGCTGTTAATTCTAGTTATCATTTACAGAAGTGGATACCTGTAATGCATCCATAGAAGTTGATGCTCTGGAGAGGGCATTAGTAGAGACATAGTTGTTCTCATGCTCTGCCTGTATCTTTGAGAAAAAATTCAGTTGTGTTTGCTAAAAGGAGTAGATTGCATCATTATTGTTACCTATTTTTTTGCTTGGTATAGCAAATGAAGAACTTGCACCATAGAAAAAGGTTAAAAAGTAGCTCATGTGAAAAAATCTGTTGGGAGTATGATTTTTTCCCAGTTGGTTTTATTAATTGTTGTGATGGAGGTTTGTAGTAAACACTGTGTTAGCTTTTTACTTCCTAGTGTCAAGAAAAGTTGGCTATTTGTGATCCAATCACTAGTTGCATATGAAATTCTCATGGTTTGTGAAGAAATTACACTCCTTCAAAATGCAAGGTGATAGGTTGATGTCATACTAGTTCTACAAATGTCTTCTAGAAGGATTTAGATAGACACAAAGATAATGTGAAAAAGCTGGATCATACACAAGGTAGTGTGTGGAACAAGGAAGGACAGAGAGAGAGAAAGAGCAGGTCAGGGGAGGTTATCCTTCTCTACTCATCACTGGTGAGGTCACACCTGGAGAACAGCTGTGGGTTCCCTTTTGTGGGAGATGTTGAGCTATTGAACAGTGTCTAGCAAAGGGCTATGAAGATGATGGAGGGAGTAGACCATATCTCCTGTAAGAAAAGGCTGAGAGAGCTGGGATTGTTCAGCCTGCAGCATGGTTCAGAGAGGGAACTCATCAATGCATATAGGTAGCTGAAGGGTAGTTGTAAGGAAGATATTGGAGATAATTTGGAGATACTCAAAAGCCATTTGGAGGTAGTCCCAGGTAAGCTTCTCTTGGTGACACTGCTTGAGTGGGGAGCTTGGACATTGTGACTTCCAAAGCTCCTTTCCAACCTCAACCATTCTGTGATTCAGAGCAGAGGAAAAGTGAATGAGGGTGGAAGAGGGGCTTGTTGAGCAAGTCTGAGGCATGGAGAACATTACACATGGAGCAAGCTAACAGGCAGTCCTGGAGGGAAAGAACATGCCAAGTCAGAAGTGCATAAAGTGCTCCAACAACTTTTTGATCATCTCAGCACCTCAGTACCACCCGCCTCCATGCCTGTGATGGTGCCTATCAGGATGACAGTTTCTCTGTCTCAGCAGCTCGCCCTTCCCCAGCAATGTCCTTCCCCCAGTGAATATATCCAGGGAGAAAGGTAACAATGCATTGGTTCCAAGTGCTCCTGAAGTGGTGAAGTAAGGTCAGAGTGCTTGACTTTCTGGTTGGAATGGTTGTGCAGCAGGACACCAAGGAGCCAGCCGCTGCAGGTATGTAAGTCACCTGCAGATGAGCAATGCTGGAGTTTAGGAATCACAGTGATAAAGTCTTGTAGATAATCAGAGATTGGACTACGCCTAAAGGAGGAGAGAAAACAGGACGTACTGCTGCCGACAGTGTTGCTCCACCCAAAGGTTCCTGTTGAGCAGGAAATCCCCAAGTCCCATCTGTGCTGTATGCAACAGAAGAGTTTTCAACAGGGAGTAAGAAGGTGAATGTTACAAAAATTCCAGTAGGAATACACACAGTAGGAAGTACGTATGTGTGTGTCTGTGTATACAGGTATGCACATACATTCTGTATGGCAAATACCAAGAGATCTTTACCAAAACTGAGCAACAGTGGGCAATATGGGTGTGCCCACATGCAAGCATTTGTTGAAAGATGTAGGAGAGCAGAGTATCCAGAACATAATTTTAACTGTGAGCACCATAAGGCAAGATATTGCATTGGTAAGAGCTGCACAGATGTTCTGTGTATCCCCTCTCTCCTGGACTTAAAAAAAAACCAGAAGTACAGAAATCTGACAATGGCACCACATATTACTGACTACCAGTAGGCTGTTAGGAGCAAACTGAGAGACCTGTTGGTGACAACAGGATTCCTCATGTACAGTCCAGCTTTTATTAGTTCATTCATACTGTGAGAGTGTGGTTATCGAAATGGCAGTCAAACTACACCTGTGTGATCAGCATCTTCACTATTGTCTCTGCATTTATATTGTGGTGTAATCTGTCTTGACAGATCAGATAGCAGTTTCACAAAAGACTGTATATCACAGATAGAATGGGTGGTGAGAGAGGAGTGAACTTCTTATCCTCCGGCATACCTTTAAAAGTCTACTTTTTGCTGGGAATGCTTGCTGAAGTTTGTTCAGGATAGCTCATTCACTAAGCCACTGCCGTACATCTTTATCACCTCTAGTTTCATGCTCAACCATCAAATGATTATAGAAAACCTCTTTTTCACTGATGAAGACTGCTGTAGCTCTGTGCTGAAGCCAAGTATCATCCTTTCACCTGGTAGTGGCAGGTTGTAGCTGCATCTCCTTTTGTCCTCTGGGAAGCAAAAGAGTCTTTCAGAATGTGCTAAGGTGTTGCAAAAGTGGCCAAATACTTTCTCCTACTGAAGGAAAGAACTGAGAAAAGGGAAAAAGGGAAATGCTTCCATTGAAACTTCCTTACAGATCATCTTCCTTCCTGTTTCCCGATGCAGCTCTCCACACAGGCAGCAAGATATTCTGAGTTCCTACTGTCCTTACAGCTAGAGACGAGGTGAAGCATTATGATAAATAGGGCAAAGCAGCATAAAAAGCATACTTTACAAACTGCAAATAGATTAATTGTTCTCATGTACAAATGAACCTCTGGTGCATAGAGTTTATATTCAGTCAGTTCATTTTCTTTGGTAGAAGGGGTATTTAGGAGATTCATAGGTGCATGCAAAATGCATAGGTTAATTTTGTGCATGGTGGTTAGCTCAGAAGGTCTGTTTGCTTAAATAATTTCATTGTGTCCAAGATAAACATCTGTTGGTGATGGCAGTGATTTGGTGCTTTGATAACTGCATGGTGCTTCACCAGTGATAGCTCTTATCACCAGACTTGACTTGTTCCATGGCTTTTGATGATAATACCAGCAATGGAGATGCTGAGAATTGTAAGCTTTTCAAGTGGTGTTGCTTGATGCATTTGATGCAAGATTTCAACCTACATGAAAATAAGACTGACTCTTTTTAACAACATTTATTGGCTTCCCCCCCCCCCATATCACGACATATTCTGCAGTCAATTGTTACAGTACTAAGCAGAAAAGGTTAAAATTTTGTAAGCCAGTGACAGCAAGACTTTTAAAAAACTTTTTTAAAAATATTTTTTCTTAAATTTCTGAATGTTTTTGCTATTTGAAAGAAAGGTCAGATTACAGAGCAACAGGTAGTAATGTAAGGATCATGAAAAATGGCACCACTGGGGTTAATTTTTATTATTAAGAGCAGCCTGGACAAGGCATACATTGCTTGCTTGCAGCTTTCAGTTTGCTGTTCTCTGGTAGAGTGGAGGCAGGTAAGGCATGTGGCTGACAGCTTTTCTGAGGTTGTGGCAGATAAGAAAATCCTCCTAATCATCCTAGAGGATCATTCTGGCTGCAAGATATAATCAGAAGTTGTTTTAATGGCTTTAGATAATTTTTTTCCTTAAACTTCAACAGTGTAAGACATAAGACAAAATTCATCCTTTTGTTCATAGCCGTAATGGTACTCTTGGGATTCAGGAGGTTTGCATGGGTGTGCCCATTATGGATGAGTTAGGAAATAGGACATGTCAGCCATTTGTGCACACATGTGCCTTCACTGGGCAGACATACAGCTCCTGTGTGTGCCACATCAAGGTTTTTGAGCAAAGTCATTCTAAAGGGGAGGCTTGCACAGAGCTGACAGTGCATGGGCAGCACTGAGTTTGTTTGTTTGTGACACTGAGAAAAGGTCCCTGCAGAGGAAACCTTTTTTTTTTTGCAGTAGCATTGTAACGTGACCTTTCTTGTCACCTGTGTGATCATGCATACACCAAACATGAGGATAGTGTATAAAGTGATGACAGAACAATTGGCAGTATTACTCCCTAATGCAGACTGTATCATTTGTATTGGTGAGAAATTCAGAACTGAATCACTCCCATTCTCTCCAAACTTTTGCAGTATTCTTTATTTGTAGTTGTTACCTCCCACTTAAGATTGGCATAGATTCACTTCAGGACATAGCACAGTGACAATACAACCCTGTTGCCATGGAGTATAGTGCTTACAGAGACTGTGGTGCTCTAAGAAGATGATTAATTTGATTTGTATTTGTTATAGAGCAATTAGCTATATATAGCTGATTTGACGCAATCAGCTTCGTAAGTAAAGGGCTAGTTTCTTAAAAGTGATTAGTCTCATTAGCTTGTTGGTTGTTTGGTGCCTTTGCCTAAGAGAAAATGTACATGAAAAATAAAGGACTTGCCTGGCATAGATGGTCACTGGTAGGCTGTGGTTAACAAATCTGTTCCCTGCAAGTTTCCAAGCACATGTTAGGATTATTGTGTATCCTGAATGATGTATGGTTCCTTAATGACTGTAACTCAGTATCTACATGATGTGTACAACACACAATAGTCGGTCTGTAGATGCCTGTGTGTTGTCCCTCTGTTTATGAAAGGCTCAAACAGCTGAACCTTGCTCTGCTGTCCAGACACTGTTTATACAGATCACATGTAGTGGTTGCCAGCTGCTGAGTGAAGATACAAGCTTTTTTCTTTCATTTCCCATGTTCCCTCCAACTTTGGATGGAGTTAGTGCTGTCATCAGACCAATTGTTTTGTGCATAAACAGTATTTTCATTCCATCCAGTGGAAAAGAAATAGGTGCTTTCTTGGAATCAGAGATGCCTTCATTTTGTTGGTAGCCCCAGTGCCATAAAGGGCAGCCTGGGCTTGGCTGATTACGGTGTTGTCATTCGCTCTCAATTAATTAATGAATGTATTTGCAGTCTGGGGGTGGGGGGAAAGTACTACATAAATTTTAACTGTTACTGTTCTGAGGGAATAGCTCCTGGAGCAGCATTTAATCTGTGTGTATTAGTATGACAGTGGTGATTGTTGTTTACCATTTGCCTAGAATTTGCACTTGCCAAAAGAGGTGCAAAATATCTGACCCAGTGAATTTGTAACCTAATTCTAGGCAGGTTCTCAAATGAATTAGAAAAATAAGAAGTGAAAGGAATGCAAACCTGGAGCTCAATATATTAAGACCATGTATTAAACAAGCTTTGTCTTGTGTAAACACAAAATGTAGGATGCATCTCAGAAAGTAGTGCCATGTAGGACAAAAAGGTTATTATGACATCCCATCTAAATGCATGTAGAAAACAGTAAAAGCGTAATATATGAAAGAAAAGAGTATTCAGCAAACTACAGAGGAGGACAAAGTCAGCAGAAGTCAGGGTCCTTTTGGAGATCCACTGCAGCAATGTAAGAACTTCTCAAATTCATGCTTACTTTGACTGTCCTTCACTCACTGTCAAACCTTAGTGAGGATGGAATTCTTATTAATGTTTGGCAGAGAAGGTGATAATCACAACAGTGACCTGTAATGTTCTTTATCAACAAGCAGGTAGGAATGAATCACAAAGATGCTTGCTCATCTGGATGTTACTGCTTTCGAGTGCTTAAGGATGGCATCTTGCAATATTGGTATCAGCAATTTCCCTTTCTATCTTCAGTGAAATCAGTCATGGTTCTTGTGCCATATGTATTTAACATACTAGCTCAAATTAGTTGCTCCTCAGGCCTTCCATCTTGTACCCTGTAGTGGTATCTCATCACTATTTGGTTTTGACTTCACTAATCACCAATACAAACAAAAAACTGTACCTAGAAACTTTTAGTTTATTAGAGAAGATGAATGTAAGCAGGTTGATGAGCAGCAGCAGCAGCATTGAGAATCTACTGACCAGTGTGAGTGGCACTGTTCTCATGGAGTGAACATAGCAACCATATGAACAGCATAATCTCTCTTCTCCACCACGGAAGCATCATAACAAAGGAAAATACAAGATTAAAAAAAGAATAATTAAATAACAGAATTATTTGCATTGAAAAAGATCCTTAAGATCAAGTGAATCCAGTAAACTAACATTGTCAAATCCACTACTACACTGTGTCCCCAAGTGCCACATCCACGCATCTTTTAAATACCTTCAAGGATGGTGACTCAACCACTTCCGTAGGCAGCCTGTTCCAGTGCTTGACAACCCTTTCATTGAAGAAATTTTTCCTAATATCCTATATAAACGTCCTCTGGTGCAACCTGAGGCCATTTCCTTTTGGCCTGTCTCTTGTTATTTGGGAGATGAGTCTGAACCCCACCTGGCTACAGACTCCTTTCAGGTGGTTGTAGAGAGCAATAAAGTCCCCCAGAGCTTCCTTTTCTCCAGGCTAAACACCCCCAGCTCCCTCAGCCACTCCTCATCAGACTCGTGCTTCAGACCCTTCCCCAGCTCCACTGGCCTTCTCTGGACATGCTCCAGAACCTCAGTGTCTTCTTTGTCCTGAGAGGCCCAGAACTGAACACAGGACTTGAGGTGTGGCCTCACCAGTGCTGAGTACAGGGGGACAATCCCTGCCCTGGTCCTGCTGGCCACACTATTGCTGATGAAGGCCAGGATGGCCCTGGCCTTCTTGGCCACCTGGGCACAGCTGGTTCATGTTCAGCTGCTGTTGACCAACACCCCCAGGTCCTTTTCCTTTGAAGAGCTTTCCAGCCACTCTACCCCCAGCCCATCGTACTGTGGGATGCTGTTTTGACCCAAGTGCAGGACCTGGCACCTCACCTTGTTGAACTTCATACACCTGGCTTTGGCCAATGGATCCATCCCATCCAGATCCCTCTACAGAGCCTTCCCACTCTCCAGCAGATCAACACTCATGGCCAACTTGGTGTCATCTGCAAAGACTGAGTGTGCCCTCAATCCCCTTAAGCAGATAATTGATAAAGATTAAACATTACTGTCCTCAACACTGGTTCCTGAAGAACACCACTTGTAACTTGCCACCAGATGGATTTGACTCCATTCACTACAAAAATTTTTTGGGCTCAGCCATCCAGACAATTTCTTACAAAGTCAAGAGTGTGCCTTTCCAAACCATGAGCACCCTGTTTGTCCAGGAGAATGCTTTGGTAGACAGTTTCAAAGGCTTTCCTAAAGTCCAGGAATACAACACCCACAGCCGTTCCTCATTCACTCAGCTCGTCACCTTCTCAGAGAAAGAGGTCAGGTCAGTACAAGTAGGATCTGCCTTTCATAAACCTGTGCTGGCTGGGCCTGATCACCCAGTTGTCCTCTGCGTGCCGTGTCATGGCACTCAGGAGGATCTCCTCCACAACCTTCCCTGGCACTGAGGTCAGGCTGACTGTCCTGTAATGCCCCAGATCCTCCTTCTGGTCCTTCCTGTAGATGGCCAGCACATTCACCAACCTCATGATCTTTGTGTCATTTTCCTGGATTCCACACTATGTACACTGGAAAAGGGCTCTGAAAGAGAACTTGTTGCCTAAGAGACCGGTCTTCCTATAAACAAATCTACTTAAACATGCTGTAGAAAAAGACTTGAGAACACTGAGTCATCTGGAAGATGTTGTAGAGGTCAAACTTTGGAGTTCAGCAGGCTAACGAACTATGGGGACGACCTGCATTGCACAAGTTTGACTGCAGACACAAAACCAAAGGGTGATGAATTGACTAGATTCCTCAAAGATTTATTTTGTGGAAGACCAAGTGTTTGTGACTTCAGCTAGCAGTTTGACGAACAACAAAAGGAGTTGTTCAACTAGATGTAGTTACAGGATGTTGTCTTTGAGGCATGTATTAAAGGAATAATTAGGGAGGCCAGAAAAGAACCAGAGCAAGTCCTGGAAATCCAAGGAGAAAAAAGCTATCTTTATCCCCTCAAGCCTTGGGATGTCCTGTCCCTTATAATTTTCTTTACTTTGTGTTAGTTTAAGGCTAAGTTCCTGCAGCCATGCAGAACACATCACTCCTGCCAAAGCTTCCTGTTCATTATTAATTTCAATCTATCCAGCCTCTGAATATGATTTCCTTCCTTGAAGGCCTGGTTTCCTTTCCTCTGCATTTTATGCAGAGTAGTTATTCAGCTGGTTTCTTTAGACTTCGTCCAACTAATTGTGCCAGAGGCCTCTGAATAGGTTATCATTAAACTTATAACAACTCATTATTGTGCTTTATCTGGGAGAGATGTGATGCAGCTTTTGTAAACAAATGGTGGATTCCCCATATAATGAGGTCTTCCATGATTCAAGAGTTTTTAACAATGTAACATCAACTAAAATGTATATGCTGCACACAGATTCCCTCCCTCTTTTCCAATAAATCCCAGGTTACTGATGTACCTCTTGGTTACAGAAGAATGATTAAATATTCTGGTAAAAGCATCTTCAGCTGCAAAGAGAAGAAACCACACAAGGAGAGAAGCCCCAGCTAGAAACTATAAAGGTTGTGTTCAAAGAGCTTCAGAATGGAACAAGTTGGCTCAAGTGGGATGTTTTTATAATGGGAGTGGTCAAAGCAAGCTCAAGTGAGGGGATAAGCCAAGGGAGAGTGAGAAGTTACGCGTGGTAAAAGGCAAGTGATGAGAGGAAGCATATGATGGAGATCAGGACAGACTGGGCTATAAAAGCAGGTGGAGATTGGAGAACACAAGAAGAGGAAGCACTACTTCCCAAGCTGTCCAGGTACACATCTGTCTCCACCCAAGACCTATAGGTCTGGGATCATCACTGGAGTTATCAGTGAGAATCATGCAGTCTGTTCCTTTGACATACTTCTGCTGTTACCAGAATGTCAACAGGCAAGTTAGGGACATTTTCTTCATCAGATGGTATCTTTGGGCCTCACATTGTTTGTGCCTTACATTGCTTTAACTCCTTTGAAGTTGGCATTGGCACATATTTCAGCCATTTGTTTCTGTTGTGGGCTTTATATTGCGGCTTGACCTCTTTTCATGCTCTTTGGGCTGTGCCTTCCCCCATGACAAGGGTGTGGGCAGGCCTGTTAACTTCTGCCATAAACACATTCCTTCAGGGTGGTACTGAGGATGAAGCAAGAGGTTAATAGGAACTTCTTCAAATAGTTACAGAGTTTTGTATGGCGGGATGTAAGCTGTGCTCTTGTATCTTGTCCTGCCGTACTGGCCCTGCATGCCTTACTTAAGTAAATCTCCCTCCAGTCATTGCTGTGGGTGTGTCTGTCACTGGCACTGGGAGGGAGGTAGGGCCAAGCCTTACATGTAGGGATTGCCTGTCTAACTGTAGACCTTGAACTTGGCTCTGTGCTTGTTGCTTTGTGCCCTCGTATTGACACAGAGCAGATGACTGTAGCTTTGTTGAGGTCATGGAAAGTGCTGTTCTCTTTGGCCTTCCATACTACGGATCTCTGCGTAGTTCAAAGTGGTTATTTTGCACTGCACTGTTACATCATGATGTTTCCTGAATGACCAGGAATTTGTTTGCTTTTCAAGCCACGAAATTCCAACACAAAATGAGAGAGTTCTTGGAGCATAAAAAAACTAATCTGCATGGAAAAAAAATTCGAGTTAGCAAGTGAAGGTAGCGATGTAGTTAGTCAGCCAGTTTAAGACTGTGTGGGTTGGAAGATTCAGGCATTCAAATAAATACTCTTTTACTTTTCTGTTAATCTCTCTCTGCTTCCTCTTACTTTTTTTCCCCCGACTTCCTCCTCCTGTGAGCTACTAATTGGTGTAATACTCTACAGGGTATGTCTTTGATCTGAGGTATATATCTTAAGTAAGAAGAGTAGCTGAAACACAGTAACACATTGCTCCAAAACCATTTGGAGAGGTTTCTTTCTGTGATTCTACTCTATTTTCCACCTAAAAATATCCTTTAAAATTTAAGATGATTCCTGCAACACTTACTGAGATGAGGTAAATGCTGTTCCAAGGGTAAAAACTACCTAAAGAGGCATAGTGCAAAAAGGCTGGCCACTGGATTTTGATCTTTTAATCTGATCTGCTTTTATAACTAAATATCAACTAAATATAACTTGAGCTCTGTGTGTCAACGAAACATAGCTGCAGGTGAATTCAAATGCAAAGTGAGTTTAGTCCACAGATGCATAAACATCTATACTGATAAACATACTAATTTTGTGCATGACAGTGTTAATTTGGCAATTTTTCACTGACAACTCTGTTTGGAAAGCAATCCTTTTTAGAACCATGGCATTTAGTAAAAAAACATAACCCCTCAAATCCCAAGCAAATAAAAATATTGTCTGTGTTTTGTCTTTGACTCATTTATGTGAGAGATATATGTATAAATCATAACAAAAATAAAATATAGTTTGCCTAGTTAAGAGAGTTCCAGTATCATAAACTTGATTTACTACAGAGGGTAGTGCTTGGTCATTCACAGTATGACTTTGTTTCATTTTGGCAGGGGTTCAGCATCATGGGCCTCATATATATCAGTTCTTTTTTATCCTATGGACTTCTGAGTCCACAACAATTTCAAAATCTAACATTTACTTTTGAAAATCAGAATGTGGATTTCTATTAGAATATATTAAAATTGGTTTTCAACTTTACAAGAATAGAAGAGTATATATTGTTATAAGCAAGTTATGAGTAGCTGTCTGCCTAGAGCTTAGTTTTCACGTATGGCTTCTAACTTTTCACTTATTCACAAGTAAAATGTCTTGCACTTTCTATAAACATTTCATTTTGTTGTTCATCAGGTACAGTGTCCTTGTTTTCTTTGAAGAGGGAAAGAACATCCGTCTCCAGGCAACCCAAAGGATATCTTCATGCACAAATTACCATGAAGCAAGTGAGGGTGTGGATTTACAGCATGTTACCTACTCCACCCAATGGCTTCTCTTGATGGTGTATGTAAGGTCTTTGCCACCCATCCGTTGAGGTGCAAACTACATTATCCTCAATGGGGCTGGGATTACATGGGCATCCAAGAGAAGTTGCTGCTATGGACTGGAATTTCACAATCTGTGTTATCTCTTAGCAACTTGTTTGTGTGGTACACATTTGCCACAGCTAAAGCTTGCACACAAAGAGAAAGGGACCTAGTACTCAGTATCTTCTTAGTAAGAGGCAAAGCGTATTTGCATTTGTGTGTGGTGTAGCATATTTGTTATTGTGAAACTCCCTTGTGGGGTGAAATGTCCATCAGCAGTATTTTAGGAAGAGATTTTAGCCAAGTAGTATTTTATATTGACTTTTTACTGAAACATTTTTCTACATGAATTACAGACATTGATTTATTCAGTTATTGCAAGAAGTTAATATTATACTTCATGAATTAATGAGAGATTTAGAGAAATTTCTACATCTAAAACAGAGGGTGACCTTTTCATCTCTTTGTAGAAAGTTCTGCATTAGATTTTAAGAAAGAAAATAACAGGTTTATGAACAGTTTTAGGTTATTTTGTATAGATATTAAACTGAATGTATGAAGTGGCTAACATTGAACTTAATTTTCAAAAGACCCTTGTTTTCTCTGTTTCTTTCTACCTTCTTTTACCTTATTTTTCTGTTATTCATGCTAACTTGCTGCCACTCAGCTTTTCAATGGTTTCACTTTGTCTCCCCTTAACATATGTTTGTAACACTTTCCCAATATTGTTTGGTTTGTCAAACAGGATAGCAGAAATTATATAATATAATAAAATAAATCCATCAAATTCCTACCTACAGCTGTCAGTGCTGAAATATCTGTAGATATGGCTTAGTTATTAAACACTATGATCTATGGGCATCTAATTACTGAACTGTATTTGTAACTTCAGATTTCCATTTTATTTTATTTTTTCTCCTTCACTTCTGAAAAATAGAAAGAAAAATCTCAATTAAAATATTTTCATATTTGTGACTCCATTTTTTTTAAAAGCATTGGAACTGCAGTTTTCAGGGGAAGGGATTTTGAATATGTTTATACATATAAAAATAACTGTCTTTTGCTTCTAATGGGCTCAAATTGGTTACAAGCCTGCACATAGGCTGATGAAAACTTAAATTTCTTTGTATAGTAAACACAGTTGAAAATCTGATATGTAAAACTTCATTCACATTTGAAAATGGGACATAGGCTCTGAAAACATTATTATACTATTGCATTATGCCCTCCCATCAACATCTATCATGTTGAGCCAAACTGCAGAGACTGCTGACAATGGTTGCTCTATCTGGAGAATGTGTACTTTGGCAAGCCCAGGTTTTCTTTTAGAAAAGTGGAAAAATTGGAAGGGTATTTTTAGAGGAACTATGAAGGAAATCCATATAAGCTTCCAAACGTATTGGATAAATACCTTAAAACTGGCAGAAGACAAGAACAAAATGTGTCTTTTAGTATTTGGGGTTGTTTAGAAATATATATTAATCATTAATTGATGTGAAGAATAGCACTGCCATAACTTATTATGTGCAATATACAGACCATTTTCTCGAGGAGCCTGTGAAACTAATCCAGTGATTTTGGAACTGATCTCACCACAAAAATAGGAGCTGCTGTCTGATTTTCTTCTGTGTTGTACTGTTTGCACTGGAGTATGAGAACTGCTTCACTGGACTCTGTCATATTTATATTTGCAGGAGTGACCATTGTTCCCCTGCAATAAATGAAAGGTAACCTGCACTGAAATGAAAGAAAAGGAGATTAGCGCATTTTTACTGCAGGACTTGAGCATATATACAGGAGCTTATCAGAGAGTATCTGGTGCCTACAAACTTCCTGCCTTGCATATCTTGCAGTAACCTGTTGTAATTCCCATAGGCTCAGGAAACTATTGCAATGGGCAAAACTGTAAATAAAGCCTGCTCTGCATGATGGAAACTCCCAGAGATTGCAACTTGACTCCCTTGAAAAGCCTCAAAAATCTGTAACAATTGGTCTTTTCAATGCTGACTTCAACTTGGTTTTGATTTTGTCCTTCAGCAGCAAAAGTAGGCTGATGAAGCTTTGCAGGTTTCCAGGCTGTGAAACAGCTGAGGTGAATCGTAAAATCTCAACAGCATTTTGCCATCCCACGAACCATTTGTGATCCCACAGTTTACCCTGCAGACAATGAGGCAGCCAGGGGGAGTTCAGGAGGAGCTGCAGCAGGGACCCAGCCCAGACCCTGCTGAAATCAGGGATGAGGGAGGGCACTTATTGTCATTAGGTTGCTTGTATGAGAACCTCTCCAGGAAGGAGCAGTGACCACCAGATGAGTCCACAATTCAATTTTCTTTATTTCTTTTTCTGTTCTGCTGTTGCCAAAGCTCCTCCTGCTTTAGTAGATGTTGAAGTGTCTCTTCACTTAACAGCTCTTGAGCAACTGTTGCATTTTTCCTTCCCTTTCCTTTCAATGGGCCACAGCCCATTATTAAGCAACTTTTAAAATACATATATAAATCATAGATCTATAATATGTACATTCTTCAATGACTGGCTTATACATTGATTGAAGGGGAAGAAGCGGCACATGTCTGCGGGAGGTTTCGGTCTTATTATGGCCTGAGGAAAACAAAGTTACTAGATTTTCCTATTGTTTTTATTGTCTAGAAAGTATGTCTTCCCTTCTGATACTTCAGAATTCTTCCTAGCCAATTCACTTCTCTGGTATTCCCACATATTCCCATGTGCTCAGGAACACACTTGGCCCATAGAGGAGGTGACAGAGGAAGGTGCCCAGCCAGACAAGGTGGTGCCTATGCATACAGGATCTGAAATACTGTTTGTGGAGCAATGCATATGTCCAGAGTACTGAATCCTCCTCCCAGCAGTGCAGTGGGAAGCACAGCAGCTGTGCCGGGCTGCTGATCATGTCTCTACAGAACATCCTAAGTCACCCAGATTTCCATGACCAGTGTCAATGCAGTTATAATCTCTCTGCTTCCAAACAGTTTTAAAGGCATATTCAGCTTTTGAGATTTCCATAGATTACTGAAAAAAAAAACAAAACCATTTGTAAAATAATTGAGCTGAATCATTTGGGACAGACATCATCTAGTGTGTATTACAGGGCAATTACGATGAAGGCAATTCACTTTTTATTTAGTACCACAGTTATAACTCACATTATTTGTTTGGTGTTACACCCCACATTTTCTGTGTCCACTGAGTTAAACTATTATAAGTAAAATTTTCATCACTAGACCTTTTCTCCCCCCTCAGACATATTAACCATGCTGCAAACAGATCCAGTCACCCAGAAAGAGTTTACTAGTTACCTGACTAACGAAGTTCAGTGCACCTCTGAGATCCTTTGTCTTCTGGACATGTAGATCCCTCTTCCAATATCACTAGTATTTATTCCCATTATTTGTTGTCCTAGAGCTCTTTTTTTTTGTTATTGTCAAAATTGTCTAACAGAAACCTTTCCAGGCAGAGCAGCAAATCCTATGCCCTTTTTCTTTTTCTTTCAGAATTTGGAGGTGTTGTTTAAACCCTAGGATATATTACTGTCCTTGGATGATGACCTCCATGTACCACTGAACATGTGCTCATTATGATCATTAATTTCTAAGTGTGAGATCATGAAGTGATGAATACACTCAACATCCGAAATAAACAATTTAACTTCTTTAGAGATGTGCAGGACTAATATTGCCTTGGCTATAGCTTAAAGACATTAAAGGCACCCAGGTTGTTTGTTTTCTGCTAAATTAAATATCTGCACCTGACAAATTTAATTTTGCTCATTTGCTTGCTTGCTGCTGAAGAGTGCAAAGTCCAGATCAGAATTAAACTTTTCAGTCTGTCAGAGCTGATATAATGCAGTTCGTTCTTCTGACTACAATGGCAAATAGTTGCAACAGCATAGCTGGAAATAGCATAACTCCTGATACAGTTGGTGTAATGGACCAGTAGCACAACCACATGTGTAGCTATAATATTTCACCCTAAGGCTATTTCACAGGAGTGAAAATAATACTTTGGAAAAAAACCCACATTATTTTTCCAACCAGTGTGAATAAATCTTCAGCTGCAGCTTTCTCAAAGGGAAGAAGTTGCCTCTTGTGAAGAATAAATTGTGTCTTGCTAAGAAGAGTGTTCATTAAAGTCCAAAGTATGTCCTACAGAGAGGTCAACTCTCAGATATAATCTGCATTCCATGGAGTGTTTCACTCAAGGACACATGCTCAAGTTTTTGCTCAGTTGTTTAGTTTCATTTCCCCTTCCAGTGAGTTCATTGCCCTGAGACTGGAGATCAATGGTATTACATATTTCTACAGACTCTGTTTTCAGGAATGAGTACACTTTTTTCACTGAATTTATTTATCTATATAAGTTATTCACATATTTCCTCCCTGTGCATCAGTTTGTTTAATTTCACTTGTGTGATTTTCACTTCCCAAAGTTTTTTAGTTGCAGTTTTATAGTTTTAATCACCAAATAGGTCTATGCACCAGGATCCAATTTACAAAGAGAAATGACCTCTCTGTTTTCTAATTATCAGTAATTCATCTCCCAGTGCAACATTGTCTAGTGCTCCTATGAAAAAAATCCTTTGTATTAGAAGTCAGAAAGGACAAGGAACTTACTATGCTAATACAAGTCCTGTGGCTTGTAAATTCTTCCAAAGTTGTATAATCAATTACATTTTTGCTTCTTTCTTCATATTGTAATATCTGTATTGCCCTGGGCTGCTTGTCACAGAAGGCATCATGAGCTAGATTTACTTACTTCCCAGAGTATGTTTAGTCTGTGAAAAATAGCTGTTTGCAGGTATTTCTAAGGGAGCAGGCAATGCACTGCGTAGAGCTCAATTATCACATTTGAAAGTAGCACAGCCACATCAGCACAAGAAACCTGAAGTCTAGAGGCCTGCACCTCTCAGCATTTCACTGTCTCAGTTGTCTTGCTTTCACTTCTGGCAACACAAAGTGATCTGTTGCACAGCATAGCAATCTCTACAGCCAATTCCCCAAGTCGGAAAATGTACATTTCAGCCCTACTTTTTCACAGCTCTTTTCTTAGTTTTATTTTCCTTATGATCCCACAGTAAAAAGTCTCCTTTTCATGTTTCAGTCCTACATGGAGAGCCGTACTTGCTTTGTGAGACACAGCTTCTTAATCACCCGCATCAGCTGATAATCTTTGAGGTGTCACTGCATGTCTGGTAGAAGTAATTTCAGAAAGTTATGATGCTGCAGTCCAGATTAATCTCTCATGTTTCCCTCCTGCCCCCATGGTGAGTGCTAATGAATCAAACAACTTCAAGTACACAGCATGAGCAACTGTTGGTAACTAAATTCTTTCACCTGTTTCCAAAGTAATTAGATAATTAATACCTAACAGTATTCAGATAACTCATCATTTAACCAAACTCTTCAGAACTTGATTTTGTCCCTCACCAAAAAAAGCAACTCTTATGATGACTGTCATCCTCTTCCTTGGTTTCTGTTGTTTGTCCAGGCAGAGTAATGCTGTAAAAATATGTTGTTTGCATATTCTTTAAAAAATATGTATTGATCTGTTGATGTTTCTTTGATATGAAATGCCTTGAGATTTATTGCTAGCGTCTGGTGCCTAAGTAAACACTTTTTTTTTTCAGGTGCATGTTTCTAATGTAATTGATGACTCTGGAATTGCAGCAAGTCTGATTATTCATGCAGGGCACAAAACTCTTTAGTTTTGTTTATTTCAAGAAAGCCATTCAGAAGGGAAGTCAAAGCTGGACAGAGGAAGTAAGAAAAAGGAACCAAGATATTCTTGGGATGGTTGTCTATGTATGGTTTATTAATTTAATATTAGGACATTTCTCTTGGTGGTCAGCTGTGAATCTCATTTTGAATATCAGGGATTTGCTCTGTAGAGGTTTTGCCTCCAAGTTTACTTAAAATGTCAAGAGCTGGTTATAAGGACTAACATTAGAAAACCAACAACCTTGGTGTCTGCTGTCAAGGTGTTACAGGACACTGAGATTGTTGAAACTAAGAGGAAAAAATATTATGTAAATTTTCTCAGCAGACAGAAACTTAAAAGTTGTAAAATTTCACCAAAGACAAATCAAAGAAAATTTGTAAGAGCAAGCCATTAAAATTGCCAAAGATATAAAGTGTGAGACAGTGTTTCACAGACTTCTTGGGAAAAGAAAAATGGAGGGATTTTTTTGTTGGGGTTTTTTTGTAGAAGAACAGTCATATTTAACTGGAGGACATGCTGAGGAGAAAGGCAGCTAATTTCATGGGAGAAATAAATCCCTGGGTTTTGAGGAGAAGAAATAGGAAATTGGTGGGACAGTCTGATCCAGAGGTTCATGGTCAATGGCTCAGGGTCTCAATGGGCATCAGTGACAACTGGTGTCCCTCAGGGGTCTGTGCTGGGACAAGTGTTATTTAATATCTTCATTATTGACATGGATAGAGTGCTCAAGTTTACCCTCAGTAGATTGCAGGTGACACCAAACAGAGTGGTATGGTTGACACTTTCTCTGGATGGATGCCATCCAGAGGGACCTGGACAAGCTCAAGCAGTGGGCCCATGGGGATCTCATGTGAACAAGACCAAGTTCAAGGTGCTGCACCTGGGTCGGGGCAGCCCCCTGTATCAACACAGGCTGGGGGATGAACAGATCAGAACAGCCCTGACAAGAAGGACATGGTGGGTGCTGGTGGGTGAGAGACTGGACATGACCCAGCCATGTGCACTCGCAGCCCAGAAAGCCAAACGTGTCCTGGGCTGCATCCAAAGCACTGTAGGCAGCAGGACCAGTGAAGCACAAGAAGGGAAGCACAAGAAGGGAAGCACAAGAAGGGAAGCACAAGAAAGACATGGACCCACTGGAGCAAGTCCAGGGGAGGGACACCAAGATGATCAGAGGGATGGAGATCCTCTCGTATGAGGTTCTCTCACTGAGAGAATTGCAATTGTTCAGCCTAGAAAAGAGAATGCTCTGGAGTGACCTAATTGGAGGCTTGCAGTACCTGAAGAGATCCTCCAGGAAAGATGGAGAGGGATTTTCTGCAAGAGCATATAGTGACAGGACAAGGGGCAATGGATTCAAAATAAAAGAGAGTAGGTTTAGATTAGACATTAGGAAGAAATTCTTTACTCTGAGGGTGGTGAGGCACTGAAACAGGTTGCTCAGAGAAACCATGGATGCCCCATCCCTGAAAGTATTCAAGACCAGGTTGGATGAGGCTCTGAGCAATCTGGTGGAGTGAAAGGTCCCCCTGTCCATGGCAGGAGGGGTGGAACTAGATGATCTTTGAGATCTCTTCCAACCCAAATCATTCTATGACTCTCTGATTCTATAATTCTATTCTGTATGGGTCTGTTGAATCCTCTGCAGAAGAAGAGATGGCAGGAGAATTTGGGTGGGATCCTTCCTTAGGCCCTCTCCAGGGAAAGAAAGGTGGGGAGCTGAGCAGGAGGGAAGAGCTGACAAGCCACAGCCGCTTCTGCCCTATTCCTGAAATAGTGTTTTGTTTTCTTACAAACGTCTTCTGGGTTTGCAAATAGTGACCTAATTTAAGAAAAGTTTGCAATGGTGTTACAAGAGTGTTGCATGTATTTACATGCAGCCATGCATTTTCAGTAATAGGTAAGGTATCACTAAGTGTACCTGGGAAACATTTAAGGTTAAAAGGTGTTTATTTGTTTGTGTATAGCACAGGTCCTTGAAGAGTGAATATAGGCAAAATGTCATACTTTTAATCCTGCTGCCTGAGGAGAAGAAGATTGGAAATTAAGGGAATCATTGACCAAGACTCTGGGGACCACAAATCCTCTCTTTCATTGAGTGATTAAAGAGAAGATTGAGAGATTGAGAAAGATCTTGGGAAAACAAGAAAGACATTGAAAGAAGAGAACACTGCAACCTTTGGGAGGTTGGAGATGGTGTTTATCAATTATTTGGGTTTACGTTTCCCTATAATTTATTTTTAAGGGAGCTTAAAATAAGCAAATCTGTTCTATTGAACTCAAACACTGTGGGCCTGTGAGAATCTTGCCCAAATGCTGTCAGGGTGAGGCTCTTAGGTGGACAAATGGTTCAGATAGTTGTGGGAAGAGAAATCGTGGATGTGCCAGCCAACTCCAAGCTTCCCAAACTTTGATAGTTTGTTGAATTATTCAACCTGTTTATTGTGTAGTGTAATAGATTTACTGACAGGAAATCCTGGGACTAAATGAATTGTGAAAAGTCCCATAACTAAACGGAGGTGCCTTGAAGTGCTTACTATCTCTGTAGGTCATCTCTAGCACTGCTCTACTTAATAAGCCATCATTTTTGAGAAATTCCTCAAGACTTGAACTGTTTATAAAAGATCATATTTTCATTATTGTAAGGAAAGAGATGCCCTAAATTAGATTGATCACACCTTACAGTTTACATAGGCTGCACACTCTCCCCCTATTACGTTTTCAGGAGAAAGTATTGCTAGGTTCAGAAAACAACACAAATTTGTTTTTCAGTCCCTGATGCCTCCCTTTTTAATTATGGTTATGAGGAAGTGCTTGAGTTTCAATGAGACAACAAATTAAGAAATTCCTCCATCTCTTTGAAGGTATACACACACCTGGTATCTGTGGTTTAGCATGGCTAAGGAGAATCTCTGAGCCTTGTTTATATAGTAGAAGTCCCTGCTAATGCCATCAGTGGTTACTATATATAGCAGAAAGAGGAACCTTGCATAAACAAGCCTCCTTCAACTTCTTTGCTCAGAGGAGGTATTTGCATCAAATTTTGCCATCTGGGGCTGATGTACCTCTGAAAAGTTCAGTACTAGCAGTCTAAGAGCTGTGGGAACCTTTAGAAAAGTCCCCAATGTAGGGGAGGAAATTCTCTGTTCACTATCTGTATCATATCTTCAACACATGCAACATTACTCAGAAATATCCCAATCCTCAAAACTCAACAAAATGGTTAAACTAGTTGTAAATCAATATTCTGCTTATAATTACAATATAAATCCTTGTTTATGGTTCTTCAAGATTTTTTCTCAAATACAGATATTATACACCTCGGTCTAGACCTGTTACCCTTTCCTTTACCTTCCTTCCTGTCATGGCTTGACACTGGAAACATGCAAAAGAAAAATTTGGACTTTCTTTAATATTAGCATCCAGAGATTCACATTCTCCATAGAAATTGAAACTGTATTGATTTTTTCTGCTTTCTTTCCAATCATAGGCCAGGCTTTTCCATGTTCAGTAGCAGGCTTTCTCCTGCAAGTATCCTGAGGTGCGGCCTAGGCGTGTTCAAATCTATCTTAGTCATTCATCCGTCACCTTGTCATTAGCATGGCGTCTGTATTTAATTGGGCTTCCTTCCTTCATCAGAAATCAGGTTTTATATACCATGAAAACTGCAGCCCATTATTAAAAGCCAGCTCTAAGCGAGGTTCTTGGCTCTTATTTATAGAAGAAGCAGTGAAAATAGTATCCCAAGTACTCCTTCAGACAAGTGGTGTGTGTGTGAAGAACACGCTGTGTGTGAGTCCGCTATCCTGCCTGAAAGCTGCCTGTTTCTCAAGTTTTACCTCAAGCAACTCGGTTAAGAGGGGTTTTTTGCAATCTGTTGAGTCGGTTGATCGGTTGTAATCATCGACTTTCACTGGTTGTATCTTTGCCTCAAAGAAAATGTTGCAGAGTTATCGTTGTGCTTAGTATTTCAATTGTCCTCAGAAACAGCACTGAGATCAGAACTCTATTTGTGTGTAGTAAGGGTTGGTCCCTCCCTGGAAATGGTTGCATTTTGAAGGGAAAAGGAGAGAAAATATTATGGTTTTAGAAAGTGAAATGTTGTGCGTTGGGATCAGAGGCTCCTGGTAGACACCAAATTGATCAGGAGCCAGCAGTAAGCTCTTGCAGGAAATGCAGACAACACCACCAAGATGAGTGGTGCAGTTGCTGCAACTGAAGGATGGATGCCATCCAAAGGAACCTTGGCAAGCTCGAGAAGTGGGCCCATGGGTACTTCATGAGGTTTGACAAGACCAAATCCAAGGTGCTGCACCTGGGCTGGGACAACCCCTGGTATCAACACAGGCTGGGGGATGAACAGATCAGAGCAGCCCTGCTGGGAAGGACTTGGCGGTGCTGGTGGGTGAGAGGCTGGACATGACCTGGCAATGTGCAGTTGGAGCCCAAAGAGGCCAAACATGTCCTGGGCTGCATCCAAAGCGGCATGGGCAGCAGGGCCAGGGAGGGAATTCTGCACCTCTACCCTGCTCTGGTGAGACCCCACCTGGAGTGCTGCATCCAGCTCTGGAATCCCCAGCATAACAAGGGTGTGGATCTGTCGAGAAAAGAGCCTGTCCACAAAGATGATCGGAGAACTGTGACATCTCTCCTGTGAAGGCGGGCTGGAAGAGTTGGGGTTCTTCATGCTGGAGAAGAGAAGACTCCATGATGATCTTATTGTGGCCGTCTAATACTTTAAAGGGTCCTACAGGAGAGCTATAGAGGGGCTTTTTACAAAGACTTGTAGTGATAGGACAAGGCTTTAAACAGAAAGAGAGTAGATTTAGATTAGGTGTAAGGAAGAAATTCTTCTCTATGAGAGTGGTCAGACATTGAAACATGTTGCCCACAGAAGATGTGGATGCCCCATCCCTGCAAGTGTTCAAGTTGAGGTTGGATGGGGTTTTGACCTGCCTGGTCTAGTGGAAAGTGTCCTTGGCCACAGCAGGGGGGTTGGAACTAGATAATCTTTGAGGCCCCTTGGAAGCTGGGAATAATGGAATGGTTCCATTATTCTATGGTTCTGTGATTCCATATACTTAAACTACATTAAGAAGAGCATTGCCATCAGGTCACAGCAAGTGAACCTTTCTCTCTACTCATCCCTCCTGTACACATCTGAAGTGCTGCAACCATTGCTGGGCTCCACTGTGCAAAGAGGACACAGACATACTGGAATGACTCCATTAAGTGCCACAATGGTCATTGAAGAACTGTAGCTTCTGACACATGAGGAGAGGCTGAGAGAGCTACAAATACCTAGCCCAGAGAAAAAAAAGACCTGTGGAGGTCTCAACAATGTGTAGAAACACCCAATTTTTGATGAGACAAGTAAAGAAATATAACCTCTTCTCAGTGACATCTAGTGACAAGAGAAAATGAACACAAATTAAAATGCAAGTTCCATTCAAATGTAGAGAAAACCTGTTTTAGTGTCAGTGTTGTCAAACACTGAAATAGAAAGATTGCCCAGAGAGCTTGTGGAGTCTCCATTGTTGAAGGGAATCGAAACCCAGCTGGACACCACCCTGAGTGTGTGTATTCCCTGAGTGAAAAGGGTTGAACTGTGTGGTCCCCAGAGTTCCCTTCTTCGATGTTTCTGTCATTCCACACCCAGGAGTAGAGCTGAGCACAGGACACCAGGCTGTTTGATCTGACCCAGCTGAACTTGGCACATGATCAGCGGGGATTGCTCCCCACATCCCAGATCATAAGATAGTAAGCTGATCTAAAGAGTTGCTCTATTTAACACAATGTTCCTAGGCTTCCACCCCCTGTCCCCAGGCCATGCTTGTAACTGGGATCACCTGTGCTCAATGGCATCCTAGCTGCATTCCTCTTTCCTGGGCACAGGGCCATGCAAATGGCCCAGGAGTCAATATCATAGCTCTTGCTGCCAGTGGATTCCCCGTCTGGGAGTGGATAGCCAGGCACACATACTACAGCATTTGCTAATGTGGCAAAACAGTGTTTTAAGCTCTGCAGCTATTAGAATCATTACTGGCTTCACCTGGAGACAATCAACCCCATCCATAGATATGCAGGGGACAAAGCAGGCTAGATTATAAAAATTCAGACTGTCCTGGTGCATCAAGCCTTGTCCTTCTGCCTTAATGGCAGCAATCCTATAGTCACTGGAAATTATGTTCAAAATATTTCTCTGTAGTTACTACTTCTGGTGAGTCTCTTGTTCATAAAATAGTAGATTCAGGCAACAGAGATGTGTATGAATGTTTGATATCAAGAAACCGTAGGCTCACTTTGAGGAAAATGGGTTTGAATCTAACCAGAGTGATCATATAGTCATGAATAATAAGAAGTCACGTGTGAAACATATTCAGTAAAGTTAAGTGTCCAGTAAAACTAGTTTCGACATCATACTAATCTCTAAAATTATAATGTGTGAGTCACAGCCCTTAGATGATCTTAACCTTTACTAGAGGATACCCTGCTTTGTGTTCAGCAGCATAAACAACTGAGCAAGGACTCGTGCAGACCTGGTGAATACAACAAGGCCCTTTTGAATTCACTGTAAGTAATGTTTTGGGCTTTTCTTAATGTGGAAAAATTGTCAAAAATTATATTCAGGATAAAAATTTTTGAATAATCAAGTGAGAAATTATCATGTCCATTTTCAAGTTTTGGTTTAAAGCTTCTTGTGTTTTCTAATTACGATTTTGTTTTTTTAAATAGAAAAGATAAATCCTCTGTGAGACTGGCATATTCATACGGCATAACTCTCCTTAGGAAAACTGCATTCCTAAGTGTTTTAAATGAAGTAAATTGATGATAATAACAAATGTAGGGCATGAAATGAAATGGAAGTGGGGACTTAAGGTTTGCTCTCTAAAGCATCTAGAGAGTTTGAAAAAAAATTAAAAGGAAACTGTGACTAAAAGAATTAGAGTGATGGTGGCACAAGTCACAAAAAAATCAAAGAGTTTAAATTTAAATGTGTTCTAGAGAAGAAAGTGCACTGTCTGAAAGTGGTTTGTCATGGGGTTCAGGCCCCTCCTAGCGATAGCAGTATTTCTATGGCCATGATATTCACAGTGTGAATTAAGGAATATTTAGAGCATCTATTATTAAAGCAAAGATCAGCATTCTGAGTTCACTGGGTTTTGGAGAAGCAAGACACTGGAAAGTGGAGAAAAAAATGTGGGCCCATGGTGGGAGCTGACAAGGATTCAGAGATTTTACAAGGCAGAGTCTGCATTCCTCAGTGCAAGTCAGAAACCTTAGATTTTTTTTCCACTACAAAGAATTTGTTTTATAAAAGATTCTGTAGGTAAAGTGATCACATACCACAGGATTTTTAGATATTCTACATCTTTACTTCCTTCTCTCTATTGACAAAAGTTACTGAACCAATTTTGATACAGTATTCATTTCTAGAGGTAAAAGTGCTGCCACAAATCTGGAATGAATGATTTCCATGCTGCTCTGGAAAAGGTTTTCCTGTTCTATCTGTGTTTTTTAGTACCTTTGTTCCTCCAGAATTCACTCATTCATCTTCACTTTTAAACATTGCAGCCTTCTCTGCCAAATTCCCCTTTTCTATCTTTCTAATGATAAAGACCATAATTGTTCTAGAATTTCCTTTTTTTTTTTTTTTTAAATTTTATTTTTAGGTGATTTGATTCAGTCACTGGGCTGGACAAGCCTTTGCTTGCAGCAGGCACACTTATTTCCTTTTGTTGTTCTATGTGCATACTCATTTTCCCTTTTTTAATAAGCAGCACTGGTATTTCCAGGGTCTTGATAACATCCTAATCGCTACTCCTTTCTTTTGTTACTTTTGTGTAAGTTGTTTTTTTCTTTTAGTTGTGCTCAATTGTTCAAGCTTTATGAAATCACCATAAATGTTCATCACTTCCTCATTAACAAGAGCATTTACTTTCTCTTTGGTGCCTGCATATGTCTTAACATGCAGCCCATCCAAAAATGTATATTTTAACTTTCACAAAAGAGGAATATTGTGTCTTTCTTCTGCTTTGACTTTTCATCATCAAAATTTCCAAATTTAACTGATCAGCCTTGACTGGTTCCCTTACTTTGTGCTCTGTAGACCTGTACTTTTGACTCTTTATCACTTAAAGCTGCACTGAAAAAAGAATTTTGGAAAAAAAGCAGTTTAAAATGAATTGTACCTTAATTTTAATGAGGGCGTCTTTGGAATTACCTCATCCCTCTTTAATTTTTATTATTTCATAACTTCTTCAGTAGGTTAGGTAATTTTCCAGAGTCTGTTTCCTTGAAATAGAAAGCTCATTTCCCTGAATTGAAATGTCTCAGAGTCACTGGTGCTAAACTGAGTCTGTAGAGTGAAGAGATTGACGTATTGTTAAACACAAGGTGAAAATATTTGTAAGCCAAATGTAATTTTTCTTCTATTACAGAGTCACAGAAATATGAAGATGTTGCTTTTCCTGTGTCTTTTACTTGCTGGAATTTATTCCAACAGTTATTGCTATGAGCCTTATCAACAAGGGTTAAGAAACCAGAATCAAAGAGGACAAGAAAACCGAAACATGCCATGGCAGAGTGTAAGGAGCAGTGTGTGTCAATTTGCATGTTGTTTCTACAAAGAGATTTCTTCTCTTAAGAACAATGGGAATGTTTTCTTCTCTCCTTTGAGCATCTCTACTGCCTTTGCAATGCTGACTCTGGGTGCCAGATCAGACACCCTGACACAGATTCTTAGGGTCCTTAGCTTTAACCCACGTGAGATTTCTGAAAATGACATACATGAAGGTTATCGTCAACTCATGCAAATGGTAAACAGGAGGAATAGGGGGTTACAGTTGAATATGGGAAATGTTCTGTTTGTGCTTGATCGACTGAAGCCACAAGAAAGATTTTTAAGAAATCTCAGAAACTTCTATGAAGGAGAAGCTTATCCTATGAACTTCAAGAAGGCTGATCAAGCCCAGCAAAAGATCAATGAATATGTAGCAAGAAGAACCAATGGGAAAATCAACGACCTTGTAAATAACCTTGATCCACTTACTGAAATTCTCCTTATTAGCTATATTTATTTCAACGGTAAGATACACATATTATGTTTTTTTATTCCACAAATTATTTCCTCAGGTCAGTCTTGGAATTCACCTTTTTTTGCAATATGCTTTTGCAGATGGGCTCTTATCTTGTTTTCCTTTTGGTCCTCACTTATATTTAATCAGAAACAAAGCTATTGGAAATTATGTTCTACTGGACACTGATAACTACTAGCAAAATGTATGGCAAATTTTCTCATATCTTTTAATATAGATACTTCTTTCCTTCTGAAGATTAAGTGAAATATATGTTGAGGGAGGCATCTCTAGGCAGTTCAGCATCTAATCCTATACAATCTAGTGAGATTCAAACACTTTCTTAAATGCTTGGCTGAAATGCAGTTCTGTGAATTTCAATTGAGCTGTGTTTTTGTTCACTGAGTCCAGAGTTAAAAGCAAAGGATGCTATTAAACTAAAACTTAGCATTTTATCAAATAGAAAATATGTTTGGTCAACAGCTTTGCTGTAACTGTGTATGTTCGTGTATTTGAAACTAAACATGCAACAATATCTTCAGTTTTGCAATCATGTTCTCCTTAGATTTTTATTAACTGTGCCTTTGACGATAGCATGTCTGTAGTCCTGGTGTGTCTAGAGGCATAGGCTTCAACCTTTTTTTTTGATTTGCAGATTCTAATATTTTCCAGTGAAGAGATGGACCCACCAGTATCAAATACAAGCCTATTGACAATAAGCTTGTTTTTCTTAATTAACTTGTGCAGTCTGCTTAGATACAGTCTACAGATCTTCCCAGAGCTTTTCAGAATTCTGATCTGATGAGAAGAAGAGGATCAAGGCTGTAAGGCTCAATCAGTGGTCTAATAACAGATATTGCATCTTATTTCAAACTTTCTCTCTCTTACTGATTATATGCTGAAACCAAAGTATTTGTAGTCAGAAAAATAATATTCTGTAATCTATCCGACAAAAGTATAATTAAACTTTTTAATTGGAATGGAGATGACATATTAGAACATTTTTTTTTTTTTAAAATCTATCCTTTTAAAACTGTTAGCCTAGATGCTTGTACTTTCCAGTATGATGCATCCCCTGAAATACTCAAGAATTATATTTCCATTTTGTTTTGCTTACCATTTCTGCTCCTTGTATTAATATTGGAAGATCTGGCCACAACTAAATGGAGCTAATTGAAACACAAGACTGATGTTTCTTTGTTCTCTTGAAAACACACTTGTTTATCTCAAATAATGTTTCCATTTAGGCTTTTATTAAGCATCAGGTACATCTTTCAAAATAGGCAAAAAACCTGTTGATTTTTCTTTTAGTTAGAGGTGTTTGAAGAATGATTGATAAATTTAGTAGCACAATGGGGACAAAAGCCTGAGAAACTTTGTATTAAAGATAACTTTGTATTACAGTTAATTTTTACATATTCTAACAATAAGGGTTGTTGGGTTTTTTAAAAATTAGATGTTCATTTTACTACTGCAAAGATTTCCTAACTCCTCCAAAGATGCTGGAGTTTCAGTTTCAGCTTTCCAATTTTAAAGCAAATGGGTTAAAGAATAGCATTAATAGAAATTATATAATAACAATTTTAATCTTGAAATCAAGAGCAGGTTAACAATCTAGAGCTGGGATTAATTTGAAGAGGATTTCTTAACCTCAGTTAGCTGCATAACCAGTCTATACTTTTAAGTATAGACTATTTGTGCATCACAACTTCCTTGCACAGTACTGGCGACTTTTTTTGTGGTGTACTGCAGTACAGAAGTTCTCCTCCAAGGACAAAAATCTGGCAATATCTTCCTGACCCTAAGCTACTGGGCATGTCATTCCACTATACTACACCAGTCCCTTATCATGCCTTAGTCAAGCTGGTAACCACAAAGAATACCTCGACTTTTATTTTGCCACTTGAGCACTATGAAGTACTTGAGGAAGGTGCCTAGAAGGTAGCCCCCTAAGATAGTGGTGAGCGCAGGAGTAAGAGTCCCTTTGAAACAGGAGGAAAGTATTAGTGAATGTCATCTCTGTCTAGTCTGTGTGTTAATTCATAGTCATAGTTTGGGACCTCAATGATCATCTAGTTCCAACCCCCCTGCCATGGGCAGGGACACCTTCCACTCAAAGAACTCTCCAGCCTGGCCTTGATCACTGCCAGGGATGGGGCATCTACAATTTCTCTGTTCCAGCCTCACCACCCTCATAGTGAAGGATTTCTTCTTTATATCTAACCTAAATTCAAATATGCCCTCTTTCAGTTTAAAGTAATTCCCATTTGTCCTATCATTATCTGCCCATGTAAAAAGTCTTTCCCCCCACCTTTAGGTACTGGAAGGGGATCTAGGTCCTCCCCAGAGCCTTCTCTTCCCCAGGCTGAACAACCCCAACTCTCCCAGCCTGTCTTCATAGGAGAAGTGCTCCAGCCCCCTGATCATCATGGCCCTCATCTGGAGTTACTTCAATGGGTCCACATCCTTCTTATACTGGAGACCCCAGAGCTGAATGCTATACTTCAGGCAGGATCTTGCCAGAGTGAAGCAGAGGTGGAGAATCCTCTCCCTCAACCTGCTGACCACACTTCTTTTGATGCAGGTCAGGATGTGTTTGGCTTTCTGGGCTGCAAGCACACATAGCTGGGCCATGTTGAGATTCTCATCAACCGACAGCTCCAATTCCTTCTCCTCAGGTCTGCTTTCAACTCAATCCATTATTTGCCCAGCCTGTATTTGTGCTTGGGATTGGCCCAAGCACAAATACAGTGCACCTGCAGGACCTTGCACTTGGCCTTGTTGAATTTCCTGATGTCCCAGTGGGGCTACCTCTCAGGCCTGTCTCACTCTCCCTGCATGACATCCCTTCCCTCTGGAGGGCATCCCTTCCTTACAGCATATCAACTGAATGATGCCATCTCAGTGTCACTGGCAAACTTGCTGAGGGTGCCCGCAGTTCCACTGTTCATGTCCCCAACAAAGATACTGAACAGCACTGGTCCTAATAATGACCTCTGAGGAGTGCTGGTCACCTCTCCAGTTTAGAGTCAAGGATGTCATGTGGGACAGTGTGAAGTGCTTTGCATAACTCCAGATAGATGACATCAATTACTCTTCCTTTTTAGCAAAACTTGCCCTTAGTGAAGTCATGTTGTCTGTCACCAATCATTTCCTAATTTTCCATGTGTCTTAGCATGATTTCCAGGACAATCTGCTCTAAGGTTTTCCCACTCAAAGAGGGGAGAGAGACTGGTAGTTTTCTGGGTCTTCTTTTTCTTCGCTTTTTAAAAATGAGAGTTATTTCTTTTTTCAGTCAGTGGGAACTTCACTGGACTGCCATAACTTCTCAAATATGATGGATAGTGGTTTAGCCATTTTATCCATTCCCCTCAGGATCTGCAGATGCATTTTATCAGTTCCCATGGACATGTTCATCTTAAGGTTCTATGTATGGTCTTGAACCCAATCTTCTTCTGCAGTGGACAGTTCTTCATTCTCCTAGTCCCTGCACTTGCTAGTAAAGACTGATCTTCCTGATGTCCAACCTGAACCTCCCTGACACAGCTCGAGGCCACTTCATCTTGTCCTGTTACTGGTTTCTTGGGAGAAGAGACTGATCCCCACCTGGATGCAGCCTCCTTTCAGGTGGTTGTAGAGAGAAATGAGGTTCTTCCCCTCAGCCTCCTTTTCTCCAGGCTAAAAAACCCCAGCTCCCTCAGTTGCCCCTCATTTGACTGACACTCCAAACCTTTCCCCGGCTCCATTGCCCTTCTCTGTACTTGCTCCAATACCTCAGTATTTTTCTTGTCCTGAAAGTTCAAAGTTCAATCAAAGTTCTTTTTGAAGTCAGTTGATGTTTTCCCTGAGTTGAGCACTAGAGAAGTGTTGTTTAAGTTTTTAAGGACTAATGTCATTCCACTTTTTTTTCCCCTTAAGCATATTAATGTGAAAGTCCTGCCTGTTATATATCTGATGATAGAAGTCTCCATTAATTAAGTACATAAGAGAATATGAAGTATATAAAAGTAGCTACTTTTCCCTGTTAAGAGTATTGCAGTTGTCAGTTTATGCTTTCAGAGACCAAGACGTGCACTAAAGAAGCCCCGTTTCACTTTTTCAGAAGCTATTTAGTAGTGCAGGCTATGTCAGATGGTGGAAACAGCAGACAATAATTATTTCATTTGTAACAAGATGCGTAGTAATCAATGTTCAAATGGAAATCAGAAGTCAAAAGAGGTTGCATCTTGTTTTATGGTTTTCTTGATGCCATTTATTTTACTTATTATCACAGCTCTACTTTTACCCATTACATTTGATAAAATGTTAGTTTTTCTCTAGAAGGCATAACTTACTACAGAGTATCAAGGCTTCTTAAAAATTAAAATAAAAACAACAAAGAAACCCTTCCAAAACTCCACAATTTTTCCCTTTTTAAAAAATTTGCTCAGCCTCTGAACTGGATGATGTGGATACCTGCAATTCGGCTTAGAAATTCCTCTCCACTGAGGATAAGAATCAATGTAGACAGTTTGCTTCACCATGACTAAGTGAGGAGCCTTTGAAAATTTAATATGGTGAAGATGAGAGTGGAAAGGGTTTCGGCTGTTGTTTTGTTTTTAGCTCAGCAGTCCATTAAAATTAAGTTCTTTATGACTCTATTCATTGTCAACTAATGTAAGATATCAACACCTCTCTGCAAGTAACCCAAATCCCTTAATTTCTCTGGAGAATTGATCCCTCATGTCATCCTTTAAAAGCCTATTTTGGCCTGGGAATAAGAAAAGGAGAGAATCTTTTGAGCTTAGATAAAGGCTGCATTATATGAGGGCTTTATAGGCTCCTTAAGACTGTTATTGTGCAGGAAAAGTGCAAGGTAGAACACTTGATAACTCATCTAAATGAAGGATATTGCAGCCTGCTCTGAGATCTGAGGCAGTGTTTTTACATCACATTCTACCTACTGTGTGATGCTATTGAATTATTCTGAGTACTTAGTAAGGTCAATTACTTGCTTGATCATTGCAAGCCGTTTTGTCTTTGAAGCTGATCCAACTGTACCAGTTTCTGTCATCTAAAAATGTGTCCTATGGTAATACATCCTATTTCATGTCCTCAAAATATCCTGTAACTCTGTCTCTTGTATTTCAAGCTGAATGGGAAAAACCTTTTGATCCAAAATACACTAAAATGAGCAAATTTTTTGTGGATGGGAACAAGGCTGTTGAAGTCCCAATGATGTTTGGAAATGGCCTGTTCAAGCATGGCTATGATGAGCAGCTGTCTTCCACTGTGGTGCAAATGGATTACAAAGGAGGCGCTTCAGCATTTTTTGTTCTGCCTGATAGAGGACGAATGATGAAGCTGGAGAAAAGATTGTCCTGTGAACGTATGTCAAGGTGGAGGACATTAGTCACAAAAAGGTAAAATTCCGCAGTTCTTGGTTCAGATGGTAGGCAAGGGAACAAATGTGCTGGGGTGTGACCCAGAGTCAGTATGCCATTTTTAGTTCTGCTTTAATCTACAGAAGAAATCCTCTGACCAGAGTTGAATCTGACTCTTTAGAGTCTATGTGCTTTCACATTCAGTATTGCACGCACCAAAAACTTTCACAGATTAAGACTTTTGCTGTTTCTGCATTTTGTTTCCCATCTTCAACTCTAAATAGGCACAAGATTTTGGACTTAGACCTCTTCTCACCTTTTTGGGGGGAGGTCTTCCACCTTCTCTTATTTACAAGTAAATTCCTACCACTTCAGGCATTTTGCTTGTCTCTTCCTTCTTTTCTGCCTGTTAAAATTAACAGTAATGGTACAGTTAATGCTGAAATAACAACTTCCGTTCAGCAATTGTGAGGACAAAGCTCAATGCTAGGGGTGTAGAGCAGCTGGTACATTGAAAAGCCACTTATCCAGGCTCTCTGAGGATTTAGGAAGGCAAAATTGAAGTAACCTACCCTCAATTCAAAGTAGCTTTTGAGACTACAGGCAGAAAGTTTATATGCTTTCAAAAATTTTACAGACCTTACATTTAGTGTCATGTATGGCGATAGCCTTTCACAAAATACGTGTACAAGCATAGGTATAGCATGTTTACAGTATCAAGCCCTTGAATTCATTCATGAATTTGATGTGTCACATTATTTATCTTCAGACATAGACGTTTGAAAATCATATTTTAGATGGTCCCCTCTCAAGACAAAAATTACATCCTAATGCAAAAACTCAATATCATTTCATGCTCTAAACTTTGATTCACTGTTAAATCCTATCAAAAGAATCTAACCTGAATCTAACCTTTTTTTCATATGGGGGAAGAAAAACTGACATAAAAACAACAACAAAACAAACAAACAAAAAAACCAGGAAAAATTATTAAATTCTCTGTGCACCTTTACAGTTTTGAAACTTCTGGGAGTAGCTATGTGGTTTGTGACTGCAAGACAAATAAGATGGTGAATCAAGACACTAATGTATAATTTTTGCCAAAGAAAGAATTGCCTTTACAATTATCAAGAAGGATGCTAAATTCAGTTGGGGGACTTACACTTCCTCTCTCCATCTTATAATGTGGAAAAGTATTACTGTGAAAGCCAAGTTTCTTTCATGCTGCTCCCCATTTTTCATCATAACCATTCTCTCCTACAAGCTAATGACAGAAAAATTCCTCCTTTTCCCTCTAGTTTTTAAAGCAATTGATTGCATCTGCTCTTATTTGGAGTCTCCGGGAGATCTTAATAAATGAAAGTATTATATGGAATCATTTAAGTGCTCTGGGCCACCTATGTTTGTCCCTTCTCTGTCTGCAAACTGATGTTGATATTAGTAGCAGAAGTGTTGTGAGGGACGATTTCCATTACTATTGGCTGACAAACAGGATAGTGCTGAACTGTCACCAGCACAGAGAGCTGAAATCTTTTAAATGGCTGAACTGTAGAGGAAACATCACTTTCACTTCTGGAAAGTGTATCCCACAGCTTCCCTCCTGGTTGCATTTTTACTGTGTATCTGTGGATTTCCCTTTCCTCTATACTGGAAGCAAGTGAGGGCTTGTGAAGGAACGTCTTTAGGTAACAGGAAGGCAGGTGTTTCAATGACGTCTGCATCCGCACTTGAGACGACAGTCAGCACAGACTGAAATTAGGGAGAAGTAAGAGATCAGCAACCTGCTATCAATCCACCAGCACTCTTATTTTTGGACACAGCCAGAGTTCGCATTGGATGCTGTGCAGTGCTGGAGGTATTGGGCCTTTTCTTTCCCACCTTCCCCCTGGATGACTTGCTCTTCATCTAGCTCCATTAAATCTCCCTGATCTGGAGCCCTGGAGAGTTGTCCTGGTTTCTCACCAGAAAGTAGGACCTAATGTCAGCATTGTCACTAACCTCTGTCTCATTGTGCTGCTTCTAGCTGTAAATGTTGGGCTTAACCTTTGAAAAGTAATTGCTAGGTACTTATGGGGAAAAACAAGGAAGAAATTAGTCAGAAGCAGAGAGCTTTGGTTAATTTATGGAAAGCAGCAATCTAGTCACTTAAAATTGAGTAAATCAGACACTGGACTTGACACAGAAAAATAATTATCTAGTGAGTAACTATATTCTGTAAATTTCCTTTATTTTTTATTTTGTCAAGTCTTCTATCACTAGTTACTATTGTCCTCCCTCTTCGGTGGATATAGTTTTGTTTTCACTGTCCTGTTTTATATGATAAATACACAAGGCCAATTTTTTTCCCCAAAAGTAAACAGTGAACTTGCATGCGTTGATTTTTTTTTTTTTGTGCTCAGCTTGAGACACCTAAAGGAATCTCTTTTTCACAGTGTGATTCCTCTGCATCCTTAGTAATGGCCCATGATGAAGGTGCTTCCAGTAGACTGCACAAGAGACCACTAACTTCTGAAAATGTACATTTCCTATGTAGGTTAGAGAGAGCCTGCAGGCAAAACATCTTTAGGGAGAGAGCAAAATCAGTTTGTCTCTAGTGAGTCTATGTTATTCTGTGATAACTGATCAAATGTTTCACCATATTCTTGCACTTCTTTTTTGGCAGCTCAGTAAATTTGTATCTTCCAAAATTCACGCTTTATGGGACGTATGACCTAAAAGATATCTTATACAAGATGGGCATTATGGATCTATTCACTGATAAGGCTGACCTCTCTGGGATCACTGGGCAGCCCCAGCACAGAATTTCCCAGGTAAGCCATACTTCTTTTTGTTTCATGGGCCCATGGTTACTGATTCTTGCAACACTTTCTGTACAACTATTCATGGTGCAAAACTCATGTAAAGAGGCTTTGCTTCACGTGAAAAGGCAGCTGTTGGCATACAGAGTATTTTGTCCATGTTATTTGCACTGTATGTGCAATTGGGTTGGAGCAAGTTGCAATTCTGTAAATTTTTAATCTAGAAGGCTATTTTGACCTGCATGGGGCAACCTTAAAAAACAGACATGACCACATCCTCATCTATCCACACCTTGGTACCCTCATGCAGGGTGTTGTTACAGTCACTACATGACTTCCTCTGTTTGTGTCTGCCTTCTTTAGCCTGCTTGTGGGCAAGTAGGGAGCTGTAGAGTGCATCACTACTTGTATTTTATGGAGCTGAGGGGAGAGGAAAAACATGGTTTGCATTTAAACTGTTTGGCGGAAAGGAAAATGCAGTTATTACAAACATTACTTTCAAGCATATGAACAATGATTGCCTGGCACAGGCAAAAGCTACAGATAGGTTGTGCTTCAATAAACCTAGGGTTTAAAGCTGACAATCAGTGCAAACTTAATTGTCTAACAAAGAAAACAACTGCCCTCATGACCTCAAGTGGACATTAGTGAATCATGATTTGTAAGTCTCTTGATTTTGCAAGGTAAAACTTTTGTGTTTCTCTGCTGTAACCCTCCATTTCTGGCCCTTCATCTTTGCTCCCATTTTTCCCAAAATGAAGGAATGAAGGAAACATAATTTCAGAATTCTATTCATTGCGCTAATCTCCATGTTATTTCTTCAACTATATGAACTTCTAATAGACAGTTAAATATGATCTTGTTCTCTTAACATTTGGTCTAGCTGTACAGATCTCCATGAGGGGGTGCAAGGAACAAGTAAAGAAACAAAACAAATGTTTTCACTAGCAGGGCATGCCCCTCCACTGGAGAGTAACTTTTCTGCTCTGGGGTTAGAAAGCTCTGCTGCATGTAGTTTGCTGATTTTTTTTTTTCTAATTTTGCTGTCTTTAAGCAGTGGACTCACTTCTGTCAATCTGATGCTTGTTATTTACCAATAATTTCTTCAGGCACTTTTAACTCTTATTTAGGTGACTAGTTTTGTATCCCCTTGACTTTTAAAATGTCTCTTTCTTCACAGGCTATTCATAAGGCTGTGGTAAAGGTGGATGAGACTGGCACCGAAGCAGCAGCTGCCACAGGCATGGAAATAGTGCCTATGTCTGTTCCAGTTACCATTACATTCAACAAGCCCTTCCTAATGGTCATAACTATGGAGCACACTATACTCTTCATGGGAAAAATTGTGAACCCTCTAAAAAAAGATTAAGTTAATGTACAAATTAGGTACGTGGTGATGACCACTCTTAAATCAAGTATTAGACCTGATGACAATGGCATGGCTACAGAGGGGCTCTCCACCTCTTAACTGATGTTATTCACTGTTTTTTGTAGATGAGACTCCTCATCAATTTAAGTTGTCATCATTGCATGTTTGTTTGGGCCTTGCTTCTTTTTTTTTTTTTTTTTTTTTTTTTTTTTTTAAGAAGGTTGCATTCATGCAGAACTGTCATTAGCTCTGGGAAAAATAGGCCTGTGTGATAGTGACAGCACAGATACATCTTCTAGCAGGGAAGATGAGGAGCATGTGGGTGGAGAGGGTTGTGTACATCTGCTTCTTCCCTCATGGCTGCCTTCTCTCCAAATTTTTTTTTTTTTTTGTGTTAACTGACACATGGATACAAGTTATGTCACTTTACTTTTTGTGTCCATTCTCCTACCAACATGAAGTTCATAACTAGCATAGATCTTAACATGCATAATGCTTATTACCTTGCATAGTACCATTGTTGTCCAATGAGTCTATTACACCCTTGCCTCTCAGCTTTGTCCCAGCTTGGCTGCTGCAAAGGGGTCTCAAAGAAGGTGTGCTTTCCCCCTGCAGATATATGCTGCCCTGCCTACTGTTTCTGTGAAATCTGCAGTCCAGACTCATTCCAGGGCAAACTTTAGAGGTTCTAAGAATTTGATCTAAGAAAAGAAGGGGTAGATGTGGTCTTTGCAGTTTGGTACCCTGGAGCCAAACTTTGTGACTCAAATATACAGCTCAGGGCAGTTGGAAGTCTTCTTCTAGCTTATGCCTGCACCTAAAGTAGCTTCTAGAAGTTCCCAGGCAGCAGGAAGCACAAGCCATCTCTCCCTGGTTCCAGTGTCTGTACCATTACTGTCTGCACCCGGGAGATTACCCATGGTCGTAAGTGCCATTCCAGTATTGTTTGTAGGATCAAGCACCCTACCAAAAACACCTATACCCCATCAGTGACACTTGTCATGTCTCTTGGTATAACCCCTTCTCTTCCCAGACTGTCCAGTAACACAACATTGGTACTCTTTTTCTCATCCGCTTCATGGTTAGTATAGCCACAATATTATACAGAGCTGTTTCCACTATTAAGAGACACAATAATCAGTCACATTCATAATGAGCATGCTTATTTTATTTCCTTGTTCATTTTCCTACCTGTTTTTTTTCTTCTGTTTTTTACAACATCTATGATTATTTTATTTCTTTGCTCATGTTTCTGGTATATATCTGATCTCTGGTTACAGGAGGGGTAAATTATTATCTAAAATGGGTTAGTTTGTTAATACGTATTAAATACTTACATCAGTCTTTGTACAGCCTTGAAATATGCAGACAAATGTACTGTGGTAGAACAACAACAATGAATAAACATGACATAAAAAAAATTCTAATTTTGCTCTTTTACTTCTATAATTCCTAGTTAAGACTTAAGTATGGTTTGAGCAGTTTTTTTTTATGACTGTCAACAAAGAGTTATTAATTTACTGCTCATTAGATTGGCATAGTAATGCCAGTAATGATTTTCAGAAAGCTCTCTACCTTCAGCCTGAGCAATAAATAGTAGGTTATCTCTGATAGGCAGAGAAATTTTGGGGAAGGCTGAGCATTCATTTGATGCAAAGATCTTTATTTCAAAGCCTTTAGAAAGTGCGCTGCTTCTACTCTATCAAGTGTATAGCTTTTGAGTGTCTCATGTCTCTTCTAAAAACCTTTCTCTTGACTCCCTCTAATAGCTATATTACCAGTCTTGGCATATGTGTTGAGCTGCAGTTCCTGTTATTCCATGAACAAAATATGGGCCATATATCTCATATCTTTTTGGTTTCTAATAGATTATAACAGGGAAACAAGAAAAGTGCTTAGAAGCTGTCAGCTTTCTGTAGAGGAACCCACTTCCAAATTAAAATCACAGTGAAGATAAACTCATCTCTATGGCATTCAAATAAGTCAATAAGAAAAATAAATTAGGTGTACTAAATTTGTTTACACCACTGGATCCATAGCAAACCTTGACAGGATACTTTTCTGCAAATTCTTACAGATATTTGTAATCTACATCCATCTGAAGGCACTGCAGATCTTCCTAGGTCACAAATAGTTTTTTAACATAACCAGATATTGCAGCTTGCTTTCCTGTAAAAAGGTACAGTAATGCATTTGGAAGTAAATCCTAGAAACCCCAACTTGAAAAGAAAAAAAGAAAAATAAAGCAAGCATATTCACACAGAAAATTAACCAGAATTAAGAAGAAAAATTTCAGAAATGGAAGTCATTATCAGATCAGGGAATGCCTCCTTGCCAAAAAGAACAATCCCAGAACATTAAATCAAAACCATTAAATCCTCTGTATAATAAAGGGCGAGGGCAACTTTGAGGGAAAGAAAGTTGCAGAAGTCCTGTCACAAAATAATATGTTCTTCTTCAAAGAGATCATTTCAAAGAGCCTGAGGGGCCAGTAGATATTCAAAAGGTAAAAGAAAGGTTCAAGGGGGGCACTGGCAAAACAGAAAAGCTCAGTCCATTGAACATGTGCATCCTTTGCAGTGGTTGAGCTTAAACCACTATTCCAAGTTGAACTAACAATAGAAGAGTATTAAGGGGGGAAAAAAGTAGTCAAAGAGAAAGTAACAACAAATTATCCTGATTGCTTAGTATGCATGCAAGCGCCCTTATCTGTCTCAAGAAGAAAAATGTTAAGCTTTCCACATTGATACAACAGTTAAATTGTTTCCATAGCACAATAATAGGAATGGACAAATGGGATGTTCAATTTTTTCAAAAAGATGCATCTAAAGTGCAGAACAGTTAGTTCAACCAGTTTTTTGAAACTGCAGAATTTGTATTTCTGTTAATAAGTATGACAAAATATTGAATAATAAAAATTACTGTCATAGAAACATAAGATCTTTTCGATTGGAAAAGACCCTTAAGATCAATTCTTAAGGGCAACTTGAGGCCATTTCCTCTTGTCCTATCTCTTGAAAATTGGGATAAGAGACTGACGCTTGCCTGGCAACAACTTCCTTCCTCTTCTTAGAGAGTTGTAGAGAGTGATAAGGTTCCCCCTCAGCCTCCCTTTCTCCAGACTAAAATAACGCAGCTCCCTGAGCCACTCCTCATAAGACTGACTCTCTAGACCCTTCCTCAGCTTCATTGCCCTTCTATGGACATGTCAATGTCTTTCTTGTCCTGAGGGGCCCAAAACTGGACAGAGGATTTGAGGTGTGGCGTACCAGTGCTGAGTACATGGGGCAATCCCTGCCCTGGTCCTGCTGGCCATGCTATTGCTGATCCAGGCCAGGATTCCGTTGGCCTTGTTGGCCACCTGGGCACAGCTGGCTCATGTTCAGCTGCTGTCAAATGGCACCCCCAGGTCCTTTTCCACCAGGGAGATTTCCAGCCACTCTGACCCCAGCCTGTAGACCTGCAGTTGGCTGTTTTGATTTGATGCTTTGCGGGACAGTTTCAAAGGCTTTCCTAAAGTCCAGGAACACAACACCCACAGCCGTTCCTCATTCACTTGAGGTCACCTCAGAGAAAGAGGTCAGGTCAGTACAAGTAGGATCTGCCTTTCATAAACCTGTGCTGGCTGGGCCTGATCACCCAGTTGTCCTCTGCGTGCCGTGTCATGGCACTCAGGAGGATCTCCTCCACAACCTTCCCTGGCACTGAGGTCAGGCTGACTGTCCTGTAATGCCCCAGATCCTCCTTCTGGTCCTTCCTGTAGATGGCCAGCACATCTGCCAACCTCCATTTGTCTGGGACCTCCCTGGAGAGCCAGCACTGCTGATAAATGATTGAAAGTGGTTGGGTGAGCTCTTCCACCAGCTCCTGTTGTACCCTCAGGTGGATTCCATCCAGCTCCATAGACTTGTGTGTTTCTAAGTGGTGTAGCAGGTTGATGACCATTTCCCCTTGGACTAAAGAGGCTTTATTCTTCTCCCCGTGCCTTACTTGCAGCTCAGGGATCTGGGTACCCTGAGAACAACCGGTCTTATTAACAGCTTAGGCAAAGAAGGTACTGAGAACCTCAGTGCTTTCCTCATCAATTGTCAAAATCTTCATTCTTGCATCCAGTAAAAGATGGAGATTCTCTTTATCTACTTCTTATTGCTAAAGTATTTATAGAAACATTTTATTGTTTTTTACAGCAGTAGCCAGAGTCTTTTGACAAAGAATCTTTTGAAAGTGTTTATATGTCCATGTATTATAATGGTTTGATTTGTATATGTCACATACTTCTGAAAACTTATAAGATTCCCCAGGGTAGGACCTAAAAGCAATCATACACTAGTAGGGAGGGAATACCCTTTATAAGGAGTTAGTTCAGGTGTACGTTATTCAGAGAAGTCAGAGACGATGTGTGACTTTAATAAATTGTGATGTGACACATTTTGCTGGTGTTTTCACCTTGTTCGTTGGGAAGGATCTCATAGCATGCAGTGGCTGACTGATAAAATGTCAGAGGAGAATCACTGCCACAAAACACAAGGCAAAGAACACAAGGGGAAAAGCATTTGGTTTATACTTGGCATGATGGTCTCAAGTTAGTCATTGCTACTCAGGACAGAGATTTTGCAGTGGGGCTGGATAGGCCATTGAATATGTCATTTCTATGCCCAGTGCCAACGAAAAAGGAAACCAAACAGTGGGAGATACGAAGAAAGGAGGAGAGAGAAAGGAAAACTCTGTGTCCCCCTGTTCCATGAGATGCCCACATTGTGTGCTTGACACTGAATTATGTTTATCCTCAATCTAAGCTGAGGGTGCCCATTTTATGTGGCTTAGAGGATGAGATATGTGTATATATACACTATAAATGTATTCTCCTGGGTATCTATAGGGTCTACTTACAGCCAAAGCCTAAGAGTTTGTTTCCTTTTGCTGTGCCCAAGGGTGTCTAAGACGTTTTAGGGCATTTTTATTTCCTCAAGTAACAGCAACACTTCTATCAACTCAGTGGTTCAGTAGGAAATAACTGAAAGTCTAAGCCAATTCATATGACTCAGTAGTTTAGTACCATTCCTTACAAAAAAAAAAAAAAAAAAAAAAA
>VZTX01017760.1:125209-214404 GCA_013400915.1 Pardalotus punctatus | reverse complement strand
AAAAAAAAAAAAAAAAAAAGGCATGTGGGTTTTTTTGAGCATTTAAAAGGGTCTTTTCATCACTTCAAATGATGGAAGTGATTACAACCATTGATTATACTTCTTACAATCACATGAATGCCTTGCTGTTTACCAGTGAACTTTCACAAAGATTCTAACCAGAATATTTTATATTATACCTATAATCTATTATACCTCTTATTTAATGTTTCTGGGTTTTGTTCTTTTATTCTCTATCAAATGTATGCATATTTTTTAAAATAAGACTGTCTCATTACTAGTCTGTTTTTCCCATCAGACTTATAGCAAACTTGAATAAAATTTATTTTTAATGTGAATTAGCTCTCAGTATACCAATTCTAAACTGTTTTTCCTTGACATGTGTTACTTTAGAGTATATGGTAAATCTTGTTTCAGTTCATGAAAAAAAGGCAAACAAGAATAAAACTATGAGTGGCAAAATAATTACATCCTTTTTTCTCAGGTCCTCTACAATTGATGCAGAAGATTTTTCCATCCTGACTTGAAGAATTGAGTGCATGATCTAAACTTTCTTGTAAACATTTATTTTCTTTCCAGTCAGACTTTTCTACAATTGCCTTCAAATAATGTCCAAAGTCCCTTATTTGTATTATCTTCACATAAAATAAATTACCTTTTTCTCCCAAGAGAAATTTCAATACATTGAATTCTCCACAAGTTGTGATCAAAATTTAAATTCTCAGCAAATTGTCTAAAAATTGTTTTAAATTTTCTTTTCTATGTTATTGTGAAATGGTATAAAAATGGATCACTTCATAGTATCTTATAAAATAAAAATTAGCATGAGACATTTTCATCATTTCTCTTTCAAAATGCTGACGAATTCAAATATTCATGAAAATGTTAAGGTTTCTCTGACTCTGCTTTCTTACATGGAAATTTCTCTCCCAGACAACTTCCAAGAAGCTTTTCTGAGAAAGGATTTTTAAGTGGAACATTAAGGGCTACAGGAAGAATCTGGGTACGTGTGCAGTCTAGGAAAATTTCTCAGTTGTGGAAAAAAGTTGAGCATTTGTGAAGTAGGTTGTTAGTAATGAAATGCTGAAGCTGTAGCTTGGGTATAACCCTACTACCATCAAAGATAATTAGAGACCTCCAGCTCAAAGGATTTAGAGACTTATTAGCTTTGGCTGGCCACTGAATATCTATAGAGCAGTAATAAAAATTATTCTTTAACACAAAACTGCGAACAGCAATATGTTTAGAACATGCTGGTAGAAAATTTTCTTCTTTGTGGACAGTGAATCCTCTTAGACTTGCCTTGCAGGATTCTGTTTCTGGTGAAGACACCCTATTCGCTGTGCTTCAGAAATTACTTCAGGAAGAATCCCGATAGTTCAGAGATTTCCAGAGATCAGGGAATGCTAAATGTCATCTCTGCTGTAATATTTGGGTGTTGGGTTTGGAGGTATAGTAATTATGTATGTGGAGGCGAATTAGAAAAACAAACGTGTTTGTTAAGAGATTAATTCAATCATCATTAGTATGAGAGTTGGAGCACTCACAAAGGCCAGAGACCAGTTCAAACTGGTTTTCATAATCCCCACCCACCTAAGTTCTACCAAAGGCATTAATTTAAAAATATTGCATCATCAAGAAAAAAAAAAATACTCTCACTGGCTGATCAATGAACCTAAGAGCAGGACATTGTCACCTAGAAGCTCTTGTGACCTGATTAACCTTTTTGGTCTCTACAGCTGAGCCCCATTCTTGCTGACCCCAGCCCTAGGAGTGCCATAGTGTTCTGTGCTCTGTACAAGAAGACACCTGGTTATTCTGTGAAAGTTAGTCTGGGACTTCCTTGGTTGAGTTTCAATGAAGGGTCTTGCTGTGACTCCTTTGGGAATGTCTTCCTCTATAATTCTTCAACAGGCTCTGTTTGCCATTGCTCTCCAAGCTAATGGAGGAAGCAGGGATAGAGGAATGGTATGCCAAGGTGAGAGTGGTCTGCAAGTGAGGGTGTGTGTGATGTGAAGAAAGGCAGGAAAAGAATGCCAGAGGTGATATCAGCATGTAGGAGACAACACTAAACAGGGCATTGTCAAGTTTGGATTGGGGAAGTTTTGTCACAGTTCCAACAGTTTTGTTGTTAAAAGTAACAGATTTGAGATGCTTGTGTAATGGTTGATTACATGGGAAAATGGCATTGTTTAACTTGCCTGCATTTTGATCTAGGCTAGGATTTTTAAAAGCTGCGTGGTGTCAGTCTAAATCTTCTCCCAACATGGTTAAAATCAGTGGACACAGCAAAATTTATTCTACTCTCTATCCATTCAAAATAAAACTGAAACCTACCTCCCTTCTGCATGTGTTCCCTGGTGGATTCCTGTATTTGTGCCCTGATTTTCAACAGAGCTGTTCTGTGTGAGCAGGGAGACTGACAAGGTGTAATAAACAAGGTAAATTGACTCTGTGTCCTGCAAGACCACTTTCTGGGTCCTTTCTTTGGGCATTAACCAAAATCCATATGGTGTGCTTGGGCAGCTTCTGGGTCACAGAAAATGTCATTACTGTTTACTTCAATCCACCTTGATCAACATTACTTGATCAGCTGCATGATTAAAGGTAGATATTTGATTCAGTATCACTCAGTAGTACACAGGAGGTAAAGAAATCAATTCAGATGAGATGGTCCCAGATAGCAGGGTCAGTGGACCAAATGGGAAGGTGAAGAAGAACTTTTTAATGAAGGCTTTCAGAATAATGTTAGTTGCTTACGTCTTGACTTACTCATTGGGATGGTTCTTGTTAACTATATTTTCATGTTGTATAGACACACATTTATTAAAATTTTAAGTACTATATTGCTGTTGGAAACCCATAATTAATTGATTAATTCCTTTCTTTCTTTAACGCAAGAACATTATTAGGAAAGAAGGACAGACCAGTAGTTACAAAGCATTGGGTTGGGACTTGGGAGTTTCTGCTTCCCTTCCCAGCTCAGTCAGAGGTTCACATTGCAAAGTGAGTTTCTTGGCTGCTTATAGCTCCCCACTGAGACTGACCATCCTCCCTCTTTAGCTTATATAGTCAGAGCAGGAGTCAGGGGCCTCACTATAGGTAAATAATATGATTTTAAAAGCACAATACTGAATAGGCAATAGATGAAGTCTTTCAGATGAAACAATCCCGCTGGCATGATGCTTGGGTCAACCTGAAAGATGAAAATTAAATTTCAGTGAACACAATGATCTTATCCTGCTCTATTTTCCTGTACAATATTCTTATGCTGTAAGTGCTGATGACAGATATTTGGATTTTCTAGACATGAAAGAAAAATGTCAGGGAAAAGGATTAGGTTGTGCAGAGTCATGTAGTGCTTACAGATTGTTAATACTTGAAATACCTGGGTGTGCTTAATCACCAGCCCCCATGCTGTAATGTACCTGGGTGACTACCACCCCTTGAATGCAAGTGCTAAGCATACCAGGAAAGAAGACACTTTCTGTAAAGTCCAGAGGACTTTTTATGGAAGCTTGCAATTGAGGAAAGTTTCAAATTTCACTTTAAAGATGTATAAAGTTGTATCCGGTATACCACAGATTTTCAAACTGCATATCACTATTACAAAGGGAGATGCCATGGAATAAAGCTGACAAAAAGTGATCCTGTTATCTAAAGCAGTTCTCAAGAGCTTTGAAACTAATTTTTTATTTTCACACCATCTAACCTCAGTGAGGAAGTTAGATGTGTCATTTTTATCTTACAGATGAAAAAACGGAAGCCTATTAGTGTTAGTGATGTTCCCAAGGTCAAAACTGAACTGCTCAACAGAGATAGCCATCTATCCTGAATTTTGAGTCCAGTGGTTTTCTCATCAGGCAGTTCATTCCAGCCTGAAATCATTCCAGTACCCTGAGCAGTACTTGGCCAATGGAAGATATTATTGGAGATCTTTATGGCCAATAAGATTATTTTGTCATCTATTTTGGAAGTTAGAAGGAAAACAAAGCAGAATGCAAACTATTCTTTCACAATGCCCCAGATGGAAATCATCCAGATATGAAAATCTCAGTAAGTTCTTTCATTACTAATATTAGTATTACAGAAATATTCAGGTCTTAAAAGAAAATAATGGTAAAGCTGTTACATGTAGAAACAATGAAAAATCAACATTCTTTTGAAAGATTCTGGGGCCTAAATAAAAGTTTCTAATATTAGAGCAGCCTGCCTACTCTCCTGCCCCTTCTACAGGAGACTTTGGTTCCTGTGTTGTACCTGCCAACCTCCACACATTGAAGCAGCAACAGCGGATTCAGTTATTCAGTTGTTATTGGCGCACCATACGCATAACACACCTGCTACATTTAGTGCATAATTTGCAACTGGAATTGGTTTTCCAACTGAAAAATGATGATGAGTGTTCACTGTTGGTCACTGCCATTGGTAAAGTAATTTTTTTAAATTCCTGTCCCTGTTCTCTACTTAGATCATACAAGTGATGCTAATTCAAATGAAAAAAAAGTTCTGTGAACCAAACTTGTGCATGTTTTCTTCGCTATATATAGACTATATTTCGTCCTAATTTCACAGACCCTTTCTAAACTACTGAATTTCGTCTTTCTGACAGGACAGCAGAGGAGATTCTCCAAGAAGTCTTGAAAGCATGGCATGACCACTGTGAGCAGATCATGTCTTTATTCTTCATCATACCTCATCCAGACTAGAAAAAGCATAGTTCACCAGACATGCACACATCTCCAATTTTAACAATTTTCCCTCCACTCTGAGTGCCTGATCCTTCCCAAAGATTTTTGCATAACTCAAGAATATCAGGAAGGGAATGGAGTGGGACGTAATGTCCATTTCCTTCCTAATTCCATACTCTATTTCCTTCATATTGCTGCTATGGTAATATACTTGTGTCAATATACTTTACATTCTTTACACTAAGAAATCCTTGTGTAAGTTATGACATAGTAGATTTATAGGGATAAAATTTTTCTTATATTTGAAGTTACTCGCATGTCTGTGAGCCATAATCCCAGAAGAGCTTTATTGTTGCTAAATTGACACAAAAACTCTAATTTCCTTACCTAAGGTGTAGAAGCATAACAAGAACACTGGACAAGTTGAGTCATTGTGTTGTCATTGAATATACTAGTTTTTCGTTAATTAAGAACTCTTTAAACCTGCTTTGGAATATTCTATTCCAAACAAAACAAACAGTCAGGAAGATGTTTGCAAGATATTAGCAAATGCATGAAACAAATACATGGCTCTATTTCTTCTAAAGATGTCTATATGTGAGCTGGGGTGTGGTATAGAAACTGACCTACATGAACTATACAGCAGTAACATGGACTTGGGCAATGTAGGCTTTGTCGTGTTTTTAATTATCAGAAGGACTAAAACCCATCTGTTTTGTTATTTCCATATTCTGTACTTTTATTCCTATAAAAAATAAATAGTAGAGTGAAAGATCTAGTTCAGGAGATATACGATGAGTGAAGCTGGTTAAGTGGTTTCATGACTTAGTTTTAGAGTTGAAACTGTGGTCAGTGGGAGGTGGGACTGTAATATCTCATGGCAGTGAGTGGTACACCTGGCATGCATGTGTCCGTCTGCTCATCATTTTAGTTTCAAGGTGCTGTAACACATTATTGCTGCTGCTACAATGAAATGGTAAGGAAATGCCTTGTTAAAGTTTAGCTTAACATTATTAAAAACAAAACAGTAATTACAAGGCATCACAAATGAAAGAGAAAACAAGAGGCTTATAACCATTTTGTAACACAGTTTGTCCTTGACCACCACGACCTGTTATTCACCTGGGCTTTGATGAAGAAAATAATCTCTGTGTTTGTGACCTTTACAGCCAGAGTTAGAAGGAACAAGTAAAAAGGAAAGGGAAGAGGGTGGGGAGGGAAAGAAATACAGAGGAAAGCAAAGAAGAGGAGTGTCCAGACAAAGTTTATCTCTGTTCTGTCTCCATGTTTATCTATGTTTGTAACAACAAAATTACACGTGAGTAAACAAGTACAAAGAAAAGAGTCATCACAAATGGGGAAACACATTTCATGTCACCACTCAATCATGATCTTTGTTGTTAACTGGAAAAATTCAGTCAGCTTGATCCATCAGCATTTTATTCCTATTGAGAAAAGTTAATAGAAACAAGCAGCACTTGTTTGTATTTCAACAATTCAGAAGTGTGTGAGAGGGCAAGGAGGATGAGAAGTGGGTGCGCACATGCAGTATGCCAACGTGTGGGAGTAAGCAGCCTGCTACTTGTATTGCCACCAACAGCCCGAGGTGGTAACTGAGATAGATGCACACAGAACTGAGATAGATGAAGGGACCACATCAGCCAGGGTGGGAAACCCATCATGGAAACATGTCTGTCACATACCCTCTCTGTGGTATGCAGCTCCAGAGTGAGAAGGCACAGGCAATTACTTTGTCATCCACATACAGGATCATGCAGAAGATTCGGCTCTGGACAGATTTTGGAAGAGCACCGAGCTGATGTGATACGTGGCTGCCAGCTCCATGTGTGCTTCATCACAGCACAGAAAGTCTGGCTTCTGGCACTGAGAGTTAGCACCTGTTTCCGGTGATTCCAGGCACGACCTCCTGGTTTCCAGTAGGGTCCTAATCACGCAGAATTTGCGCTTAAGCTCTTCCGCATGGTCAGAGGCAACAGCGAGCGTGTTACAGCTGCTATTCAAATGGCTGACGATTGTCAGCTTCTTTGGCTATAACTGAGATGATCCTTGCAAACCCTGTTTCATCAATATTTGCTTGTTTCCTCTTTTTTTTTTGGTTGTCTCTAATTTTTATCAGGCCTGTGTAATGTTTAACAGCTCTAATTAAGCAGAAGATGATGTAGCAGTATAAGTAACAGCATGGGGAACAGCATGCTCAGCTGAATACAACGGGGCTTCTGGTTTTGTAAGTACTTGACAAGCATTTTTCTTAGAGATTTGCAAATGTTGCTTTCTGTGGTCAGTGGAATTTTAATATTAGGTTAATTTCATTTGTCTGCTTGTGATTTGGTTCTGTGTGGATGTTGCAATGAAATATTAACCAAGCAGATGTGCAAGGGACCAGTGGGACCTGCTGTTCTAGGGGAATATGCTTAGCCTGAAATCAAACTAAAAAATCCTTTGAAGTCATGGGGACTTATTAAGTAGTTGTTAAAAGAGAATACTGATGCAACCACCTTTCAGGTTGGAAACAGCCTTCATAGTGACTCAAAATTAGTATAATCCCACTAGTGACTGAACAACTAGGTCCAATTTATAAACACTTCTGGTGACTTAATTTATAAAGCAACAATTGAATTGCTAAGGCCAGGCTCTCTAATTAGGACTGGGCTGAGAATAAGGGGTGGGTCACAATTTAAATTTAATTGCTCCTTTTATTCCTATAGACAAACTAATATGTGGTCTGGAAGAGAATTATTTTCTGGATTTCCAATTTGCATAAAAAGTACTGCCAGATTTAATAAAGCCTTTCCAATTTCTTCAACTTTGAAATGTTAACAAAAATATTTATGTCTGAAATTTTCTAATTTCAAAATGTGGAAATTAACATGATTTTTCTCTCCAAAGGGAAAGGTACATGAGGAAAACTAGCTGACAATATTCACTATTTCCCAGCTTTGGATAGAAGTGTTTATTTTAGATTTCTGTAGAGAGCTATGATAAAAATAAAAATATCTCCTATAGCAGAAGTTAAAAACAGAGCCATGCATAATATAGGTTTGCTGGAAAAAAAAACAAAACAAAAACCAAAACCAAACTAAACCATACTCTTTACTTCAGAAATTCTTTAAAATTTAGGCTAAGCTCTGTATGGACACAGGAAGAAATCATGGACAGAAAAAAAAATTATCTTCTTTCTCACTTAAATGTGCAATACCTCAAATAACTAGAGAAAAACAGAAAATGATATGTTAAACATCAAGTACTTTTGAAATAATTTTTGTACTATATTATTTCTTCTTTTTTCCACAGTACATTAGGGTTGTTTGGGTTTTGCACTTTTTTTTCTTTTTTTTCCTTTTTTTTCACTGTGAAGAAGAAACAGAGTTCTGCTTAAAAAAGATGCAAATAGTTGAATCATATTGCCATCTAGGGCTATACCCCACCTTTTGGTTAAGGAAATTGAAATTTAGTGTTACCACTTGTTACTGCAGTGGGCCCTGGCTTATCTCAGGCAGACTCAGCATATTCAGATCCTAGCAAATATGAGAACACACAGCCATCTATATGTTTGCTATGAAAACAAGACCAACAATACAAAAATAAAACAACTAGTTAATCATCAAACATCCTTGAACTTCGGCTTCCCTCAGAAACTCTAAATCTTTAGATAGCATATACAGTCATCTTTCACATTTAGGAATGAATGCAGGACCAAGAGAACTTCACCGTGGACATGGGAAAATATATTCCTGAAAGAAAAGGATACAAACAGGCTGTATTGGATGGAAACCTACACAGAAGAAGAGCCATAACAATAGAAAAGTTCTAGAAATGTTTTCATGCTGAAGCTGCAAGGGCAAAAAGCTTATTTTCATCTATAGCTTGTTACAGTTCTGAAGAGGGTTTATTTGAGATGCCTTCCCAGAACTGCAGGGCACTGAATTCAGTAAACTAGAGACTTGTTCCAGTTCAGAGAGCAGGGGGCTCATGTGAAGTATATAATCTCAGCTTTAAGAGAACAAACGTAATGAAGAAACTTGTCATCTTCAAGGGAATTAATCTGTGTCCTTTGATTTCCAAGTGGGGTCAGTGCTCCTCTTCCTCTTTGACCCAGCTCCTTCCTGCATCCCATGCAGGTTAACCCATGGTGAGGGACAAACCACCATTTAAGAAGTTACAAACACTTGTTGCAGCTCCCCCAAAAGGAGGATTCCTTCACTCCAAACATGCACCTCATTATCTGATGCAAACCTCCTCCTTGCCACATGTCTTTGTGCCTACCTCTGTGTGCTCTGCCATCATGGCACAGGATGCTCAGGCTTTTGCCTTGAATTCTGTCTCGAAGTTCGTGTAGATGACTTTCTTCCATCACTTGTCAGCTGTGGCCAGTAACTGGCCATGTGAGTAGACAACCATGAAGCACACGGGTGTGAATTTAACAAGCACTGGATAGTCCATGATAGTTGTCTGTCCATGTGCTGCTGCCCTAAGGAAAGTGAGGGAATTTACCCCGGTTCCAGCAAGTAGTGAGTGAGCTGCCTCACATTTCCTTACATTTATCAAATTTCTTTTGGGCAGACACTGTGGAGTATTTGATATCTTTGAAACCCTGTTTTACCTCGTGGTAACTTTTTTGTTTAGATGTACCCTATAGCAGACAATAATCATGGGAAGATAATGTCATTGTTAAAAAATATTATTATGGATTGTAGCTGTATATTTTCATTGTCAATGGAAAAAAGTATTGCCTTTTCAGAGCAGTTACTGTGGAACATTACGGTTTTATTACGCCTGACATTTTAATCTATAACCTGGTTGAATTTGTTAAATAAATTTGACATTGTGCCTGTGAGAACTTTAAGCATCCTATGTACATTAGATATTTACAGTTGAACTATGTAACATTTATGCTAACTATTCATTATTTCTTACTACCAAGCACATCATTACCATCTCCTCATTTAATGACTGTTTATTTTGTGACAGAATAATTTGAAAAGAAGATGAAGTGTCTCCTGTGCCTGTGTTTACTCCTTGCTGTTCTTTGTGCTGTAACCCATTGCTGCCCTGAAGACATTTGCTGTGAAGTCAACAGTACTAATCTGCACGATGGAACAGAAAATTTATAAACATACAGCTGTGACAAGCAAGGCTCTAACTACGCAGATTTTGTATTTAGATTTTACAAGCAGGCTACATCAAAAGAAGCTGATAAAAATGTTTTCTTTTCTCCCATGAGCATCTCCACTGCCTTTGCCATGTTGGCTGTTGGTGCTAAGCCAACCACTCTGTCTCAGATTTTTGAAGGGCTCGGCTTTGACAACCTGACTGAGACTCGCATACATGACGTACATGAAAGTTTTCACAAAGTTTTGTCAGTACTGAACTGTGCTGATGCTAATATCACATTAGATGTAGGGAACGCCCTTTTTACAGATACTGGATATGAACTACAGGAGTCATTTTTACAAAATTCCAAACAATTTTATGATGCAGATTTTTTTTCCAGTGATTTTCATAAACCACAAGAAGCTAAGAAGCAAATCAATGAATATGTTGAGCAGAAAACCAAGGGGAAAATTCCTAAATTAGTTGGTCATCTTGATCCAAATACTGTACTGGGTCTTGTTAACTATATTTATTTTAAAGGTAAGACATTTGAGATAATATTTCAATAGGTGGTTTTGATACAAAATAAAAATTTTAGGGAACTTATGATGATTTATTACCAGAGTGACTTTTTAGGAAAGAGCTAAACTCTGCAGGACCTTTGAAGTAAGGATTAGATCTGGCCAAGAGCAGGGTATCTGATTATTGAGAAATAGTGATTCCTTAGTTTTGACAGAATTTGCTTGAAAGCTGTGGACAGAGAAATTCCACTCTAGTGAATGCCTCATAGACAGGGATCCACACAGTCTCACTGGTCTGAGGCCATAATGACTAAAGATGTGTCCAGCATCTCTATGCTGACTGTACGTGCCAGTCTGACTTGGTGGATTGACATCCTTGCACAGGGTCCCCAGTTTTATGGCAGATCTGCTCTGCATGAAAACCTGGGACATAGCACCTTGAGGGCCTGTGCCTCTGGAGCCATGCTCAAATGTTAGGACTCTTTAATTGCTGATGAATTCCACACCAGGCTGAGTGCAGTCAGCTTGCATGGGGTATGGCTTAACAGAAAAGGCATAAGAAGGTCCTGTGGCTGAATGCTTAAGTGTTTGCATTTAAATGGCATAAAAGGCATTACATATGGTTACAGTGGAAGAAAGACTCTCAAGTGGTCATCAGCCTTTAGTTGTTCTTCAGTAAGACAGGACTTACTCACACTAATTATGCTGAGCTCACTGCACAGCTAAAATGCTTTATTGTGTGTTATGCAGGAGGCTGAATTGATTTAGTGGACCTCTTCTCCTATCAATATACCTCCAGAGCCCTACATTAAAGCTGCTCTAATTTAGATAAGCCATTCTTTATGATCTTCACGTTTGAGCGCAACATCCTCTCTTTTTCCCCATTAGCTGCCTGGGAAAAGGCTTTTAATCCTCAGCATACGTATAGGGATGATTTTTTTGTGACCCCAAATGCATCTGTTAGAGTCAACATGATGCGGCGTGATGGTGCCTCCAACAGTTACTACGACCAGGATCTCTCCTGTGCGGTAGTAGAGTTGCCTTACCAGGGCACTGCACGAGCTTTGCTTATTCTGCCTGATGATGGAAAGATGAAGCAAATGGAAGATGCTCTCTCCAAGGAAACTGTTTGTAAATGGGATAACAAACTTGTGACCAGGTAACTCTCGGTATATGGTTTCTGTATTTGAGGACACATCACTGTTTTTAAGAGAAAATGCTGATTTCAGATCACCTCCGACTGGGCATAATGTCCTGATTTCATAAAGGGAAGTTTTAAGCAATTCCCCAAATGAGTCAGAGCAGAGCAAAGGAACTGCAGGCTCTGTGACCTGAGAGAAGGGTCACAGCTTTGTAACAGCTGCCTCAAGATTTGCTTGGTTGCCTTTTGACTCCATACCTCTTCTTTCATGGTGTTAACATGATTCATTTCCTTCATCATGTCTTAGATTTTATGCTCCTTTTCCCTTACTCTAGGCCTTCTACTGTTGGTCTACTTACTCTCCGTAACCCTCTAGACAAAAAACTCTGCTAGCTGTGTCTGTGGCACTGTGATGAAAGAGCAATAATGAAAAAAATTGTTTCTTTTCCTAAAATCAGATAGAGAATGTACATAAAAGAAGATGGTGCATCTCTCAGGATGCCAAAATTGCTCAAGGAATAAAAAGGCTACCATCAAACAAATTCGCAATCAAAAGAATGCTTTCAAGTGTCGCTGAGTTGCGTACTATCCACCCTGCTGGCTGAAACAAGGTTGCAAGGGCTCACTGCTCTTTTGTTTTCTTTGATCAACAGGAGATTAAATCTTCACTTACCAAAGTTTTCTATTAGTGGGTCTTACGATGTTAAAACCCTGTTTGAGGAAATGGGCATTACTGAAGTGTTCTCACGTAATGCTGATCTGTCCAGAATTAGTGGCAACCACCATCTCCAGGTTTCACAAGTAAGTGAACAGACAGAGCTGGCGATGGGGTGGTGGTTTGCTGTTTTGATCAGTCACGTCTGGGATTTTAAAAGACTTTCTTTCCTTCTTTCTATTACTGAAATTATAAGTGAAACTCACAGTGACATGTAGGGGCTTGCTTAGTAGTTGTTCTTTTCTACAGAAAGATTCTGCTGGCTCACTTTTGTATTTCTTTAATATTGTTATTAAAAGGCTGGATATTAAATGCATAGAAAAATTGGAAAATATTTTATATAATTTCTGGTCATTGTAATATAATAGTTTACATGAAATTGTGTCAAGTAAACTACACATGAGGAGTTCATTATGATATTTTTGTTGATTAATACCTCATTTCTTAATATTCTCAAAGCTTTCTGGAAATCTCCAGTTTGCAGGAGCAGAATTTAACCATATCAGTTTAAGCTATGATTTAATGCTAAAGATACCAAATACTGCCCCTGTATTAGCATTTTAAAAAGTCTTTAATTAACCTTGAAATAAGAGAAGGTGTTGCTAGTAGAAGTCCAAACCATCTAAGAAAATAAACTAACTTGTGCATGGGGTATTATTATCCCCCTCTACTCAGCACTGCTGAAAATGCATTTTCAATGTGTCCATGTTTATTTTTGGCCCTCCTTGTTCAGTCCTGGCATAGAAAACACTCCTGTTTCAAACAAACCTCCTGTTGGAGATTTATCATAAAATAAAGCTTCATCCACTGGATTTATTAATCCTTTCTTCTCCTAAATGTTCCATAAGAAGGGAGTTTATTTTACTTTTGTCTCCTGTCCTATGTACAAACCACAGTGTTTTCTCCTTTTCCTGCAGGCAATTCACAAGGACTTGCTGGAAGTTGAGGCTGGAACTGAAGCTGTAGGAGCCACCGCTGTAATGGTTAACAGAGTTTTCTATCCTGCTAGCATCAAATTCAACAGGCCCTTCATTATTTTTATCTCTGACAAACAAACTGGCACCACACTTTTCATGGGGAAAATTGTTGATCCTACTAAGGGGTAATTGCTGGGTTATTTGGCATACTGATATTGAGCATGAGTTATAATGGTTGCAGTGTTTGCTCTTTTGGGCTAGTTAGTGCTACTAACTAGTCTCTGATTGAGGGATCCTCAGAAGTAAATGACAAATTGCCTTATCAAATTAATATGCAAAAAAGTTGTAAAAATCACCATCAACTAACACTTTTTAAATGTAACATTTTCCCCAGCTGAATAATTGTATTGGGTTTGCATGGCAAGGTTTTGGCAGCAGGGGCCTATGGGGGGCCTATGGGGTGGCTTCTCTAAAAAGCTGCCAGAACCTTCCCCCATACCTGACAGAGCCAATGCCAGCTGGCTCCAAGATGGATCCGCTGCTGACGAAGACTGAGCCAATCAGGAATGATTGTAATGCCTCTGAGGTTACATATTTAAGAGGGAATAAAGTTATTTCACAGAAGTAATTGAGGCCAGAGGAGTGCAGAGTGAGAATAAATGAGAGAAAAAGCCCTGCAGACACCAAGGTCAGTGAAGAAAGAGAGGAGGTGGTGCTTCAGGTGCCAAAGCAAAATCCACCTGCCGCCCATGGTGCAGACCAGGGTGGACACGCTGTCACGATGCAGCCCCTGGAGGTCCACAGGAGAGCTGAGATCCACCCACAGCCCATGGAGGAGGCCCACATGTGAGTAGGTGGATGCACAAAAGAAGGCTGTGACCCCATGGGAAGCCCATGCTGGAGCAGGCTCCTGGCAGGACCTGGAAGCCCTGAAGAGAGGAGCCCATGCTAGAGCAGCTTTGCTGGCTGGACTTGTGACCCCAAGGGGACCCATGCTGGAGCAGCCTGTTCCTGAGGGACTGCACCCTGTGGAAGGGCCCCACGCTGGAGAAGTTCATGGAGATCTGTAGTCCGTGGGAAGGACTCATATTGGTGAAATTCATGGAGGACTGTCTCTTGTGTTGAGGGACCCCACGCTGGAGCAGGGGGAAGACTCCTCTCCCTGAGGAAGAAGCAGCAGCATAAACAACATGCGATGAACAGACCATAACCCTTATTCCCTATCTTCCTGAGCTGGGGCAAAGGTGTTTTTAAGGTTTGTTTTACTTCTCATTATCCTGCTCTTGTTTTGATTGGTAATAAATTCAGTTAATTTCTCCAAGTCAAGTCTTGTGACAATAATCAGTTTGACATATCTGCATATCCTTGTCTCACCTCATGAACCTTTCATTTTATTTTCTCTGCATTGCCCAATTGAGGAAAGGAGTGATAGAGTGACTTTAGTGGACATTTGTCATCCAACCAGGGTCAAACCACCACAACAATTCAACTTATTAATACAGTTTCCAAATTTTCCATGGAAGACAATTTTCTTAAAGTATGTTGTTATATTTAAAATATAATATATTCTCTCTGCTAAGGCATTTTGTCTAGATGTCTTTCAATTCTGGGTTTACAGACAGGTAAAAAGTCCTGTAATTCTACCATATCTTCTCCAGTATTCACCTGAGCTGGTCTCTACAGAGTCCTTTCCTCCTTACATCACTCTTTGCTGCCTAGGCTGTTGTTTATCCTCAATCAACATGTTTTTACTCACCCTTTTACAGCTCTTTGCCTAGGACTTCTTAAGAAAGCATTGACCAAACAAAGGAAAATAATCCTTCCAACAATAGACTTATTCAGATGTACCTCTTATTGTAAGTGCCTCTTTGCACTCCACAAGGTCAACAAAAAACTTTGAGAGTCAGTGACATTAGGCATAGCATAAACTGTCAAAGAATTGTCTGTGACAAGTGTCATTCATGAATAATTGCTGTGGCTGATCATAAAATACACAATGTAATTTAAATATATCACTTAAGGAACTACTCCAGTCTCTTGCTATCATTCTATAAATCTCTTAAAATCAACAAAAACCTTCAGTCCCTCTTATTAACATAGCAGGATATCTGTAAAATATGTCTTAAAGGCTGTTAAATGAGTACAACTTTTCTCAGCTTCTCATGGGCCAAGAAGGCATCACTCAGTGGACTGGGAGAGACCACACCTCTGTGCAGAGCAGCGGCTTTTACAGAGCAGAGATCAATGATAACTTGCTGTGGTGTGAGGCATCCTGCACTGCGGTGCCTTTACAAACTCAACAAGAGCTGGGAGCAGTTCCCGTGAGATCCCATCCTGATAAATCTGTGCACCAGGACTGATTAGAAGGTAGGATGGCGAGATTTTAATCAGAGCCACAAGATTTTTATCAGAGTGTGGGGGCAGAAAAACAGGTTCTTGGCCTGTTGCTGAAGGGAAAGAAGTTATGAAAAATCCCATGGTTGCTAGGACAGAGCAAAAGCTTTGGGAAATAACACATGGAGCAACTTCCTGCCTCATCTGCCTCCCAGGCCTTTGGTTTTGAGGCAGCAGGATGACAGCTGCATTGTTTTCATACTGGACTGTGGAGAATGGCTGCTGCTAGCAAAAGTATAAAATGGGATACCTCTGAATGCTGGTTTCAGAGTTACCTACTAAGATGTGGGGCATCTCTACAGTTTTTCTCCAGCTGAGCGAGTTCATGCTCCACACCAGCAGACTGACCTGAGTTGTGGCACAGACTGGGGGTAGGAAGAGGGAAGGATGTGTAGGAGACAGGAAACTAATAAATCTTGTGCCAAACATACACCAAAAGCAGCAAAATGCCTATAGTTCATAGTGTGAAGATCTATAGAGCCTGGCCACTGAACATGCCTCAGTGATATTACTCTCAGCACAGCTCTGATCATTTTCTTTAGGAACTGGACAATTCTGCAAAGATTTTGTAGGGAGGTGGACTATTTTTTCCTAATTCCAAGAAAATCTGTCTTGGTCTACTTTGCATCATTTGTCCTTGCAGCTTTTTTTTGTCTTAATATGTGATAGGGAACTCTCTTCATTCCATTAGGGTTATTAAAGGTAGAGAAAAAAGGAAGGATTCTGATAGCCATAAATAACCAAAATTTTTATTTAGGGACTGTGTATTCAATCTGTGGTAAATACATGTATTTCATGGTGTCTCTCATTCATCTATAGATGTTTTTATTAACACCCTTCAATACTCCTCTACAATTCCCACTCATGTTCTCTCAACTTATGGGGCAGCTGGATACAAACTAAGCCCTGAAAGAAAACTAGACCTTCTTTACAACCTAAAAATTATAACCTTTATAACCTAATCCACATGACTTCTTGCAGTGACAGTCAGCAGAAGGGGATAATACAGCTTACAGTGAAGCATGTGATCACCTATCACAAACATCCAAGGTAAATGGCCTGCTGTGGGCCTGTGAGCCATGATATGACACATTTACAGGAAGTTATGAGGAAAAGAACTTACCTAGAGGGAGTGTATCTCAGCTGAGAAGCCCTGTGAGGGAAGATGAGCACATTGGACTGGGTCCCTGAAAGGCAGCCTGGCTGTGCCCCAGCAGACCCAAGTGCCAAACTTCTGGCAGCCTACGAGCCATGTTGCTCTGACCTTGTTTATTCTGTCTGACCTTGTTTATGGTCCAGTGGGACTCTGCTGGGTGACAGGATATCTTCTGTCAGTAACTGTTTGCTTTGCCCCATGGCAAAGTCCATGCAGAATGATGTTACCAAACGAAGCAGAGGGATTGCAGGACTAATGCAGTGCATGTTCCTTTCACTGGAAAGGAGAGGCGCTGGCTTAATGCCAAAAGGCACAAAGCATTTGGATAGTTACAGTAGCACCAGCTGCTCACAAAAGCTCTGCTATTCAGATGCTACCAGTACTTTGGACTTTCTTGTTCCCATCCATGCAATTCAAGCCTCAGTCGTGGTATCTGGAATGCCTTGAATGGGCACATCTGTTCTGTCCCCACAGCTATGTCATCTGTACAGCCCTTGATCTCTGCTATTATCACAAGGAAATGGGAATTCACACATGATGTAAGTCAACCCTCTTTTAAATGTTTCAGTAGATTCAGTGCAACAAGAGTTGCAGACATTTTCCTTGTACTCACACCAATTTCAAGCAGAGAACCACTAAGCTCTTAAAAAGCAGGTGATTGTGATAATTCCCAGGCAGGGTAGGTTTTGAATGGGGATTCTGAGAACCCAGCTGCTCATCTTTAACATGAATCTTGGTAGCTTTTGGATGTGTGCAAAAACCTCAAAACTGTTAATCCTAAATCCAGCATTCAAGTCATGTCTCCAAAGCACAGAGGCACTAGGATTTCCAGTCACAGAAGAATGCAAGAGAAACATGAACATTCTTAAATTAATGTTTCACTTGAAAACTCTAAATATTCACCGCAGTGGAAGTTGGAACAAGTGCAAATTATCAAGAGCAAAAAAAGTACAAAAGCACCACGGGCTGTGTACTTCTGAGTCCTGTAACAAATCCTCCTTACCTACATGGGGCTGCTTTCATTAGATGTAAACTGAGCTTATGTATGACATCATTCATTCCGTTTAAACTGCCAGCCACCAAAGACTGATCTGGAAATATCCCTTATTAAATTCCCAGTCCCAGATATAACAGTGAATCCATTTTAAAATAATTTGGTAATTGTACTTTCCTCAGACTGACAGTTTTAAAGAAAACAATAATTCATCCATTTAATGTAGGTGTCCTGGATTATGATTAAAACCCTGGTTACACATATTCAACTCAACACTGATGTTGCTGCAAATAATTTTGCTGGCTTCTTGCAAAAAAGAATTTCAGTGACAAAAGTACCTTTTTAGCTCAGTCCTACTGCTGGAGATTAATTTATTACAAGTGAATGAATTTTATTTTACAAATGAGTCTTTATTTCTCTTATTTTTTATTGCATTCAGTTTCTTTTCCAAAAGGTTGCATTAATTTTTCTTTTTCCATCTGGAAAAAAATTATTATGATTTATTACTTTACTAAACAAGAATGTATCCTTTATGGTTGGAAAACTGTTAACAACAATGTGATTCTCACATGAAAGGTCTGAAGAAGACTTTGTCTGACTTGGGAAAATATCTTATTAAGGAAAAATTACTGTATTGTTTACTATGCTGCATACAGAAAAAACAGACCACATGGAAGATGCTCTGATGAAGAAAAATGTCTGAAAGGAAAAAACAACATAAAACAAGATCACAGAATCATAGAATCATTAAGGCTGGAAAAGACCTCCAAGATTATCGAGTCCAACCTAACTGTGGTAGTCATCATAAGAACTTTGGTTGCAGCCAGGAAAGAACCTCAGAGAAGGGGAAAACATCTGTGCACAGAGAAGATGAAAGATGTAATGGCTGCTAAAATGTGTATGAGTGCTGTTAGGTATGCTGTTCTCACAGATGCGAATTCTCTAGCCGCCAAAAAGGCCAAACCACAAGTTATAACCATACCACATTCAAGGGACAGTTGCTAGCATTTATTTTCTGTTTCTCTATCTTTCAAGTGTAAGTTGTGTCCCTTGGGTAAATCTTATAGGTGAAATTTTAAGACATTTTATGTGTCAGCTGCCCCAGCCAAAGATTAGCACCTCGTGCCCATGCCTGTCACTGTGTTGTGTCTCACAGCCCCGACATTTTCACAGTGGCACCGAAAGGGACTGAGACGAGGCATCAAATGGAAGTAAATATGCTCCAGCACCTGTGTGCACTTCTGGATGGGCAGGCTGGGAAAGATGATTTCATGACAGAAAGCCTGTGTAGGTACATCCTAGATCCCAAAGCATCCTGAGGAGGCGTGGACATAAATATGGAGACATGGTAATGTAAGTCACTGATGGAAATGGAAGTGTGTTGACCTGCCAGGCTGTGATCTGCAGAGGCTAAGGGCAAACACACAGTCTCTTATTCCCCCATTGAAACAGGGAAGACTTCTGCATTAAACCATCTCAGTGATCTCTCAGCATCCTCAACATTCTAAAATCTTAGAGTCTAAAAGTCTTATTTAAGAAAAGGGATATGAGCAATACAATCATATAATAAATTTCACTTTATTGAATATATTCATTCAGCTAGTTGAACTTCCTTCTGCTTCTTCACTGAGGCCAACAATATTACTGTACAATAACAAATGATAACACTTAGCAAAGTTTACACCTACTATCTGGCTTTGGAAGAAAAAATCTTCAAGTGTAATTCCAAAATATCTGCATAAGGGATTTTCTTAGTGCTTGATTAAGGCCACATTTTCATCACAAGAATAGAGAATGCAGGCATTAATTTAAATATAATTTAATACTAAGAGGTTTCTCTGGGTAAACAACTTCATTTCAAAATAAGAACTTTTATTCTCTGATGAACTTGTCACTCTATAGAACTTTTTTGCATAAGAAGGACTATTCTACACCAAGAGAAAAAGGTCCATCAGGCAAATTCTACTAGCAAAATATTATTTCAGCATACCAGCTATGAGTGAGATTCTTGTAAGAAGCCAACCTTTCAGTGTGGTTCTTCTACACTGTTTTCTGCAGGTACAACTGTTATGCGTGGAGCCTTAAATTCTGGGGATTATAGGAAAAGGAGCCCTGTGCCACCATCTCCTGGTAAAATAAAGGAACAGACATGACAAATTCTGTCTCATTTTCAAGAAAGAACAGTAGCTTTCTGGCCTCTTACTCTGTTGATAGGAACTTTGATCTTCTTGCTAAGTTTTAGCTGCAGGTTTGGTGAAATGCTGCGCTTGAGCTGACTGCTGTCACACAGAGTGATAATTTGGTGTTCTGGTAGGTAGTACATACACAGATCAGCTCAGTAGTGGGGGAGGAGACAAATGAAATATTAGAAATTACAGGGAAAGAAAAAAGAGCAAATCACACAGCAAATCGTCTAAATATCTGGAGCATCCACAAATGGTCCTATAATATGGAAGGTTAAATTAGAACTACAAAGTCTTCAGAAAAAGATGGTAAGGTTAATCAAAGGTCTGAAACAGCTCCTGTTGGACGTGAAAGATTTTCAGCCTTGAAAAGAGACAATTTAGAGGGCATAAGGAAGGCAAAATTAATTTTCAGCAGAGACTGGGCAAAGGGACATTGTGTTGCATTACCACACCTGATGTCAGAGCTACAGACATCACATGTAGGAGCCAAGTTCTGTGTCAGTAAGAGATGGTTCCACACACACAGGCAGTGTCGGTGGAGAGGCACACCGCAGGTGATGCTGTAATTCCAAAGGTGTACCAGCACACTGCTTGTTCCTTGTGCTCCTGACACAAATTCCAGACGATTAGTATGTATTTAAAAAAAAAAAAAGTATCTTCATCCACAATGCAGCATATAAACCTAAAATTCTTGGGTAGATATTCCATACTGTGCTTTTCCATTCCATGTTGTGGCAGTCATATATTACACAAGAGTTACCCCTGTTGAGTAACCCTTCTTTCAGGGAGCCGAGGTCACTGGTGGACCAAGGAAAGGCAGAACAAAGGGGCTAATGTAGGGCACTTGGTTGGAGTCCAAAGGGGAATGGAGAAGAGATGGGAACAGGGAAGAGTCGGGAACGGGGAAGAATCAGGAACAGGAACTTACAGGAGTGAATAAGGGGGTCCTCCACACTGCATGCATCTTTCAGTGTAGATGCTTTTTTTTGACACAACGAAGAAGGGATTAAGTTTTGCATTTAAAAAGCTGTGATGATGATGAAGGGTGAAGCAACTTGCATTTGTTCCTCATGCATCTCCTCCTGGTGCCCCCCTGCACAACAGACCTGGGCTGAGAGCACTTTCTGTGGAGACTCTTTAGGCCCAATCCGAAGAGACAGAATAAAAAATGTCCTTGACCTCTCAACCATCTCTTGCACTTCCCCCTCAGACTTTTCTTATTGAGGGAAAAGTGAGCTAATATAACAGGAAAGGTTGGAAAAGACCTGTGTTTATGCAGGTGACATGGACAGACTCTCTGTTATGGGCTCCAGAAAGCAATGTGTTGTGTCCTTCTGCTACATTGGCACTCTTCCCAGAAAGTGCTCTCCACACGAGGAACAAGTGCAATTTGAAATTTTTTTCAAATGAAATAAATTGATTGGGCTTTAAATACTCAGGATGAGAGACATTATCTCTCTCAGAGCATCTGTCATCAGAAAATAATATACCCCTTTGCATTACTTCATATCAGGAGGGAAAAGAACACCCTCATTTTTACTAGCTTTTAGAAAGAAGAACGTTTAAGACAATTGTATATAAAATCTACCAAAGGTGCAATTCTTCAAAGCTTCTAAAAATATTTTGAGGTTATTGTTATGTTATCAAAAGATCACAAGTAATTTGAGATAGCATTTCTACTCTTTTTTTTTTTCAATTTAAATCATAACATATTAATTAATATTGCCACAGGTTCTGATTTAACAAAGATAAAAATTCCCTTTAATGGAACTACTCACACTGCTCGTATGACTAGAATTAATAACAATTCTGCATGTTCTTCAACATGTTATAATATTCAAAAACAATTCCTAGGGCCTTTGTTTCTTCTGTTTGAATTGTTCTCAGAGGGCAACCCAATTTTTCTGTCTGCCAGACTTGTGCGTGTGTTATAAGATTAACAAGTCACACTTACTAGATGAACTTTTTCCACTACTGTGAATACTGAAAGGTGTGTGCATTTACACACACAGACAGATGAAAACACATACAATTATTCAGACACAATATCTACACATCTCACGTAAGTAGCTTTAAATTTTATTTGATCTTTAAGCAGAAGATCCTCAGAAGGAAAGCTGTGAATTGCCTTTTCCCTCACTTTCTCATCAACCTCTTGCAGCTCAAATATGAGCCAAGTGGATGACTTGGGTCTGATTGTCTCAAGTAGAAAGTTAGAGGGTCTTGTATCCAGATCAAGTGATTAGTTGTTCCAGCCCCCAGGTTAGTAAGCAAAAGATAAGCACTGCTGAGTTAAAAATGAAAAGGATATGCTCTGTCTTGTTGTGCTGCTTGATTATGCAGCCATATAAGACAACCACAGAATAAAAGCCTTGTTTTGAGAGCGACGGGAAGAAAGTACCGTTCCCTTTCCAGCATTGCCTTCAGCTTCCTAAGTGCAGCTCCCCACCCGTGTGCTCTTATTTGGAGGGGTTGAACACCTCCGTGGGGCATTTCAATATCTGATTTAGTCTGGGGATCCTGCTTAGAGACCAAATGTTTGGGAGCTTGCAGAGAGAGACATGTGGGCAACCAGATCTGTTTTAAAAAGTTCATTTTCTGCCTTAGTTTATCCTTCAGTGATTTGTTCATATATTATATTCAGCCCTGAATATCATCCAGTGATCCCAGCATGTCTTCCTCAGCACTAGATGAAAGGTGAATTGACAGCCTGTTCTGTGTCCTCCTGGTGTCCATTTCAGTTCCAAATCATACAGACGATTAACCCGAGGAAACAAGACATTCACTGACCACATGTTTCTCTTTGCGGTCAGTGCTGCTTCTTAGCAGCGGTGATTTTGTTGTATATTTTTTAAAAAGACAGGTGAAAACTCTTCCCCCATTCCCCAGATACTCAGTCACAGATGATGGCCAACAGCAATGTGTAAACAACCGTATTGATTGTGTCTTACTAGAATGGTAAAGTCACATGTTATTCTCCTAAGAAACTTAGAGACTGTTCACTGATCACACACAGTCTGCACTGCATAATAAAACCCCCAAAACCATTAAACGTGGTGTCAAAGGTTTTGACTGAGGTATACAGTAAGGCAGAAGGACTTTCTAAATCCAAACGCTGTTTTGAAATCCTCCCAGAGAGGTTATGGCTCCAGCAGCACCCCCAGGACAAAGCGAAGAGGTCATTCTGGCAGGGACACTGTGGTCCCTTGTGAGTGGTGCTGGCTCAGACAGACCCAGGTGAGGGGTGGCCCTCACGCCAGTCTGAGCAGCCATGAAGGGTATGGCTGTGGCTCTCCTGCCAGACACCCACAGCCCAGGCTCCTCCTGCCGATTCACAAGTGGAAGCAAAAAGAGATTCAATCTCTGCTCCTTTTCTTCTTGTCCATAGCCCCATCACCCAGCACTGTTAATGTGTGCCTGGGTTGGACAAATTGTCCAAAATATCCTATGTCATTACTGCTTGTTGTGCATCCTCACTGGCAATTTTTATTTGAACTAATTAATGATTAACAGGGTGTTCTGGTTAGCTCTGTTTAATGGTACTGAAGGGAAGAAGGAGCGGACAAGACCAGACTGTAGCACTGTAAGTACCCTACTAGTTTTCCCTTGGATCATTTAGACACTTCTTTTTGGGGCGTTATGTTGTTGCCTGGGAGAGGTGTCTTTGCACATGTAAACAAGGGAATATGCCTGTTATGAGAAAAGTCAAAACATTTCAAAAGCCAGAAAAAACTGATAGTAAAGAAGGTATTTTACAAAATTGAGTAAAAATGTCATTTGGAAACAATAGAAATGACTACAGACTTTTTTACTACAAAGACTAGTGATCTGAACTTTCATCTTCGAAGAAACTGTAAGAAAATTTTGTAATTTTGGTTCTAGATAGTATGATCTATGTTTATATCATATTTTTGTTTAATACAGATTTCATTCTCTAAATATTTGATGAATTGAGGAAGGCTAATAGAGGTGCAGTAACCATCCTGCAGTACTGAGTACAAAACCAACTCACACCAGTTACTCTGGAGAAAAGGTCATAAACCTCCAGTTATTTACAAATTTTAAAACCATATGCTAATGTTGAAGTTAACAAAGTTTTAGAAGTATAAAATTACCTCTTTTGAAAGAGAACTAGACTATATATGGATAAATAGTGAATCAGAAGGCATATTCTTTCCAGGCAACACTGACATGCATCAGAAATGTGATTTATAAGTGTGTGGGACTTTGGAGAACAGGTGTGATGTGAGAACATAATTTTACTTTACTGTGGGACACAGTATGAACAAATTAATTGCCATTACATGTTTTGTATGCCTATTTTTTTTCCAGAAATGGCTGAAAGGAAAATGAAAGCCACTTTCTCCTTGTGTTTATTGCTGGTTGGTTTGTATTCTGTTGCCCTGTGTCATCAGCATCCTCGTTACCGTAATAAGCAGGATGATGCTAAAGGGACATATTATCCAGGATATAGTTCTCAGTGGGAAGGAGCTTCTCCACTTAAGAACAAAACTTTTGTCAAAATACTTTTCAGCAATGCTGACTTTGCATTTTCCTTTTACAAGCTAGTTGCATCTGAAGCAATGGACAAAAATATTTTCTTTTCACCCATAAGCATCTCTGCTTCCTTTGCAATGCTGGCACTTGGTGCCAAGGCTGTGACACTGACAGAGATTCTGGAAGGGCTTGCCTTTAACCTGAAAAAGACTCAGGAGCAGGAAATACATGAAGGTTTTTGCCAGCTCCTCCACATGCTGAACCGTTCAGACAGTGAGTTCCAGATGAGCCTGGGCAATGCCATTTTTATAGAAGAGACACTGAAACCACTACAGAAGTTCCTGGATGATGTCAAAAGCTTTTACCAATCTGATGTCTTCTCTACTAACTTTAACAATTCTGCTGGCGCTGAGAATCAGATCAACCATTATATTGAGGAAAGGACAAATGGGAAAATTGTTAAGCTACTGGAAAACCTTGATCCTCTCACTGCAATGGTTCTTGTTAACTATGTCTTCTTTAAAGGTAAGACATATCAAAGGGTGCAAAGCTAATGCTTATTTCAGAGAATGAAAAGAAAAAAAAAGGCATTTAAATATTTTAAAGGGAGGAAATCGTGTTCAGTATCTGGAAGGTATTGCTGTAAACCTGTGTATATTTGTTTCCAGTAAAAATATGTCCTCAACTGGTTTAGTGAAATTTTAAAACAAATATCTTTGTTGAGTTTGGTAAATTCTTTAATGTGATCACAGACTCATGCTGCAGTGAAAGATAGTGTTTTCAGTATTATCTGTCTGTAATTGTCTTTAAGTACCTAAAAAAAATAGATATAACGCTGTAACACCTGAGGATGCAGTAACATGAAAAACATATTTGCTCTAATCAAAGGAAGGTGATGGGAGCAGGTCTTATGTTACTCACTATGACCATTACTCCTTGTATTCCACTGAATAAATTTTCTTTTTCTCATAAGCCCATTGGGAGAAACCCTTCAGTACATCACAGACAAAACAGGAGGATTTTTTTGTGGATCAGAAAACATCTGTAAAAGTTGACATGATGTATCGAAAGGGTTACTACAGAAATTACTTTGATGAAGAGCTGTCCTGTTGGCTGGTTCAGATACCTTATAATGGAGATGTTGTGGCATTATTTGTTTTGCCTGATGAAGGGAAGATGAAGAAGGTGGAAGATGCTCTCTTGAAAAGGACTATATCCAAATGGGAAAAGTCCCTCCAAGACAGGTAAGCTTTTTTTTTGCTAAGCTGAGAGGTGGCCATGTTACAGATTAGTAGTGTTTATCTCACCAAGACAAAACATTAAAGGCCAGGTTATTTGACTGAACTCTATACACTTAATGGCCCCTCTGTGCTGGACTTCCCTTTTCTTAGCTGGAAAATGAAAATGAAAAAGAGCTATGACTAGTGAACAAATTGAATAGGTCAATGATAATAGGTCATTGAACTTGGGATTCATCTTGGGTTAAGTTCCTGGTTCAATCAAAAGTCACTTAACACCATGATGAAGTCAACAGACCATTGTTTCAAACAAACATTGGGAAAAGCTGTTGGGTGTTAGCATGTTGAGGGCATTCTGTAGATTAAATTAAAAGTGGATTTATTCATTCACCATTACTGCAGCTATTTCTGTGGTGGTCTAGGCCATTCTATATTTTAACAGCCTGCGGACAGCTAGCTGCAATCTTTTGAATAATCCCTCTTACCCAGCAGTAGTAGCTCTGTTTGCCACTGAGTTGGTGTAACTGTGTCTTCCACTCCACTCCTTGAACCCCACTGCAGAGGCAGGGCATAACACAGGCTTGTTCTGCTCCAGCCCTCCACATTAAGAAGTTAACCTGATCAGAAGTGCATCTGAACCCTGAGAGAAGACTGTAAACATTTAGAACAACAAATGTGAAGTGTCAATATACTGAAGCCATTGAGGAGTATTGCCTAGATAATGATTTGTCCCTATTTGTGTTGTTTGTTACAGAAAAATACATCTGCACGTTCCAAAATTTTCTATTTCTGGCACCTATGATGTGAAAAAGGTAGTCAAACAAATGGGTATTGTCGATCTGTTTACTGAGCAAGCTGATCTGTCAGGGATTACTGAGGAGCCTGGACTGACAGTTTCAAAAGTAAGTCAGCATGTGAAAGCAACCACAGGATTTGCCTGTTCTGCAGAACCTGATATTAATTTCCCATGAAAAGCTTATCCCAGTCTCTCTGAAGCATCACTCAATCATCAATCGCTGCCAATCTGGAGGCTAAGGAAGCCCCCTCTTTCATATACCTGAAGCCAAACATGCTTACAAGGGGTTAGGAAGGCATTGTTGGAGGACATGGAAGAAGACATACATATAATTAAATGTTCTTTTGGCTACTAAACAAATTTATCTAAAAGTAGTGTATTAGCTTTGGTAAATTCCCTCTAATTCCTCCTACAGAGGGCAAAAGGCTGTTATTCCTGCCCTTCTAGTGTTCTCAAAAAGCTATTCTTTTCAGCTAGATGACAGGGTAAATTCACAATAATACATGAAGCTGCCAAAGACAAAATTGAGTCTAGGCTAAATTACCAGGTTTCTATGCTTTCAGAGTTTCTTGTCATCAGTCATCTTGAGTGCTCTTTGGCTGCCTGCAAGTGTGAGGGTTACTCTCTGTACAAGCAGAGAACGAGGGTGGCTTGGGTGGTGTGATGGCTGCTGGTGCTGCGGTTGGAATGGGAGTAACGGTGATGACCTTCCCAGAAGCTGCTGCTGCTCCATCTCGCTCCAGACAGGGCTCCCTTTGGCTGGCCAAAGCGAAGAGGGTGGCAGGCTGCTCTCTTCTTGCTGGATTGCCAGCTGGAGGCTGTTTTACTTTGTTCCTTGCAGGTGATCCACAGAGCCATGCTGAGTGTTCATGAGAATGGCACAGAGGCGGCCGGAGCCACAGTGAAGGAGGTTACCTGGAGATCTGGGGATTTTCCTCGTCCACCTCGAGTCAGGTTCAACAGACCCTTCCTCCTGCTGGTTCTGGATAAATTCACCCGCACTGTTCTCTTCATTGGGAAAATTGTCAACCCTCAGAGAAATGACTGATTGACGAGACTTAAGCACATCACTGGCTAAATTCTGTGATCCACACTTATGTGTGCATAGCATTCTGTGCTAGTGCTCATCTTTCAACCATTATCCTAAAAATGCTATTAATCCCTTAAAACACAAACACTGTTTTTCCTTGTCCAAAAGTCACTAGGATATCCCATAGCCTACAGCTGAGTACAGCATGTTGTGTTAATGAAATACAAGTAATTTTTTACCAGTTTTGTAAGATGCCGTCTCTGACGTGCTCCCATGGGGTTGGTTCAAAGTCTCCAGTTGATGTAGGTATTGCTGTACAGTCACAGGGTGTGTATGCAAGAGAAGAGAAACAGAAAAGGAGGTACAGTGTGTGAGTCCTGTCTGTGTAAGCCACTGATCTTTGATGACTGCTCTTAGATGCAGATTCCTTTAATATGGGAGTGAATTTTCATTAATTTCTTTAGGTTTTGTCAGCAAGTATGGCATAAAACTGCAGGATCAGTGACTGGGACACTGAAGGGCACACCCAACGTAAAGGGTTGATGAATGCAGCTGTTTTATTTTGCCTTCCTCTGTCTCCTCCTCAGTGGAAGCCCTCCTCACGAAGACAAGAAGGTTGCTTTTGCTTTACAGCAAATTCTACTGCTAATTCTACTAAGGAGGGAATCCATAGCAAAAAAAAGACTTTTGTTTTATCCTACTAATATAACTACTGTTGATGATGCCTTGAGATAAAAGCCTGATGGAGTAGTCCATGATATAGCACCAGTTTCCTTTTCAAGGGTTTGTTGTCTCTGTCATTTCTCATTTCTACTGATGCCGCCTTCAGTATTCACTTTCCAGACTTGACAGATTGTGGTAGAAAAAAGGAGGAATGAAAAATTATAGCTCCAGAAACTTTGTATTTCCTTAGTAGGGACAGCAGAGCCTTCCTAGGGATGGTTAACCTGCTTAAAGCTATCATAAACACACATTACAAATGTAGAAAATATTTTAGAAGTCACTGCTCTAAATGTTAGCAGTGGATTATTGTTATGGAGTAAAAACAGACTGGGAATTGATATTTTTACCTTTTCTTAACTTAAGGTTTCTTGAATCCAACTACACTAGATAGTTGCATGAAAGAAACACAAAGGAGTAAATATTTCAATCACTTTATTATTTTTTGCTTTAGTTTTTAAGTTAACATCTTTAGCACATCTTATTAAAACATAGAAAGCCAATGAAAACATGTAAATTGTAGATTGATTAAATCCTTTGTTACAGAATATCTCAAACTGGTAGGAAAAAAAATGTAAATGGCAATGTTTCAGATCTTAGTTTCTTAAGATGACTAAGAAAAATGTAACTTAAAAACTGTAGTGAATATTTCTAGAATTTTTTTTTTTTTTGGTTTGGATATCTTTATTTTCTGTCGCATTAAATCATTGTCATCAATATGAGTAAGTTGTAGCTGTAAGAATACCAATAAGGAATAGAAAAAACCTTCCATGTCTATCTGCAGACAGGTAACACTTGATATTCACTTTCAAAGTCCTCCTCAAAATCATATAAACCAATGACAAAAGTTTCTTACTTGTAACTGTATTTAGTATGCTCCATATTTAGTAACAAGTAGTTGGCTTCATGCCTCTAAACATATAAGGACTTGGTTTTGGTGTAATACAGATAAACTGATTCTACAGAAGATCATTTAAAAGTTCTTGCCAAATCTCAGGGCTAACTCAGGATGAATTGTCAAAGTCCATCTTTGCAATGACAAATAACTGTAGGCAAATATCAAGAGACTATGTTTGTTGTTCCTCATGGACCTCAGATCAATAGTCTCTGTTTGTTAGTGGGAAAAAAAAATCTAAATGCTATTTTGCCAACCACATCTCACTTGGAGAAGTAACCTTGCCACTTAACTCATTTAAAATTGGATAGACAAAAAATGAAGCTGATTTAAGAACTGGATGACCAGAAAATGTTATGGTAAGGAATCATCTTCAGAGGGGTGTAGGAGCCATACACATCTTGCCTTGGTTTTCTTTCTGTTTTGGCAAAAAACAGAGCATGGCCCTCACTGCAAATGGGCAGCAAATTTATGTAATAAATCATGAACACAGAGGAATTGCACAATCCACCCCTGAAAAACTGTCAGCATTAAGGTTGTCACAAATCTATTACAGTCACAGTCATGGTTTTCTCAGTGTTTGTTCTTTCAAGCTGCTTCTCTTTTGCTTCTTTTTTCATGGGTTTTTGTTTCTTGACTGGCTGTCTGACTGTGAGTTTTGTGACCAAGAAATTTCAATATAACTGATGCCAGATGATTTTTTCTCTTTTTATTTTATATATTTGTAGGCTTCCCAGTACTTTTCCCTACCATTTTCCTCAGCTACAGAGACCAAACACATTCCAAAGCCCCAAGCCCCGGGGAGTACAGGGCCCTCTCCTATCTTGGTCCTCCCTGGGAATCAAGGTTGATAACAACATCTTAGACACACATTTCCATAAACAAGTACAGCTAATACCAAGGCAGGGGGCTCCAGAGAAGGGGCTTGACCTGGGGGGAATTGCACTACCACTCGTCCACCTAATTGGTGCTTTTTATCCACTATGCTAATTTCCTAAAACCTATAAAACTGTATTCATCCCTGTGGGGGTGGGCTTTTGTGGATATTCTTCCATTTACTGCCCCTGGAGCTCCAATAAAAATCCTCTTTTCTACTACCTCCTACACTAAAATTATCTCAAGTTTCATTTCTAGGCTCAAAAAGGCAACATAACTAAGGAAGGATATTCATCCTAGCTGTTCAAGAGTTGCTGCTGCTGCATGCGAGTACTGTGACGAGCCACTTCAATGCAGGGACAGCTGCAGCCTCAGCACTGCCTGTGGAGACCATGAGGGAAATCTGGGATGGTATGGCTGGAAGCAGTCTTCTGTAGAGGCTGTTGTAGGTTAACAACTGTAGAAGAAAATTGCCAACATGGGAGAAGCTTTTGAACAGTATACACTGAGCAGCTCTCTGAAACAAGGAGAAAAGGAAAACAACCAGTGTGGAAATAGCAGTAAAATGTATTTGTTGTCATATTTAGGAACTAGAAGTGAAAGAAAGACTAAAAACATAAATGAGGAGCTCAGAAACCCAGGCTAACCTATGGCAGAGATAGATTTAACTGTTACCTACAAATTAAGTGAAGTTCAACAGATGGGAAGAAAACCAGAGGCAATTTTGAGTAGTGTTAAAGATCATAAAAGAAGGAACAAGCAAAAGCAGGAAAGTATATATTGCTGTGGGGGCAGAGAGAGAAATAGTGTGCTTGAGGTATAAAAGAAAATAATATATTTCCAGCAGCCAGTGGTTAGTGCCAATGCACAGTTCTGTCATTGTTCCCAATGTTGTACAGCACCTGCTAGGAAGAAACTAAAAGCAAATAACAGAAGCAACAGCCTTTCATGGGATGAAAAGAAATCACATATTCTGCTGGAAAGACCTACGAACACTGTTAAATGCACAACACTTGGCTTCTGGAATGGGGTGTATTTAATTGTAGGACTGGCTACTAGGAGAGACTGCAAAAGTTGAAAGTCAGAACAAAACAAATGAATGCATTTCACTCAAATGTTTCCAAGCCTTCTTAATGAAAAGGCATAATATTAACTCAGTAATTCTTCCATATATTAGATTCCTGGCTTGTGCTCTCTCATGCCAGGAGAAAAAAAAATATGTGTGGCTATTTGACTTCTGCAAAGGCCTGGGAAAGAATCATATTTCTCTTCTTCAAATACAACATGGTTTGGTCATTTTTGCTATTTCATCTGGGAAAAAGGGCTGGGAATTATATAGGTTTACAAATCCATCAGAAGAGGATGACCCCATAAGCAAAGCATCCTCTAGCTGAGGCTGTTGGTTTTCCAACCCAATCTTCAGAGCTCTCATTCCCTCTGAGTAGCTGACTGACATTGCTTATGAGATTTCTCCAGTTTAAATGGACCTATAAGTGTTTGTTATGTGTTAATTGAAAAATGTATCTTGGACTTTTATCATGATACCTTTAAAAGAATTTAAGCCACTAGCTGCTAGCATTGAAAAAAGACAAAATGGAAGTAGTCTTCTTCAGAAGATTATTTACAGTCTCCAGGATTGTTTTTGCATTCTCATTCAGCTGCCTTATGCTGTGAGAAGTGCAAGCAATAAAAGAAAGGGCAGAGAGGACACATTGGCTAAGGGGGCATCTTGCAAGTGGTGAGAACGTGAGACAAGACTTGAATTAGAGCTCATGTCACCTGTTACTCATGGTACAGTTTCTTAAGGGTGGGTTTGATAGTGATGATAAAAGTCGTCACCTCTCTGCAAAGGAAGGACTGGGAAAAGAGTTGCTCTTGTGAAGTGGTGAGAAAACAAAAATGTACTTGGAGGTTCTGTGAAGAAACATGTTATGCCTTGAAGAGGATTGTTCCTTCCCAAATAAACGGCAGAGGTCCATGGGGAGTAGGTGTGAGGAAGAGGGGAATTACCAAGACAGCCACACTGTGCTGTGAGAGGCAGTGGCTTGAGCTAAGGCATCTCTTGCAGCTGCCACAACACAGGAAAGGAGGAAAGCAAGAGCAGCCTGACACGACGCTGGGGCAAATTAGCTCTTCTGCCCAGGCAGACCACCATGCAATGGAGACTTTCAGTCCTTCTAAGGCTTGACTGTAACCTAATTAACAGATATTAAAGTTTTGGGCATAAATAAGCCATAAGGGGATGCCAATGGAAAGAGAAAAAGGAAATTATTGTAGGAGAGAAGATTTAACACTGAACTTTTCACCTCTATCAGTTGTTTAGTCACAGGGCACAGGCTCAGACTCATGCAAGTGCAACTGCACTGCTGCTTCTCCCTTGCTTGGAGTTCAAAGTTTGGCTGGATGTCACTTGCTGGCCACATAGGGCCTTTTTGGCTTTAAAACTTGGAAACACTCGGAATAAAGGTTCTGCCCTTGTGTTAACTTTCCACTCCAATGTCATTTTGTGACACTTGCATTTGCATAGTCTTTTATGTACTTCAGAGCATTTATAAGGCTTTAAGTTTTTGACTCTCACATGTCCTTGAATCTTTGGCAATGGCTTTCTGAACCTTCTTCCCCAAGGCAAGGTCATGTGTAGGAGCTGGCAGCTGATGTGACACAAATCCTTCTTGCTCCTTCCTCCTTATTCTGGGAGCACAAGGGGCTCTCCCTGCATTAAGCCATGTAACATTTGCAGAGCACTACAGCACTTTCTTTCCTGAGACATTTATATCTGTTCTAACTGCCAGCAATTTCCACCGCATTGTCTGTTCAAAGACTGCTCCCTCACAAGCTTTGTGGGGCGATGGCTACCTCTCTCTTTTTGGTTTTGTACATTTAGTCTGGTAGGGTTAAATCCAGTCTTTAGTTCAGGCTCCAATTCATTCAATACAGTGCTATGAACCATAAATGAAACTCAGACCTATTCCAATCTGAGATGACTCACTTTTTGGCCAGTTTTTGGATAGTATAACATGGAAGTTCCTTAAAGAAATAATTCACTTTACTAAAAAGAAATTAAGAAAAAGAAGAGATTAAAAACACAGCTGGGGTAAATGCACACAGTTTTAATTCTTATTTCTTTAAAAGAAGTATTATTTCTGTACATGTATTGCTGTACAGATGAAGGCAACACAGATACACATTTTAATTTAATTCCACACAGCAAAATTAAAAGAGTGAGTTAGTTCAGAGGCAGTAAGAAAGGTCAGATATATTCCCTATTTCTATATTTATAAGCAAAATCTATGTTTATCTAGTTTCTTTCTTACTGACATGGATTCTCAAAATGTTCTTCCCTTGATCCCCCAAGAAATCCAGCTCCATTTTCTCTCCAAGGCACTCCAGTTGGATGTGACATGTATGCTTTGGATGGAGGTGGAATTTGGGTGGGGGAAGATGATGAAAGGTCAAAAGAAGTTTAAAGGGAAAACAGCCTCTCAAACATTTCAGTATTCATGGAGTCTGGCAACACTGAACCGACCACTGAGACCTAAGTCTTGTATCTCATTTCTCTGGGCAAAAATGAATAATTATTTTTGGCACTCTGTGGATTTTTTGGGTGTTCCAGTCTTTCTTTAGAAACTGCTTCAAAGACATTAATTAAAACCCCTTTTTTTCCTCATTGCTTTCACTCTGGTCTTTGAGTTCAAAGATCTGAACTAGCATAAAATTAACCTCTGTAACAAATATTGATGGCTTTCTGTGCAAAGGCGGGAAATTTTCATCATGCTTTCTCACTCAGACGTCAATTCGCTTCCTGACTATCTTGTGAACGATAGCCAGCAAACAAAAACTCCACTGTGTGATTTGGTTTCAACCCCATATACTAACTTGTCACTCCACTGAACAGTACAGCTCAAGAACTGTAAATTACCCACACATCTGAATGCAGCAATGTAGGCAAAATCTGAGTCTACTCAAGGCAGCCACCAGCAATGCTTACCTTACATTTAGGCTTTAAGAGCAGGTTTAGGCAGTAGCAGGTTCCATTTTCTCCTTTGAGCCTTTCTATTGCCTTTGTGAGGTGCTTGTAGGATGGGGAAGCATCCAGGCATATTTGGCTTCACAAAGACATCTCCTGAGAGAAACGAAAGTGTGGAAGACCCATGAAGTTTTCTTTCAGTTAATGTTAAGCAAGGTCCAGCTGAGCAAATGCAATGGCTTCTCTGTAAATGACAGCCCAGAAGTTCCTGCATCATGACAAAGAGATACATGATGCTGGAGCTTGCAGAAACTGAAGAGAAGATCAGTGAGCAGTTTAAATTTAGAAAATTCTAATATAGAACATGCTTTTATGATGCAGAGGTTAAGTACTGGAAGACATGGTCCAGAGAGGTTGCAAAATAGCTCTGCTTGGATTTGTGTACCTGAGAAACCTGATGTTTTGAGCAAAGGGATGGACTAGATGACCTCTGGAAGTTTCTTCCAATCTAGATTTTGGTTCTAAGATTCTGTTGCACAGGCACAAAACTGTGGGGAAAACATACTGGGACACTTGTTATGTTACTTCTGAATTCCTGAAAAGTAAAATATTTTATATAGAGGGACAGTTTAAGAAATACATTTTAATGTCTGGTTATAATCCCCAGGTTTTAATGTTTCTCTACAGTGTTGATTGTAAGTTTGCTGCAAGAAACCATTGGACAATATAGCTGGACAGAAGTTGAACAAGATTCTATTAAGAACATTAATGTATTTTGTTAGAGAAGCACAAAACATCACTCCCTTGCTTTTTCACTTCAGCGCCCTTCTGGCATTGCCAGTTCCCTGCTCTCCACTAGGTAGGTCTGTTCCCAGTCCCTGGGCTGGGTTTCCTCAGATGAAATCACTCCAGAGAGCCACTGCATCAGCAACCTCCCTTTACACTTTTACTGTTCAACCTCTCTTCCTATGAAATTTGCCCACTTTAGTTGCAGGACGTCCACAAAGACCTGCTGAATTTTGCTGGGAAGAACACAGAGGCCGCACTAGCCAGGGCTGCTGAATGTAAATTCAGTTCTTGTCTTCTCACTGTACAGTGGTTATCATTGATTACAGCTGTAGGTTAAACTGCCTGTGGCAAAAAGCCTGATGAAACCTTGGCTCAGAGTTTTGAGTTTGTAAATCCATGTGAGACATTGTCATAAAAAAACGAGGCAACTCTTAATTAATTAAAAAAATAAAAATTTATTAACGAGTGAAAATTAAGGCAACAGTGGAATAAAAAAAAAATAAAACTACCCGGGAAAGCGGTGATCGGAGATCCAAAAAGCCAATCCAGATGTTAACCCAGGGCAGAGATCTGTGGCACCAGGGTTGCTCCAGCTAGTCTAAGAGCAAGCAGTTTATTTGAACAGTGATTCAGCCCTAGCTCCCACAGCACCAGGCTTTACCACAGCTATCCCGGGCCAAAAAGCAGCTCCTCAGTTTGTGCACCAGGTTTTATACCCCTTCAGCTCCTCCCCGGACCGCCCACAGTCCCGCCTCCACGGCACGAGGTGCTTGGTGGATGCTGAAATGATGGAATGTCTCTTCTCCAATGGCTCCTTGTGGCTGGGGGGACTGATGTCACATGGTCCTCAAGGCGGGAAAAGTGCTCATTAGTATTCCACGTTGCCATGGAGCTCGGTGGCAGACCAAAGGCTGACTTCTAAAAATAGTCCTTTGGCTGTGGGGTGAGGGGTTTTGCCTTTAGGAACCTGGCTTAAGCTGAGGGACTGAGTCCATAAAAATCAAATGATTTTCCAGAAAAATATAACTCTCTTAACTTGGTTTAGAACTTACAGACAACACCTAACACTCAAAATACTTTACAACTTAAGTCCTGTTTGAAACATCATAATTTTGAGTTAATTAACCCTGAAATCCCTTAAAATCCCACTCCTTTTAAATACAAAGCTTACTTCCCCTAATTCCCACTCTATAATCTGAACTAGAACTCTGAAACTTTATTAAAGCCAAAAAATAAATGAGAACTTTTTTAGTTTAAAACATCTTAATTGGTAACCTCATTAATTAATAACATATAACTCTCTGAACTTAATCAGTGATGATTTTTCTGTGCGAAAGTCAATTTTTAAATTTCATTAATGACAGGCATGATGAACATCAACATGTGAAAAAAGATCATAAATTATATTTTTAAAGTATAAAGGAAGATGCTGTAAACTTTAACTCGTTATTATCTCTGTGCGGACCTTACGCTGCCTTAAGGAGCCTGTGTACTGTACTCACAGCTTTTGCACTCTGAAACAATTTTACACGTTGGGGATATTAAGGATTAAGGGCTTGGCTGCACAGATTTTGGTTTCTTGTGTGGTCCAAACTTTTGCCATGATTAAACAACAAAAATATGAAATTTGTATAGGCATTGCCAATGTATAGCTTGAAAACAGCCTCTATCAAAACTCAAACTGAAAAACATGTTAATCTTCTTAACTAAGACCTGTTTTAAAATTGTACAGAGGGAAGCAGAGTCTGTAGGGGAAGACAACTTGAAATTTAGCTACACAATACTAGAAGCAAAGAAATTTCAAGGGTGATCTTTATTTCATATGCATACATGCATCACTAGCCAGCTGTACAAATAGACTATGCCAGCAGCACACTGCCAGATTAAGCTGGGCTAATTAAACCTTATTACTTTGTTAGGCACGGCTCATTGAACAGCCACTGTGTAACTGCTTACAGAAATTCAGCAACGTTAACAGTCCTAGCCAAGTGAAAACAGGAGGGGAGAGCTTTCTTTATTATCAATTACAAAAATAAATCACAAACACGGTTGTCTCTCTTGAGAGTATAAACACAATACATCAGATCAGAACGACCTTGCACACAAACTGTGTTTGTGTTAGATCTAAGAGCAAAATTATGTTTCTTTAGCAAGTGTGTTAACAAGAAAAATGAAGCAAATCACTGAGAGACGTTTCAGTACATCCAGAGCCTGTGTTTGCATGTCTTATATAAGATTTTACATTGCTGTTTTTAGAGTTTCTTGTAAGCCAATCATTACTACAAAAAAAAAAGAAAAAAAAAAGAAAAAAAAAAAACAAAAAAAACAAACAAAAAAAAAAAAACAACNCACTACCTAGGACCAGTAACACTTTTTCACTGACAAACTTTGCACCAGTATAACTAGAGCTTTCAAAGTTGGAGTTTTAAAATTACACTTTTTCGTAACAGCAGGGCTCCTGGATAACAACATGACTTAACCAGCAAATATCAAAAACCTTAACATTTCTTTCAAACATCTGCCAAATGTATTCATGAAGAACAGATTGATTACTAGGACATTTTTGCTTTGGTCCATAAACATGAATTTAAGAAACCTGTTTCCAGCCATTCTGGTTTAAGAAGTTTACTTTCTACTCAACACAGAGAATTGTGTATCTAATACATAAATTCCAGTTTTTCTCAGAATCAATAAATACAATACATAGAAAGGAAACTTTTGAAAGCTTAATGAATGAAACAAAATGGAATTATTTCCTTTCTTTCCTGAGGCTTTAATGCTGAAATATTATTTTCAAGGCTTTGAAATATGAAAGTGGTAGCACAACCATTTTGCTACATCTCTTTATACCAGAGCTGTGTTTCTCACTGCACTTCTCCAAATGAGACAGCTTTTTACATAGATAAATATTAAAAGAAAATTAGAGAATATCTTGAACACATTTTAAAATTATGAAATACAAAATTTGTTATCCTGTGGTAATGATTTTAATGGCAGTCAGAAACTGAACTCCTGCTATATTATGATTGATTGACATGTGAATTATAGATCTATGTCCCTCCCAGATAATTTGACAATACCATTCATCATCTGTAGCTTCTATTATTGTTTGAAATGGATAGATTTACCTCTCAAATTATGCAAATTATTAAGGACTCATTAAAGTAACAAGTTCCTGACATTAATCTCCATCTACAGTATAAGTGAGCAAGTGGGTTCTGCCAAATGGGATAACAGAGCAAAGCAAATATTTGTGGGAAAATAAATGCAGGAAAGATTGTAACGTGAACCACAACAAAACTGCATGGCTTACCTTCCATGCATCCATCTTGCTTCCCTGCTGACTGGAAGGCCAGGGGTGGGCAGACCTTTCAGTCCTGTTGCAAGAATAGAAATTAATGGGAAAATCTGACTGCAACCATGTTTGCCTTCAAGACATACTTGAGGTAAGTTCTTCAACCTAACACTGACTACTGCCCCAGAGCCACCACCCCCCAGCTCCCCCACAATCACTGACTCCTCTCAGCTGGAATCTGGTGCCAGGGTAAGTAATGGAGAATTTTGGTAATGCAAGTACTGTCTTTGTGGACAGAACATGAAGACAGCCTTGGGCCAGCCAATAGAGAGGGTTTCACACCTGTACCAGATATGTGTTCTGTAATGTGGATGTTACAGATTGGGAGTGGGGTGGCTGTGAGACTGCTCTGTGAATACTTCATCCAAGTCCTTCCTCAGCCAAGGCTGACATTTTCCTGCTTTGAGACAGTGCCATTACTTTTCTTTCAGAGTGCCCAAAATTACAGGAGTTTTGTAACAGCCTGAGAAAATGTTTCTATAGAGTGATGCTTTGCATTGCATTCAGCAGGGTGTGGTTGGGGCTGCAGGCAAGGCATGCTGAGTATTTGCTGATGAAAGGAGCTATGTAACTTTTAAAAGAAGCACTTGGAATAAAATAGTAGAAATACAGTCACATTTTTAGGAACTAAGGCATAAAACAAAGTAGCAGTGTAGGCATGATTTACACATTTCTGTCTCCAGAAATGGGGTGGACCTCCAGCTGGGGTGGACCAGCTGCTGGCTTGGAGAACCTCTGCTGACCTCTCTGGTAGGGTGATGAAAATCTTCAGGCCACCAGTGCATGAGGACAATGATATTTGAAGCAAACAGAAGCAGATTTTGAAAGAGTTTAAAAAATCAATCCATGCTGACTTTCAACACGAGACTAATACATATAAATGTTTGAGCTGTTCAACAAAAAAACATTGGTGTTTGTGTCTCTGACACAGTTTTCTCACTTTACTGAAGCATGTTTTGATTCATCTCAGGGTCATGCAGGGAATCCAGAATTAGCACAAATACTTGCATATAATTCTTTACAGCACTGTCTCTCTCCTACCACCTTCTGCTTCAGCTGGCCCTGCCGCTGCACAGGGGATTCCGCTGCCAGGATTCCTCTTCTCTTGTGACCAAATCAAGGCTCAGAGAAACCCTTGCAATGTAGGACTGCTTCTGACCTGCTGCAAAGTTCGTTTGTGAGGGAAAAAAACAAGTTACATGTTAATTACATCTTCTTCTCTGCTTCTCTTAGTACCATAATGAAGCAGGTGCCCAAACTACATGATCAGAAAATGAAAGCCCCAGCGCAGGCCATAAGACATTTCAGGAGATGCCTCAGCCCTTGTGTCCCTAGCTGGCCATAACCTAGGAAGGTGTGTCTGGTGGTAAAGCTGCTCATGGCCACGGACCTCTCCTCTTCAAAGTGTGTTTGCAGATTGCTATTATGCATGTTTGGGGACAACAAACATTGAAGCCAGCTGGCCCTGTGAGCACTGACTCCTACCTTCTCTGCCTGGCTATGTCAGCATTTATCTGTGTCCTCAGATGGGTTTTTTTTAATCCACATAACGTTTAACAGAAGTGTAAATGTTTAACATGGCTCACCTCTATGACTAAATAAGCACCCAGAACCACCAGCAGGATGTCTTGGAGCACCATGAACACCTCTCTCCTGTTGCCCAAAAGAATGCATTTATGCCATTGGGCATTCTAGTTCATACATGCATTCAATTTAAATGCAGAGTTTTTGTGGCTGGCAAGAAAGGAAAACAGGCTGCTCCATCAAGCCTCCCTGACCTTCACAAGTGCTCCAAGGGATAGCAGCAATTGGTGCTCTAGTAAGAAAAAATACAAATTCAGAATACTTAACAGTAAACTTTGGCTATATCTAAAGGAAGCATGCAGAGTAAAGTTGTGTTCTGAAATTTAAAAAAAAAATTAAAAAAGTGTTGAGTCTGTTAATACTGTGCAGGGAACCTATCTGCATAACCAAAGCCATGGAGGTAAAGAATTACTTTACCCAGTAGGTAAAGAATTACCTCTGAAAGCAGCACGGCTGGGGACTGGGAACAGCTGTGCTTACACTGTTTTACACACACATCTACTTGGTTCTCCAGGATCCAGGGGATTGTGCTATCCCTTGCTGAGCAGACAATGACAAATCCTGCAAGGTACAGCAGAGGCACAGAAGGACTAAGCAGGCATTTTCCTGGCTGGCTCTTCAAACCATGTATCTGAACAGTTTATCCATCCATGAATGGTGGTAAACCTGCTTCACAGCACTTATATTCCTTTGGAAAATTCCTGAGAAATACATCTTTATAAGAATGAGACTTACTGTTTGAGACTGCCTTGATTTATTACTGGTTAATATTTCTGCATTACTCTCTTCTATCATTTGCTATTCTTTGATGTATTTGAGACTAGGTTGCTGTTCATATACATTACAGCAGTTGCATTTGTTCAGTATTGTCTTTGGGCACTTGCAGTGATGGCACATATTTTATACAGCTTTTCCAAGTGCTAAAGTCTACATTGAGCACTTTTCAGGTCTTGATAGATTAGGTGGTCCTTAACAAAGATACAGAATCTGTAAGAAAGGATCGGTTGTGAGGAGACTATTCAATAAATTGTTACAGAGCTAAAATTCACCATTCCTACACAGCTGAATGAGGCACCCTCTTTATTTATGAGGCCAAGAGCACTCGTTGGCTTCTGAGTAGTGACCAGTGGGGTTTCTGCTGTGCAGAAATAAAAGACAAGGTGTGGACACATAAGTGGAGTCCAGTAAGCTGGGTAGTGCCGCTGAGGACCAGTGGTACTCCTTATAGCTCACTCACCCTGGCATTCAGAGCTTAGCGTGGTGCAAAAATTGTGTCTCCGGATGAACAGTTATATCGATCTCAGGTAGCACATAGAGCACAATAGGTGCTATTGGCACCAAAATATAATTTCCAATAAATATTTGCTTAGGATTGCATATCCTTTGGGATGTAACACTCTACTCTACTGACCAGCTGAGCCCTCTGGTCTTTGCTCTCTGTTTGGAGTGAAGAGATGTGGACATATGCATACAAGGTCCAAGAAAACTGGCTTCATCAGCATGCAGCTTTGTGCTTCCGGGTAATATGTATCTGAAGCCATATAATGTTTAACAGAGGAAAACAGCAGTACGAGTAGAGCAGCAAGAAACAGCACAATCCATGGAAAGCAAGAGCCTTCTGAACGTAAAGTAAGTACCCAGTTATCTTTACCTTAATGATTTTGACCCAGCTGTATGGTATTTAGCTAAGTGAGTCATAAAACACATCTGCTTTCAAGGGTGAAACTTGGTTTCTAAGCACTCAAATGACAGCTGAACTTAATTTCAATAAATATTGAATAGCAGGTTCTGGGGATTCATTATAGCAGCTCCACAGAATATAACTCTGCTTTGAATATTTATCCCAAGTATCTCAAAAACATCTAGAAGAAATCTCCTTCAATAACAGAAGTATCCTTCTTCTCAACTGTCAGTTTTATTTATTGTTACTAACTTTCCCTAAAGCTTACAACCAGATAACCAAAACTGAAGTGAATGAGTAAAGGTCTTGCTTACACCAAGATTGTCCAGACAGAATTCACAAACTGATTTTGCTACGCCAAAATCCTCTGTAACTTCCAATTTACCCAGATCACACAGGGCAAAGCTGCAGAAAGACAACCTGGCTCCTTTTAACCAAACCTTAGCGCTCAAAGTGTTGTCACAGGGTGAGGAAAATCACAGTAAACATCTCATCTGCTCTGCTACACCCGTGTTTTTGGGTCCCTTTACAACTGATTGAGGAGCTGAGCAGGTAACTCATTATTTTCTGCCTGAAACCATTTCAAATAGGACAATAGATGAAGGCTTTTTGGAGCTTTTCTAGGCACTGGTACCATCTTTTTAATGAGAACAGGTCTTACCTGTTTTCTGACAGGTTAAGCACCTTAGACACCACAAATCATCCCAGTATGTTCTTGGTCTAACTGGTAAAAGAGAAAGCAGTAAACAAAGAAAAAAAAAATGTTATAGTTACTACAAATGTCCAAGATATCCTGATCCAGGCTTGCTACTGAGCACTACTCTGGCTTTAGGCATATTTACCTTATAAAAGGATACTTCCCTGCTGGTATGAGGTTTGGAAAGACAGGAGAGACCAAGTCTATGCCAATGGTCTCACCTTCCTATAACAAGACGCGGGATACACACAAGAAGGAACCCATCTGGAAGACATGACATGAGTGGTCATTTAGAAGAAACAAACGTATTCTAATTTAATCAGGTATTGAAGCAGAAAAAATTTACCAGACCTTATGATTGGTCACTTTGTATGTTAAAATGAGTCGGGAATGAGAAAACAGCTATTTTTAATGCTGCAGTCTTGTATTGTTTTCCATTGACATAGCACTGTAGCACTGGCATTTAACATAAACCTCATTCAAACCCTAATAGCATCATAACCCTAGGAGTTCTTAAGAGATAAAAATAAAAGAATTAATCAAAATGCTTCTGATGTGTTGCTTTGCAATTTAAAAAAAAATGAAAACACCTTTTCACTTCTCTCCCTCAGAGTCTTATTTTTCTTTAATACTCACATTTCTTTCCCCACTAACAAGGAACTTCGGTAGCGGGAGTAAAGCAGAACTGAAGTAGGTAGCAATGGATAGGAATTACAGGTAAGCTCAGAAGTACAAAGATTTAAAAACACACTTCCATAGCAAAGGAGGAGGTCAGGAGATAACAGTGATTACCACTTGCAGGCAGTAGCAGACAGAAATAAAAGCTGAGATGTCGATACAGCCGACCTCCAGCATCCAAAACCTTTTGTTCTTTGTCCACACAGTAGCTGTGAAGAATGATGAAGGCCACCCTCCTGCTGTGCTTGCTGGTGGCCACACTTCACCTCGGTGTCCACAGCCTGACCCAGACTGACCACCACACTGACCAGCCTGAGGCAGCTGACCCCCAGGGGCAACATTCTCATGAGGGAGATCCTCTTGAGTCCTGCCAAAGGATAGTCCCCAGCAATACAGACTTTGCCTTTCAGTTTTACAGGGAAGCAACCACCCAAGAACCCGGCAAGAACATTTTCTTTTCCCCAGTCAGCATCTCTGCTGCCTTTGCCCTTCTGGCCCTGGGCTCCCGAGGCACCAGCCAGGCTCAGGTGCTGGAAGGGCTGGCCTTTAATCTCACCAACATCCAGCAGGAGGAGATACACAATGGCTTTCATCATCTCCTCCTCTTGCTGAACCGCCCTGGTAGCCAGGTGCAACTGAGCATGGGGAACACCCTGTTCATGGACAAACACCTGAAGCCAACGAAAACGTTTCTGAAGGACACCAGAAAACTGTACAGAGGAAAAGTTGTTTCTAGTAGCTTCCAGAATTTCACTGAAGCTAAAAAAGCGATCAACGATTATGTAAAGAATAAAACCCGTGGGAATATAAACCAAATACTTGAGGACCTTGATCCAAACACTCTGATGGTAATTGTTAACTACATATATTTCAAAGGTAAGTTACATAGGTGCTACTTAGTGTAGCACCTGTTTCACCGACACTAAAGCAAGTACTCCATGTTATTTCTGAATAATTTGTAAGTGAAAGTGTTTAGATGACACTATTATGAAAAAAACTATTGAAAGTTCTCAACTTTGAAACCTCTCCCACATCTAAATTTCTCTAGCATGTTTAGACTTCTAAGCATAAAAGTTTATTTACTTGTAATCTTCAGGTTCAGGGAATTGCCAGAGCACTACAGATTCATGCATTGTCAAGTCTTCCTGTCACATTTCATCTACTTCTTATTTTAAAAATTGCAATGGTTTACATTGTATGTGTGAAATAAAAAACTAAGTTCCAAAGATGATGATTTAAAAAAATTTCCAAAAACTTTAATTTACTTACATTCCCTGCCTATTAAATGAGTAGGTACCTCTGGAGCTGGAGTCCAAATATTCTACACCTCATCATCATATTACACATATCCCAAGAGATATTTGAATGTATTGCTTTGGAAATGATTAACTTCTTCTTAGGTGTTATGTTCCTTTCTAGCAGCATGCAGGACATATATGGAATTTTCCACCCAGAAAGGAATATTTGAAAATGGATGAACTTTTGGCAAAAGAGATTTTATTTCAAATAATTTACTAAATATGGGTGCCCAAGTCCTAGGAGCCNATTATTTATTTTTCAAATTAGTCAATTTCTATTCAACATTTTTAAACAAAAGAAAAAAAAAAGAACATACTTACAGAATGGCAAGATGTAATCCTTGTCTATTTTTTTGGTGAATGACCTGTTTTAATACAAATTAAATATCACAGAAAATTCAACTGAATAAACATCAAGAGAAAACCATTTTGAAGACTAAAGACCTTGAGGCCCAATTCCATTTACCATATTGCAGTGATGTTCAAGTCCAAAAGTTTGCGTTTCTCTAGCATATAAGTTTTTCCTTAGTGCTACAAGATGAAAAACATAAAAAACTATGTGAGGAGCTTAACATGCTACCTTTTAAAAGGCAGACATCTGCTGTGAAATTTCCTTTACAAGCAATATTCTGAAAACAGAAAGCAAACCACTGGATTCTGGTCAGTTTTCATTTGCTTCAAATAAAACATAAGGTAATATCATGAAGTTATTTAATTTAATTTATCTGACTTAGAAAAATGTTGTACAAGTCCATAAAAAATTTAACCTGGGATATTTAATTGTTACGGAACACAGTACAGCAAAGATGACAGAGAATAAGATCTTCAATAAACTTGGAATAATTTTTATCTTCAAGTAGGAGTGTAAATCTTTAGATACGGGTTTATTTATTGTACATTAGTCTGGACTATATTAATATATCCTCTTTGAAATAAGTATTCAATTCCATTCTTTCTTTTTTGTTTTTAAGCCTACTGGGAAAAGCCTTTCAATATTAAGGGGACTCACAAGGACTATTTCCATGTGAATGCAAAGACATCAGTTGAAGTGGAGATGATGACTCGAGATGGATTTTATAAAGCATACTCTGACAGGAAGCTGTCATGCGAGGTGGTGCAAATTCCTTACAAGGGAGATGTTGCAGCATTGTTTATCCTGCCCAATAAAGGAAAAATGAAACAGTTGGAACGTGCCCTGACAAAAAACACTGTGTCTAGATGGGAAAAATCTCTTCAAATATGGTAAATATAGAATTTTGGGTTGATGATTTGAGGTAGTCAGAATCCAAAGTCTGAATGCTACAGTCAGGTTTTACAGTTACTCTCTTGTATTTTTGATGGGAGGTTTAAACAATGGAATAACTTTAAAGGGTCAGATGAAATGATTTGATACTTTCAGCAAAACTTAGAATCAGCATTGCCCTGTGATGAGAGAAGAGATCTGTGAGGTGGGAAATTTCTTTTTCCCTCATACATTTTCTAGTTAACTAGAAGTGTCTAGTTATAGACTTCTATAGTTAACTAGAACTTCTAGTTATACTAGAAGTGTCTCTATTTCCCTAGCAAAATATGTTAAGAGTGGTGACACAGCAGTCAGATTCCCCAGAGGGAATGGGGTGTGATTTCCAAAAGCAGAACCTTCAAGGTTAGAAAAATAGTGCAGACTTTGTCCCAAAAATGCTGGCAGCACTACTGCTTGCAGTCTCACCAAGTGACTGTGCTGCAGAATCATACAGAAAACCTGAACTGATGCCTTTCTCCTTCCACACTATCCTATCCTCCAGACCAGCATCTTCCCATCTTCTTCTTGCCATCTTTCTTAGATGAAAAGGCTAGCATTTTAGCCCAGAAGAACCACCAGCAAGTTGAGAATATTCAGTCCAAGGCATGATCTGATTGCAGTAACTACCACAATTTTCTTTTGAATTAACAGGAGGATAGAATTGCGTATTCCAAAACTATCAATTTCAGGCACCTATGACTTAAAGAAGATCTTAATGGGTCTGGGTGTAACTGATGTGTTTTCTGATCAGGCTGATCTGTCTGGAATCACAGGAAACCCTGATGTGAAGGTTTCTAAAGTAAGTTTGTCAGCAGAAACAACGTGTGAATTCCTTAACACTGAATTGCCTTACCCTGATGTCACCTGTGAAATTTTACTTATTGCTAGGGTTGGCTGATGCTCTGAAATAGAACACTTAGGTGATAATGTCCCTCTAAACTCCCTCAGACTTCTCCAAGATCTGGAGATAAGGATATTGCCTTTTGTCTGACAGGCAAATGTGGAGGGTGAGTGGAGATATGGATTTAGCATTTGACCAGAAAATTAAACACGGCATATTTTCTGCATGTAAAAGAAGTGCCTATGGGTAACTGTGTTGTGGATGTCTTGCATCAGCATATCCACCAGAAAAAGTGGCTTTTTTTCTTGCATGCATTCTGTAATTTTAAAGGATTTAAAAACTGCTGTTACCATTGGAGGCTCTGTTGAGTGCTACCAATGTAAAATGGAACAGACTTGAGGAAAACATCCCATTTAGTGAAAATAATGAGAAGATAAAGACTAGCATTTTTACAGCCATTCTGAAAACAGCACTTACAATTCTCTAACATTTTGGGGCTAGTAAAAGAAAAATAAAAATGGCCAACAATAATAATTTAACAAAAAATTTGGTATCAACATTGAATTTCTACCTGGCTAAACTGTAATGCATGTGCTGTTAGGAATACATACAGAAGTTCTGGACCCCCATTTCATCTCCCTTTGAAACTGACATTCCCTGTGAATTTGCTTGGCTATTCTACTTTCAATTAATTGTTGCTAATTATGTGTGCAGTTGCTAAGGTCTGCATTGGATACACTTGTGGTGAGGAACAGTGGATGTGTGAATATTTGCTTATTGAGATAACATTGCTGAAAACCCACAATGGCCTGTAGCGCCTTGGTTCCTGGCTTACCAGCAATTTTTGTGAAAGGCAGTAGTTGAATTAACTTTGTGTTAATTTCAATAATTTCCCACCACATCTTCCACATACATTAATTCCTGCTGTATTTTATTGTAGGCTACTCACAAGGCCCTGCTGAAGATTCATGAGAATGGCACAGAGGCTGCAGCAGTCAGCAGCATAGATTTTCTTCCTCATTCTGCTCCTCCCATTGTTAAATTCAATCATCCATTTTTGCTGTTGATTGTTGACCAGTATACTCAGAGCATCCTCTTCATGGGAAAAATTGTAAACCCAACTGAAAAATGACTGGTCAGAGGCTGGTCTTATTGATTTGAATTGCACTTTATGGAATTGTTGTCCATTGTGATTAAAATTATATCACAACACTTACTAACAATTTTCTTTTTCCAAAGAAGTCAGGAAAGAGTGTGGTCATTATTAGAAACACTCTTTTTGCTTTGTCCTTCCATAGAAAGTAACCACTGAGATACACCTATTAGTGAATTATGAAGAATTTTATAAATCAGCCTTTTAGTGATCAGCGCCATCTTTGGAAAGCAAGGTAATATATCCAGATGAGAGGCTCTGTTTAGAACACTGTAAGTTAACAAAGTGTGAACAAAGAGCCTATGCCTGACTTGTGGGTAGGAATGAAGGAAAGTGCTGAGGTTCTCCAGCTGCTGCCAGCTCTCACCAGGCTCAGGTGTTGAAGGGCTGACGTGGAAATTTAAAATACAAATGCAGTCCACTCACAAATACCTTAGTTCTTCTCTTCCACATGCATGTCATTGATGAAGAAAAGTCATGTTCTATTTCCATGAGAAAATGATTGCTCCCCTCTCTGAGGATGTCTGTCAATTTTACACCTCTCTCCTAACACAGCCTTAGGAATCCAAGTGATTGTCAAAATCCAGAGCCAAGACTTGGCACTTGGGAAGATGTGGGGCCAGAAGAGATGCATGCTGACAGAAACACAGTCAGTCTGGTGTGGTGTCACCCTGGCTTCCTCCCTGTTCCATCCTGTGGGCTCAACAGCAGATGTTTAACAATGGTAAACATATTTAATGCTGCTCAAGGGTATAGCATTATATTAGATTAAATTACCCATATAGGTTAAAAAACCCAGACCCTTCTCAGTGGGTTGAACCTCATTTAATTTCTTTAAATATACTGAAATCAGTGATCAGGAGTTTAGTATTTTAAATCAGAAGTTTGAGTCGATAGTGTCATGAGGTCAATTTGATAATAGAGCAATCAGTACCCAGGAAGGAGCTACTCTCTAGAGACCAAGCTCTCCATGGCAACTGTTACCTGCCCACACCAATCTGTGCAGTTAGAGCATTTGCCTTGGCTACAGGATATTCAGGAATATTCATGATCAGTCATATCCGTTTCCTGAAGGCAGACAATCCTGTACCTCCAACATCTTAAACTGCAGGCTGGTCAGGCCAACTCTTGCAAGAGGAGAGCTACCATTGGAATGCTGGCAAAGAATTTTTGCCTGGAAAATGAAAATACAGGCCTGCCCTTCCATGGGCAGAAAATAGGTTTGGTGGATAAATCAAAATGAATTTTCTGTAAACTACAACATGGCTTCTGGCATTGGTAGGGTTTCCAGCAGAAAGAAAGGCATAGCTTCAAATTACATGCTGGGAGAGTCGGTCACTTTCAGACCAGGCCTAGACACTTGCTTTGAAGGTCAAGTCTTTTGCCATACTCTCCTTTACGACATTCACTGCTGATGGCATCCACCCACATTGTGTTGGCTCCTTTAAGTCAGCCATTAATGTAACAAACTCCACACGAACATCCTATGTGGAAGCAGTACTGGGGAATGTTTTAGTTGGCTAGATATCCAAAAGATGCTACTGGCATTGTGTTATAATCTTGTATTTCTCATAAATAGAAGTTGCATGTAAATGGAAGTTCAGAAGGGTCAGAATATGAATACCAGGAAGAGGAAAAACAAACATTTAGATTAATCTTATTTTCAAACTTTGCATTGATGCTGGTAAATAAAGTGCTCCAAGGTCTATTCTCCAACCATGAGGTCAACTGGCTCATCACAGGTCATATTCACATTGCTTAACTCTGACCCTGCAAGTCATCAAATCTACTTCTTGAAAATGTCCCTTGGCCTGTGCTAAGCAGAATTAGCACTGGTTTGGAAGAATCATATGGTGGCATATGTCTGAAGGTGTACTAAAAGTATAAGAATATGAGTGACTGCAGGGTGATGGCCAGGTCCATTCCCCAGAGCTGCTCGGTGTACAGGGACAAATGGAGCCAAGAGTGAAAAACAGGGGAGTGGGAAAGTGTCACTTTCTCTGTCCCTCTCTCACTCCACCCTATAAGCTCCCCTTCTGCTGGCAATCTGCATTTTCTTGAATGACACTAAGGTCCAGGTCATGCTGCTAGGCCTTCACAACTACTTCTCAAAAAGGTGGGAACTGGAGACCCTCATGTGGAATAAGACCAGGCAGTTCAAGAAAGGCCCTTCAAAACTACTGCGAGTCACACACTGTGAGACTCCCATGTACATAGCACAGATGTGTTTGGGTGGTCTCTCCTGATTAGTCGTGCATTTGCTGTAGTTGTGTATGCTCATTTTCACAGTACTTGTCCATGCTTGTTTTCAAAACCTGCTCCTCATTAAGGATTTGTGCTGGTCTTCAGGTGATACGGCAATGCCTTGATAATGCTGACCTGAAACACTTCACAGCTGAGCACACAGAACTTTCATGAAGCATAAAATATGAAAGGTTAATTCTATTACATTGTAACATAAATTAACTCGAATACAATTTAAAATGTGATACAACTTATGGTAGAAGCATAGGCATTGTCAATCATCTATATCCCCTTTCCTCCTTAAAAAAATTGAAACCAAGATTTTTGTTATGATCCAGAAAGTCTGTCACTAGTTCTAGGACCTAGCTGCTTGTTAGGTGTGGTCTGACACTGCAAACTAGAATGAGCTGGCAGAAAAAGGCCATTGGAGAGTCTCCCTTGGCAGGTGGACCCCTTGTTGATAAAGGCTCAGCACCCAAGACCAGCATCTTGCAACTATCCTTCCAACAACTGCGCTGAGGCAGGCAGGGATAGAGGTGATAAAGTGCAGAGCAGCCCACTCCTCAAATCTGACAGTGATTTTAAATAAAGCAGACCATGACTGCAGTAATACCACTGCCAAATTAGTGCTGAGTCAGAGAGATATATCCAAATCCCAGGTGATCAATTAATTTTCAAATATAGTTCCAGACCAAAGGGAAACTCATATTTTTGATTGCTAAAAAGTTTTAGAAGTTATTTTACTGACAAATCAGAATGAAAAATGTGGCTATAACCTAATAAAGTAATAACTATAGAAGTTCTCCAAGGGCCAGATGGATGAATTTAGGAGTTGTTTTTGGCATGGCACCCAGATAGGAAATCTATTTACAATTAGGTCAGGAAACCTTGACTTTACTTATTCTTTGTCCATGACTGCATGCAATGTTCCTTTGCTGCATGTGAACCTGCTGTCCTTAACTGTCAACAGCTCAGTAGCCACAAGAAGAGTAAGAAAACTAAGCTCCACAGGAGCAGCAAGTCCACAAGGGCATCACTTTTGGGTCCTGACAATGGCTAGTCCTCAGAAACACACACCCTTCCTTACAGTTTTACAGTTACTGACTGCCTGAGAACCTAGCAAGAGTGTTTTCTTCTCCCTTGTCAGCTTCTCCACTGGATTTTCTCTGCTGACCGTGGTCTTCAATGCCACCAGCCAGGCTCAGGCGCTGGAAAGGGCCGGCCTTCAACCTCACTGACACTCAGGAGGTCACATCAATTTTCATTTTTTGTTGCTTATTTTAATTCTGGGAGTTACACATGCCATCTCTAAGTTCTTTTACCATTATAATTAATTAAGAGTTCTGATCTGTAGTCTTAACTATTTGAGTTTGATGTATTTTTTGAAAAAAGATATTTGAGCTAAGATTCATTTTGAGACCAAAATTTTGGTCTTGAAGTCCACCTACTATTTTTTATTTTCACCCCTATTTTATTTGAGTATTTTTTACAAAACTTCTGACAACAGGTTATGAAAAGCTTTAGTAATGTCAAGTATGTCTACAACTCCCCTATCTTCAGCTGGGAACTTAATGAAAAATATATCAGGAAAATCTGAGATGAGCTGTCAGTGACAGATTACCCACCTTGAATATTAAAGTGCTGGCTGATTGACTACAATGGAATTTACATCAGGCCTTAAATGCTGGTATGCTCTTGGAAACACTTTTTCATTCAATGCTAGGAGATTAGGTATGGAAAAAGTAGAAAATATAAAATATTATTTTCTGAACACTGATTAAATAATCATCTGAGGTAAAAAGTCTGTTATGAGAAAAGGAATCACACCTGATAATAAAAGAACTTTATTTTCTTCTGAGATATAATACAGAAGAAAAAAATAGAGTATTTGGTTCTGCTTATACATCTTTCTTCTGCTAGACTATGAGTTTATATGAAAATTCAGTTCAAAGATTCCAACTGCATTGCTGAAAGAAACTGAAAACAAAACAGAAAAGGTTTAGTTTCTACTCCCAGTTCTGTCACAGACTTTTGCTTAGCCTTCAGCTTTTTCTTTTTTTTTTTTTTTTTCTGTTAGTCTTGCTGGTTTTTGAAATGAGAGCCTAAAGCACTTTCTTTATTTGAGGAGAAAATGATGAATATTTGTAAGACATGGAGAGCATATTTGGGATGCCCTTTACAGAAAAAGATAAAATTACCAAAAGGACTTGATTTTTATTCTACTTACACCAGTTTTGCAATGATACCAATCTCCTGATTTTAATGGAGTTATATATGTCAAAAAGTTTATTTAGATGAACTTTTGTAGATATACCTTGAATTATATACATCTTTATAGGCAAACAAGAAACAGCTGCATGAGGATTTATCACGTAATGTATATATTTGTCTTCCTCAGTCCTTATCTTGCTGATGTTTAGTTTTTACAGTCATAAATCTTTTGCCCTGGAAAGCCCTCAAATATAACTTGAAAAGCTAGCATTAAATAATCAGATGACCAAGCAGCAACTGAAATACAATAATCTGATGACCCAGCAGCAACAGAAATAAGTTAAAGATATGGGATGAAACTGCTCCTGTAAGGAGGAACCAAGACACATTGCATAACTGAGCAGAGTCACTGACAGACAGTAGGGAGAAAGAGAATTAAATTATTCCTTAATTCCTTCCATATAGACCACTATCAGGCGAATGGGAAAAGCATGTCTGTAAGTCCTTTATACGACCCCCCTGGTTCCTGGAGAAAGAGTCCCTTTGTCCCAGCCACTGCTTATCTCAAAGCATCCAGGAGCTCCACACTCTCTTCTGTGCAATTCCCCTGGACAGCTGTCCTTTCTGCAAAACTGCACAGATTTCAAGTTTGTCCTTGCATTGCCCCGTGTTCTGGTGACACAGCCATTTTCACCAACAGGAATGTGCAGTGAAGTAACAAAGTGCTTTCCTCTCCCTGGGTTCTCACAGCCCTGCCACGTGGCTGGAGTGCAGGTGATACCCGTGTGTGGTGATTCACCCTCATTTTCCATTGCCTTCAACAGAAGCAACATCTATTACCCAAGAATCTCTATTTCTGGCACCCATGACCTAAGGGAGATTTTCAAAGGACTGGGTGTGACTGATGGATTCATTAACCATGCTGATCTGTCTGGAATTGCTGGGAAGCTGATTCTTTGAAAATGATCATTTGTGGGTCTGCTGTAGCTGTTGTTCTTAACCTTGCCTGGGAAGAGACTTTGGCCAAGGTGTGGTGGAGGATCTGGTGCCTAGGAGTTGTGAACAGAGCAGAAGAAACTTTCCACTCTCTCCCTGACATGCTGAGTGTTGCTGCATCTCCTGGGAGAAAGGAGAGGAATCACTGCAGCAGCTTTACTGTTCCCAGAAATTCCTCTCTGGAAAGAGTAGCATCCTTCAGATGGTTAGCCAAGCATTAGGACTGAGCTGAAAGATTAATGCTATCTATGAAGGCAGGCCTAGGCTTGAGAAAAATATCTTGTCTTTGCTAGAGTTAAGCAGCAGCATACTTGCTACTCCTGAGACTTGGTCATTTTACATAATACTGCAATAAACTTCCTGGGTACTTGCACATATCATGAAACAAACCCTCTCTGTAGGAATATGTTCTGACCAGCCCTGTCTCTGTCTTGTAAGAGAGAGTTACATAGCAATAACTATGGTGGTTGATTCCTAGGTGTAGATAAATTGTAAGTTTACCTGGGGCAAAATCATGTACATTCAATGGAAATAATTAGTTATTGCTGATTAGGATAATTGCCATGTACCTCATCCTTAAATAACCTTCTAAATAGCTGAATTTTGCCTGTTTCAGCTTCCTCTGAGAGGGATCCCAGTGTAAGATACATATGGTATGTATGTATTTCATGCTTATCCTATGCATACATAACACAAAGGGTTGAGATCTCCTCTCTTCTCCCCAGCTTACATTTTGCCATGACAAGATAGCCCCCAGCAATGCTGATTTTGCATTTAAGTTTTACAAGCAGGCAGAGAGGAGGCAGGCAACAAGAACATTTTCTCTCCTTTGAGCATCTCCACTGCCTTTGCAATGCTCTCCCTGGGGGCCAGACCAAACACGCTCAGAGGTGCACAAAGACCTTGCCTCCAACGTGACAGAGATAGAGGAGCGGGAGATCCATGAGGGATTTCAGAGTGCCCTCCAGCTGCTGAATGACCCTGGCCAAGACGTCCAGTTGAACATGATTAATGCCCTGCTCATAGACAATGCAGTGAAACTGCTTCAAAGCTTTTCAATGTCACATATTTTTATTATTCTGAAGCTGTTTCCAGCAACTTCCAGAATCTTCCAGAAACTATAAGGGAAATCAATAAGTACATGGAAACAAAAACACATGGCAAAATTGTTGATTTAGTCAAGAGCCTTGATCCGAAAACTGTGATAGTTCTCATTAGCTGCATTTTCTTTAAAGGTAAGTGACAGACATGGATAGCAGCTATACACATAATGTCTGGAAGTTCTAAGAAATAAAACTTCTTCACATTGTGAACACATCCTATCATCTAATTTAAAACACATCTTTCTATTTTGAAATTACACAGGGAAATAATTGAAAGACAGGTATAAAGAATCATTTTCTATATGAGAAGTTAAAAAAAAAAAAGAAAAAATAAAGGAATCAGCAGAAGTACTGATCAGTGTCATATAAATTTTAAACCAGGTTCAGAGCTGAAGATATTCAGAACTTACAATCATTTGTTGAAAGGCACAAGTGTTTGGCTGTGCAGGACATGGTCAAACACAGATGACACTTGAATGAAAGGAATAAGCCTGAAGCTTGCATAGTTAGAGTCTGTGAAAGATTTACCATTATCTGAACAGGCAAAGGCTCTTCTCTTTTCCACTGCAAGCCTCAACCTGTACTTTGCTTGTGTGATTTTTATTAAAACCATTGAAAAGAGGTAAAGCTTCTTTCCATGGCCAGGGAACAAGCATCCTTAAACTGAGATAGGCTTGTTGCTTCTCTACAGTTCAAATATATTATTTTAAGCATCAATTAATGTGACATGCCTTTATTAGTCCTTTATTTTCAATTCTACACTCCTTTTTTTTTTTTTTCAAAAGGCTCCTGGGAAAATCTTTTCAACAATTTCAACACAACAGATGATGACTTCTTTTTGGATGCCAAGAATTCTGTTAAGGTCAAAATGATGTATCAAAAAAGAGCTTTAATGTCCATAGGGATGTGAAGTTGTCTTGTTGGGTAGTAGAACCCCCATGCAAAGGAAATGTTACTTCATTGTTTGTTCTGCCTGATGAAGGGACAATAAAACAGGTGGAAGATGCTCTGCTAAAAGAAACAGTGTCTGACTGGTTGAAATCACTTGAAAAAAGGTAATATTTTAATTGTGGCTTTGTTTTAAATATTGAACAGGTTAAAACTACTCATCCAGGTGTTGGAGGTTGAGAGGTATGGAATTTTTCCCCCTTCCCTGTCGCTAGGTTACTAATGACTGGATACTTAGGCACCATTAACTTCTTTTGTGAGAGACAAAAGGGCTAGCTGGGCGTGGGGAGGAGAGAGCAGAGGTGGTCATCAGAGAAGGCACTCTGACCACGGGCAGCTGAGGAGGCAGCAGGGGGAAAGGAGCTCCTTAGCTACCAGCGGCAGAAAGTTCCTTCGTGTCCGCGCTGCTTTGCTTCTTGTTGGTGAGTGAACTTTCGTCTGGGAAGGGGACGTTTTCCTGGAGGACACATCCTGCTGGCTGTGCCGGCATTTTTTCTGCCCAAGGGGGCCGGCAGCCGCCGCCCCGCGCTCTCCCTGTGGGAGCACTGCTACAGCTGGGGAGTCCCTGCCACCTTCTACCGGCAAGCCCGGCTGGGCTCGTCTCTGCCACCCCCGCTCCCTGCTCTGAGCTCCTGCCCCACGTCTGCTGCACGCCCGCCATCGCCCTGCCCACCCCGCCCCGCCCGCTGCCTCTGGGTACTTCAGCACTGCCCGCACCCACAGAGCTGACCGCGCCACAGCGCCCCCTGCAGTGCGCGGGAGTCATCGCACCCGCCCTGCCCGGCCGGGAGCCCGACAGCGCCCCTGCCGGCTGGGACCGGAACTGCACCAAACGGGAAAAGTATTTGACAGCTCAGAGACTTCTGTCACCGCATCTTCTGGTTTTTGTTTGTTTGTTTGTTATTGCTACTGTTGTTATTGATTGTTTGCCTTGCCATAGATACTAGTAAAGAACTGTTATTCCTTTCCCCATATCTTTTCCTGAAAGCCCTTGATTTCAAAGTTATAATAATTCGGAGGGAAGAGGATTCACATTTGTGGGTTTTAAGGGAGGTTTACACCTTCCTTAGCAGATACCTGTCTTCAAACCAAGACACCAGGAAAGGTAAAGTTTAGGATACCACAATGAGTTGCTCAGATTCTTTAACTCAGACAAGGTATCATGTAATTTCATACCAAAGGGGAACCCTCTCACCTCCCCCAGTCACAGCTCCCAGTTGTGAGGATCCTGCACAAGGGTACATTGCCCTCAGAAACCTGCCTTCAGTAGGAGGAAGACAGTTCACAAGAAAATATGATTTCTTTTTCCACAGTCTGGATGATACTTTCCAGCCAGTCACTTTCATAAACTATCACTCTACCCCTGCACTACCGATCAGACTGTGGTTGGTGGGACAGGTACCTCAGTTTCTGCTTCCGTAACATGGGATTTATCACTGTCGTAGAAAGCCAAGCCTTAGCTCCACAGGTATTTGGGCTGGATATATACCTACAACAGATAATGATTCAAGGGATCTTGCAAAAACAAACTCACTTTTTTTTTTCTTTTTTTGTTGTTGTGTTGTTTGTTTTTTGGTTGGTTGTTGGGCTTTTTTGTTGTTTTTTGGTTTTTGTTTGGTTGGTTTTTTATGGTTGTTTGTTTGGTTTATTTTGGTTTTGTTTTTGTTGTTTTTGGTTTTGGTTTTGTTTTTGAAGCGATATCTACCTGAACCTTCCAAAATTCTCTGTCTCTGGCTCCTATGATGTTAAGAGCCTGTTTAAGAAAATGGGCGTGACATAGGTATTCTGTGATGAGGCTGATCTTTCTAGAGTGGTAGAAGATCTTCTTCTGAAGGTTTCCAAAGTGTGCAAACAGGGATGGTAATCAAGAGATGTTTCTGCCTTGCTTATATGCAGGTTTAATCCTACAGATAGGCTGATCCTACTCCTGGAGTGTAATCATTGCTTATTGATGGCAATAAAGGAAGGAAGAGGTTAGGCATTAAATGGCTGTTGTTCCTACAGTTGAATATTAAATAGTTCCCTGCACAGTGATCCTATAAACTTAGCTGAAAGTCTCTGAAGCAGAAAATAACTGGAAAGCACAGCAGGAATAATTTCACAAAAAGCTGGTGTTAAAGAAGTAATGCATGACAAGAATCATAGTTATGGCGTAAATTTGAGAATAGTCATTCTTATACTGTGCATATACCATGAGGGTGATCAAAAACTATGGGTTACTTCTGGGTTAGTAATGGAATTTCCATCCTTGGAAATACTCAAACTCTGACTGAATTAGATCCTGAGTTACCCTACCTGGTGTCAGAGGTGACACAGTGCGGAGGGATTGGTGGCATTCAATGGCCTCTAGAGGTCCTTCCATCATATACTATTTCTGATTCCTCACATTCCTCCTTATGACATGTGGAAACACCTGGATTGTAGATATAGGACTGATGCCTGGAAAGCCAAGTAAATCAATGAAAAGTAAGCAGAGACTCATGAGAGGAAATTTTAGGTGTGTTGCAGACAATGAGGGAAGAAAACAGAATGCTGTCCAAAACCAATGAAATAGCTCATGTGAATTCCTAAATACGAATTAGCTATGCCTATCACAGAAAGCCCTGCAAAATCTTATCAGTGGGCTGTGTTACAAGAAGACACTCTACAAAGCTTGTCACTATTGTCTTTGCAGAGAGAATTATTTTGCTTACACAGAAATTGATGAAAAATGAAAAAATGCTTCTTTCATGTTCAGTATGAAGGTCAAAATCTGAGAAACAACAGAACAATAAATATCCTCTATGTTGCTCAGTCTCTGCAAGCAGTCATGTTTGTTGAAGAAAACTCTCCCTGAATTCAGAGCAAACTTTACTTGTCTAAGAAAGGCTGGGCATTAGTATTTTTTTCACACCAGTTGTACATTCATTCTGTGTTTTATTTTCAGAATTACCTTCTCACGCTGTTAAAGCAGACAATTTTTTCCCCAGCTGCTTCTCTCTCTTCTGTGCCTAGATTGTAATCTCTGTTTTCCTTGCAGGCAATTCACAAGGCCACAGTGGATGTTCGAGAGAGTGGCACAGAGGCTGCTGCAGTGAACATGATGGAAATTGAACCAGTGCTTCTACCACTCTCTTCTCCTCCTCAGATCACCTTCAACAGGCCCTTCCTGATGATGGTTATTGACAGAACCACCGATGGCCTGCTCTTCCTGGGGAAAATTGTGAACCCAGCTGCTGAGGGAGACTAGGTCAGAGCACATATGCTCTGCAGACTAGAGAGGAGAGCTTGTGCATATCCCAGGAAAATCTTTGCAAAGTAGGACTAGAATTGATCTGATTCATAATTACCAAATAAATAAAAAAAGTCAAGTTTTTCTTTACTTCAAAACAGACAGTTGGCTATAAACATTATAGCCCATTTTTACAAAACTACTCAGCCCAAGTACGCAGCCATGGGATCTTCAACAGATATAAATTTTATGTGTAGTTATGGTGTCAGGAGTTTTTGTATGCAGATACAACTTCCTACTGTTGGTTGAGAAACTTTCTGTGTCTCCCATTTCCTGTTCTCACCTCACAAACCACAAAACTATCCCTTGCAGCTGGGGCATCCTTCTTTCTCTCCCTCTCATTCCACTGTGAATCCCAGGAGAAGCCTCCTTCATCTTTGAAGTCCTTCCAGCTGTTAAACCTTTCCCCTCCCAGATGGTGGATGCTCCTTGGTAAAGAATAATCCTTTTCCTTCTAGCTTGACAACTGCCTCCTACCGGCTTCAAGCCTTGTTCCCTTCTGCATTTCTCTCTGCTCCAGAATAAGGGGTCCAACTTTTCTGGCAAGGCAAGAACTTGCCTTCCACCCTGCTGAGTGCTGAGTAGGCAGAAGCCAGCATTAGCATCAGCACCATGTGAAGGGAAAGCCATACTGCAGCAGCGGGTTAATTTAATCAATTGGCAATTAAGAACAGAGTAGGATAGTAACAAATAAAGACATAGTTGACAACACCTTCCCTCTTGCTTCTTCCCAGGCTCAGTTTCATTCCTAACTCCTCCCCCTCCTCTCTCTGAGTCGTGCAGGAAAGGGGACACAAGTGCATGGGAGCTCAGGTCAGTTTATAATGCTTCATCCTGCCAGTCCTTCCTATTCCAGGCGACAGTCCTTCAGGAACAGCTCAGGCATGGGTCTTTCCTGAAGGATCCAACCTATCAGGAGCAGACTGCTCCAGTGTGGGCTTCTCTCCACAGGGTTGCAGGTCCTGCCAGGACCCTGCTCCAGGGCAAGCTCTCCACAAGCTACAACTTCCTTCTAGGACACATCCACTTGCTCTGGCATGGAGTCCCTAAGCAGTGTGGGTTTCTGCTCCACCACAGTCCTCCATGGCTTGCAGGGGTACAGCAGCCTCACCAGGGGCACAGCTGCCTCACCAGGGGCTTCTCCGGGGACTGCAGGGGAATCTCTGCTCCAGCATCTGGAGCACCTCCTGCCCCTCCTTCTGCATTGACCTGAATGTCTGTGGGGCTGCTTCTCTCACTTGGTTTTTTTCATTCTCCCTCTCGCAGTTGCAACAAAATGTGTTTTCCCTTTTCTCAAAAGTGTTCCGCTCTTGGCTGAGGGGGTCAGCTGTGTTCTGCTTTGGGTCTGTTGGAGCCCTCTGGAAGGGGCTGGAACTGGCCATGTCCAGCCCAGGACAGTCCTGACATCCTCTCACAACGTCGCCCCTGCAGCCTCATCTGCCAGCACCTCTGCAAAAACACCAGACACACAGGAACCCAGTCCTCAGCCAGGGCTCACAGTGGGTAACACCATTTAATGGACTGGTCAAACACTTGGATGACACTAATGAACTGGCAGGAGCTTTGGTGGGGCTCCTTCAGTGTCCTGTCAGCATCAACAGCTGGAGGGCACTTTTCCCACACAGCCTGAGCTGAGCCTCAGGACAGCTAAGGACACTGTTTCCTCCCTGAGTTTCCAGCCTCAGCTCTGCTCTCCTCCTTAGGAGGAGCTGGAATCAAAGAGTCCACTGAGGGGACCTCGGGCTTCCTGACACTGCTGGAGGGCTTTAGCTTCTGGCTAGGCTGGGTCAGAGCTGCTAAATGCTTCTGCAATGTGGTTTGGTTTCAGAGAGCCCTGGCAGGTCATGGGGTGGAGAGAAAACCATAGCGTGCATTTTTGCAGTGAGAGATAATAAAGCCTTTCATGTGAGCAAGCACAGACGTTTCCACAGTCCTGTGGGAAAAAAACCCCCAACCTCTAGCAAACCTATTCACACAGACAGAAAGACTTGCTTAATGCAAAATATTTTCTTTATAATCGTCCCCTTACATCCCCTGTCTCCAGATTTTAAAGAAAGAAGACCAGCAATGCTCCATGGAAAATCTGAGTCAGTTATACCTGTCTAACTCATTTTCCTCTCTCAGGAAAATAAAATCAATTGTTTCAGCATTGCTTGAAGGGGCAAACATCTGTTGTTGGAGGCAAGCCAAGGATTTTAGCTTTGTACAGGGCTGCCAAGCTACAAGTCTCTTCATCCACAGCTACTTATACAGCTTGCTCAGTCACTGCTCCCCTGCTTTGGGATTGGTGAGGTTTAGGGGAGCAGTTAACTATGCACTACTTGAGACACGTTAAAGGGAAGGCAAGAATGAAAGTAAATAGGAAACTGTTCATATTGCCTCATTTCTTCGTTTCTCCTCTTCCCTATTTTGGAAAATGAAATCCAGGAACAACTCCAGTTTTATTGTTTAGTAGTAAATACTAGATAACTGAAATAGAAACCTTTGTAAAGATTCTTAATTATTCTCTTACCTGAACTGTGAGATTTTCTTATGGAACACAGTGCAAGTTTTCTTGGTGCCTAATGGGTTAAATGCAGCTATTTGAAGGTGGAAAAATTATTTCAGCTGAGAGGACAGTTCCCAGCTATGCTTTTGTAACTTCCCTGCAATTGCAAATAAGAACAACTAAAAAAAAATAAAATTTAAAAGGCGACCATTGATTTCTCAAATAAGCAGTTAAGTTCAAAGACTTTGTTGGAAACTCATATGGATTTTGGAAAGGAGCTTAAAGAGTTGGAAGAGAACAGGAGTGTTGAGCTGATTTGCTCAGTTATTTTAGCTCCATGGTGGAGCTAGGGGGAGTATAGCAAGAACATGATGATTTAACAGAAAAAATGAAAGCTTTACAGATGTTCAGAAAGTCTGTCACAAAACCAAAGGCAACACAGTGGCCCAGCTGTAGATACCCTCATCAGCTCTGGCTGAAACTGAAATTCTACCAAGAGGAAAACATACCACCCTGAGCCAAGATAACTCCAGCAGACCACAGAGTCTTCACATTTTCAGGACCAACATGGAAAGAAAAGAGGTGGGAAAGTCAAATCTCTCTGAAAAGGTCAAGGAGCCCTTGGCCACTCTTCAACATCCTGATGCCCTCACACTTAAGACATACTGACCCAAGGGAGGGAAATCTGGAAGCTAGCACATGGAGTGGGCTTCCCATGTGTTGTGCCCCTGTGCTATCAGGGATAACTAGCCTCACCTTGTCCTCCACCAGCACAGCACCTACAGGTAACTAGTTAAAATCTCAAGGATATACATTTTGATCCTTGATGACTTCCATTATTAACTGAAAAAGTAGCATCTGCCCCTATCATACTGAATATTGGCCATACAGAATGCACAATGAGGGGTAAAAGTAGACTACATGTAATTTTGCAATGTTTGACCTCCATTTTGCACAGATTTTAACAAGCAGGTCTCTCTGTGCCTTCATTAGTCATCCGTCTCTGCTACTTTTGGTGTCAAGCCCCTACCTGACAAAAAATGCACTTCTGAAGTGCTTAGAGACAGCAATGCTGTTGCTGAAGTCACAGGGAACCTGAGCTGGCAATGCCCCATACTCAGCCCTAAGTCGGGATGGAGATTATCTAAGCAGTGCTTTTGTTTTGTATTTTTGAACAGTCTGACCTGACATCCAGCAAAATTAAGGCTTTTGAGTTACTGTGAACTCTCTTGATTTGTCTGAAATGCACCTATTGAAACAAGAACCATAAATAGCCACCAGATCAGGAAAAGTCTGAAAGAAAACCACCATGATTTGCCTTTGGCTACCATAAAATCATACATTAAAAACTTACTGCAACATCTTGTTCTGTGGGAGGTTTTTCTGCTCTATCTCTCCTTTTTTTTGGAGGATTGAAGTACCTTCCAGTTTACTAACATATCACTTTTTCAATTGTCTTGCAAGTAAGGAAATGCATCTGGGGATCTCAGGTCCATGTGCATTAAAGGAATTCCACAAGATCCTGGAGAAGGCCAATGCACTTGACTTCCTTGCTTGGAGAACCAGGTACTGCTACCCCACTTGGCATGCATTATTTCTCATAAATCTGGAGCTCCTTGGTGACTAAGAATTCAAGCAAAGAATTTCTCGTGAGCCCTTGGGAAAACTTCTGGCTTAACCAATAGCTATTATGTGCACAATCAAGCAGATATTCTTGCCAGCTATATTTCTTTGAAGATGTGCCAGTACAGGCAGTATTAAATGGACACATCTGGTTTTTAGTCTTTTAATACTGCAGCTCTTGCTAGCTCTGTTAATGTTTTCCATGAAACTTGTTAGCTCTCCTTTGTAAATCTGTGAGTCTTTAGGCAAGTACATGACATTTACATCAAAATTTTGCATGCCCACATGTTGTGTGGATGCCAATGGGAGCTGTAGGCAGCTGAATTGACTGTCTGTACTCCAGGTAGGATTGATTTTAGCATTTAAATACAACACTGAAAAAGGAAACAGAACACCACAACTTCTGTCTAATTTAGGAATCCAGCCATTCCTTCCAAATCTCTGCAGGGTCTGCGGCACTTACATACAGTGCATTTACACTGCTCCTTGTTCAACTCTCATTCAAGAATGAAGTGCCCAAAATGGAGCACTATCTATTCTGTTCTGTGAGGAACACTCTGCAATCCTGGGCATTCACCTTCAGCCCTAAAAAAATCACTATCTGAAGTGTTGTAAAACTGCTGCGGAAGTCCAGAAAGTGGTTAAGCTGATCCTGATGGAGCAGTTCAGATGGAAGAACCAGGTCCCTCCCCACAAAAGCAGATGGCTTTAGGTCAAGCTTGAGATGCAGATTTCCCCGCTGAGGCCCACGTGTGCATATAGATGTGAAAGTGAGAAAGCAGGATTCCTTCTTTCTGAGAGCATCACTTTTGAACAATTTAATTTCCCATCTTGGAGGCTGTTTGGTGTGAGAATTTTTGGTAGCCTGTAAGGGTTGTGGGTGGGGAGTAGGTTGTGTGAAAGTCCTCTCATAACTTTTAAATTAGTTGGATGATATCAACAATTCCAAACTAAAAAAACACCAACCAACTATCTTAAATAAAATTCTGAACGCCTGTCACTTTCCCATCTACGTCCCTATGTCTTGCACTCCCTGTGCTATTACAGAAGGAAAGTAAATTAGATAAAAGCTTAACATGAGCCAGTTCTCTGATTCATCCATTGTACCACATGCTGTAAGGGTTTAGGGGAAGAATTCTCAGTTGTACCAAGAAAATAGACGGTTTATTAGTTTCTACAGGTTTCCAAAAAATGAGATATTTTGATCTGGAACTGATCTGAAACTCATGCAAGGGCCTAAGAAATATCACAGAAACAACTTAGAAAAACAATTTAGAAAACTAGCTTTCCTAAAACTGCAGACTTAGAGAAAATAATTTTCCATGCCTTTCACCAGAAATATTATTAGCTAGTAAAACTTTCAGAGCACCAGTAATTATGAGTACTGCTTGGTGAATCCTGCCATCTGGTTACAGGGTAAATTTGCCATTGCAGAAATAAGATTTCTGTGGTCAAAAAAGAACCAAAAACAAACCTAGCTAAACAGAGGTTCATTGAATATTTCCTAATGATTCCTCTTTTGCTTCTTTTAGATTCATTTTCCACTGTTTCTCAAAGGCCTCATGAACAAAGAATTTCATTATAAAATTATCCAGGATCATGGCAAAATATCAGTTAAAGCCCAAATGAAGACCAAACTAAGTAAATATTACAGTGAGCCTCATAAGCACTGAGTGGCAGCCTGCCTGGGCGGTGAAATCCCATAGACATAGTAAATCTCTTGTTGTTTATCTTACAGAAATGAAAATGAAGGAGGAATAGAAGGCCCTTTGGAATTACATGCTGTAAAAAACCAGAAGAAATTCACTGGAACACAAATTTTTATTGGTTGCTATGTTTACATACACTGGAGGCCAGAAGAGGACAGTAACAAATGCCTTGACAATACAAATGTCTTGTTTTTCATATAGTACTACAAGGGCAACACCTTTCTCCTTGGAAAAAGCCCTTTTGGCTCCAAAGGTCTGCTCTGAAAAGGACAAGTGCTTCTTCCTGAGTTTTACTTGAAGCTGAATGTCACATATGGAATGGAAGATTTTTCTTCCCAGGGTATTTCCCCCCAGGTACTGTGGCATCAAGGTTTAAAATTCCCTCAAAGGTGATAACTTCAGCATTTTGTACAATTGATGGGAAGGAGCAGGGTGAATAATCTTTTAGCATTTTCTCCAGAGTGGTCATGTTGAAGGAACCTTCATACCCCAAATGATATTAGACAATTTCCCACTCTTCTCACCAGAACAGAGCCTGATAATTCCTACTCCTCTATGGAAAACTATAAATCCCCCTATTTAGCTCCTGCACTCTAAGGAGTAGTTGAATTGTGAAATAGTAATGTTTGGGTGGGTTATATTCAAGAGAGATTTTGAAGGAATAATTAGAGAGATTATCTTAAAAGAGGTTTGTTAATCAATGAATAAGGGGTGAAAAATAAAGTATTTGTCTGGCAGTACATATTGAAATTATCATAACAGATGAATGAAAAAATGCGAGTTGACCTCTTAATACCAAATAGGAGATGACAGAAAGGTCAGAGTTTGCAAAGAGTTTGGAAACAAATCTTGGGGTTTGTATGGGGAAGAGAATAAAAGTGACTCAGCTTCGAAGGAGAAGTTGATCTTTCAAGCATGAAACGTAATTTAGAAAAGACATCTCAAGAAGAAATGTTGCATCTGTCATGTCTGACTAGCACTATAACTTGTCAGGATTTATGAAGAAAACTATTTACTTGATATGTCTCATTTTGGAGCCATGCTGCTGTTGGCTTTCCTCCAAAGGGCTTTGAATGAGAAAAGCAGGGGAAAAAGAGTATTTGCTACATCCTACCAGCCCTTTGCAAGAGAAGCTGTGTGAAAATCCCATTGCCCTTCATTTCTGTCATGAACCTTAGGAGACAGCAAGAAACAGCAGAGCCATCAGGCCCCAGGAGTACTCAGTGAGTGTTATTTTTGCTCTCTTGTGCTGGCATGCAGTTGTGCCCAGAAGAGCAGTGTTGTCACTGCTTGGTCTACAGCTGCTGTATTAACTTTATTTGCTCTGTTTAATGTATAACAATGTGCTCACTGTGTAGGCCTGTTCAAACAGTATCAAGACACTGCAAAAAGCAGTAAAGGTCAGATGACTGTGATGGGGTCCCTCTGAAAGTGCCGTGGACACCATAAGATTTTAGTAGCTAGGGACATTAAACTCACATTAGCTACCTGTGTCATAGATTAACTCACTCAATTTATTAATTCATGCCCAGCTGATGAAGCTCACTAGGACAATAACAGTCTACCCTACACAAAGAAGCTCTTTAGCCAGCTAAGAAGGCAGATGAGGTTTTCACTACTATGAAGATGATTTTTTAATTAAACCTTTAAAGAAAGAGCAATGGAGAAAACATGGATAACAGCAAAAATTGTAGAAAGATGCAGGATTTTTGGGAAGGACAAATTCCCATCTTTACTAGATAACTAGGGTATCTCTTTCTTTGGTACATAGATGATGGCTTCCATAGACTTCAGCCTGTCAGAACAGAGGCATTCATGTAGCATGAAGTAGATCCAGGAGGTCTCATAGCAGAAATCCTGGAGAGAGAATCAGGAAACTCAAAAGCAAATATGCAGCTTCCCATGAATGGTCATCCTACCTCTGGCTCTTTTGGGGTCTTAGGGGCATGAAAGAGTTGGTGCCAATGTGGAAAATTATGATCAGGGCCTTTTCTGTAAACGTGACTGAGAGGCAGGGAGGGACAGGAGGGGCAGGGGGGAAGACGGAAATGTTTAAGGAATAAAGATGCTTTGCCACCTCTGAGACCATTTAACCCTTCCCGGAAGACCATTTGACACTGCAGGGGCAGCTCAGCTAAGGGAGAAAAGAGTTTCTTTCCCTGGGACACCTTCCTAAGGTTTCTGCTGCAGATAAACACTCCTGACACAGTGCAGCTTTCGCCTACTGCCTATCTGCCCAAAGCCACACACACATATGCACACACTGTTTGTCTTAATACTTCCTCATTGGGTTCAGACCCACTGGTGAAATCAGTCCTCCTTCTGACCACATCTCCCAGCTCCCTTCTTATGCCCAGCTCAGAAGTACCTGTCCTAAAGCCCCATCCTCTTCAGGATGAAAAAGAAAAGCTGTTTAGCAATAATTGCAGTTTTCTGGAAGAATGATGCATATAAATATCCACTTTCCATTCTCAATTTCTTTCATCATATATCACCTGGATTTGGGATCACTAGCTGAGAAGAACTGAGAACATACGGCATTCTTGGCTATGTATAAACTCATGATACATACAGGCCACAGCCAAGACAAAAGTCTCAAGAGATAATATAATTTTTTCATGGAGACACTCCAGGTAGCTGCTTCCTTTACTGTTGCTGTCTGATCACCTGTAAGAATCTACTCATTTTGTGCAACTTCACATAACCCTTCTACTGCAGGAATAATTACCTGCATTTGGACCCAGAGTCCTTCACAATCACCTTTGCCTAAAGCAGCTCCTATTCCCAATGCCTGTGCTGTAGTGTGCTGACTGGTCAAAACATGGAATACCCGGATAGCTGATCTGCAAATATTAAAGAACAGAGAAAATAAGAAAGAACAGAGGGAGCCCTCAGTGGTGTCACAACATGCTGGAACACATGGAAATTCCTGATGGAGTTCAAGGTGAAAAGGTTGACTTTGTGGTGTCCTCAATACTTGTAAATGGTACTAGGATGTTGCACTTCGCAATTATTCCTTACATCTTGAGCTTCTGGTAGAGAACAGAGTCTGGGTGAGCAAACAGCACCTGCAGGAGAAAAAGGGGTTTGTAGCTGACAGGTTAGAAGGTTGCCAAGTAAGAAGGCTCAAGGGGTTCAACACGCTTTTACTGCAAGGGCAAGGCAGCACTGCATGAATTACAGCCCCACTGGTCCTTCCCTTTCTCTTTGCTCACAATTCATCCACTGCAGGAACCCTACCTTCTGGTTATTACCAGGGATGAGATGGGAACTGTAAAAAAGTGTTATGATTCATGTCTAGGGACAAAAAAGTATCTAAATTACGTGCCTTAGACACCTACAGATTCCACATTGCAGTTCATAATCTTACAGGCTATCTCTGGTTTCTTGTTTTTCTTCCACTTCTATTGTACTGGAAATTTCCCTTCTTGATCCTAACCAGAAACACAGCCTTCTTCCTGCACTGTCTTTTTTCCAAATGTGAATTCAATTTCTTGAGCAACAAACTGTACGTTTCACATTACTAGATCACCCACCTCTGCTTATACTTCCTGAGTCCGAAAGACACACAGCCTCCTCTGACCGTTTGAGGTGGTTGATCTCCATCCCAGACCTGGGACCTGCTGCTCTCTCACACCCATCAATCTTGTTCTCCTTAAAAACAACAGAAGATAATAGGAAAACAAACCCAAAATGCAAACAGGTTTTGTAAGAGAAACACTATTAAATATATTTCATAGCAATTGATTACTAGAATTCTACGTGCATCGGTTGTGTCAATTATTCCTTGTACTTTCAGGGCATTGAGGAGTTTCAGTCACCAGAAGCAGGACTCAGCTCTGCTGAAGTGAGTGTGCGTGGGATGGGAGCCTTTCCCCTTGGAGGCAGGTTGGTGCCTGTACATAGTCCTCCACACCCTTCCCTAATTCCCACTGGTCCCATCCCCAGATCTGCTCCTGAGTGAGTGAAACACCATGCCAGAGCAGTTCTAACAACCAGTTTCAGATTTGGGCTTCGGATGAAAAACATTGTCAGAAAACTACTTCTCATTTTCTCAGTAAATGAGCTGAAAGTTTCTCCAAGAGATCAGCAGGTTTTGTCTGACCCGAGCTAAAAAGCAGCAAATTACTGACCTGAGGGAGATACTGTAAGAGTCAGACATTTTAAAGAAGCTTCTAAAATACTGTTCCAGTTCAGAAACTGTCAAAATTAGATGTTTTAGTTTTTAATCTAAAAAGTATTTGGGAAGAAACTATTCAGCAGATTCAGCAAAAGCTTCAGTAGTTGCTCTGAGCAACCTGACACAACATGTTTGGATGAAGATGAGTTTTGACAGGAGTATTTCACCCTGTCAGAGGCTCTCTCCTCTTCACCATGCAGCTGACCTGCCCCTAACTAGAAAGTCCCTCGACTTTTGTGAAAAAAGAAACACAAGCAATATCTACATTATTTGCTATTCCTCAGGAATGATCATTTGTCCCTGGTCTGGTTAATGTTTATGATAGTCTGGGTTTATAACATTGTTCAACAGCCCAAAGAATATGAAGAACAGGACAGACCCTGCACACTGGAGATAATTGACTAGGGCAGGAATACATATCTCCAACAAATGGCCATATTTAGAAATAGCTACTACGCATCACTTCTTTCACAAACTGAAACCTTCAGAGGCCCAACAACCTGGTTTTTCCTTTTAGCTTGCCATCTCCAGTCACCTCCATGTCACCATGTCCCAAAAGCTGGGTGAGTCTCTGAGAAATAATAAAGAAGGTAGAAAGTCAAAATAAAACTATGCAAGTCTTCTCATTATAAGCAAAACAAGGCTAGCAACAAAACTTGGCATGATAATGCATTTTTATTGAGTGAGAGATATTTCAAGCCATTTTTCTTCACCAAAAGACATAGGGTAAATCCTGCCTGCTAATATCAGTGCACTATTTAGCCAGATTGTGTTGGATGTATCTGTATATGCCCAGGTTACTTGCGGTGATGGTCAAGACCAGCTGAGTCTGTTTGCTACATGTCCATGTTCACCATCATGTAAATAGTTGCAAAGTATACTCAATGTCACCTAAAAATGGAACTGAATCAATGCTGAATTTGCACAACAGTCTGTTTAGGTATTAGGAGATAAAGAAATTCATGAGGCACTGACAAATACATCTCAAGACCCTCTGTGCAGATATTTTTATATTTTCCTTTGGGAAGGCACCTTGTTAAAAAAAAATGCTAGATATTGCTTATCTCAAGTATATGAATACCTCTGCTTGGAAGTGAGACTGAGGCCTCAGAGTTTTACCTGAGGAGAAATGCAATGTCAAATTAGTGTCAGTGGAGCAGGACTCCACCAGTCCTGTCTTTCACCAAAAAGCACAGAACAGCCACCTTCAACCTGGCATTTCCTAACTGCAGGAGCTTGCAGTTAATGTGTCTCACTGAGGCACCTGGCATGTGACAGCCCTTCCAAGAGTCCCAGGTTTTATCACCTGCACTATCCCATTTCTGAGGTGTCCAAGTGCCTAATAATCACTACATATGGTGGATGACACCAAAAACTGAGATTCTGGGGAAAGAGAATACAGCGCAAATGCTGGAGCAATCAGCTTAACAGGAGATGGTAGACTTAAGGGTTTAAAATCGAGCTAAATAATAAGCTAGTTTTCAGTCCACTGGGTCTTTCTTTGTCTCCAATTTCTGTAAATCTCCAATTTCCTAGCCATTTCAGAGAGATCTAAAGGTATCTGAGCAGAGGAGATGTGCTTTTCAAGGAGAGATTTGAAAGCAGAAAACATTTCCACAGGGCATGTACAGAAATTTATACCCCCTGAGCAGCTTCCAGAGTTTAAATCTCTTATGGACCAGGTCTCACAGCTCAGGGCAAGAGATGTGCAGACATTTTAAACCTGCAGAAACCTAGGACCTTCCTCTGGTGAAAGAACCAACCATTATCAAATTAAAGATCTAGCACTATGTTCAGACCACATAGTTTTAGAGCATAGAAGCAACAGGTTCACTGATTCTTCCTCTTCCCAATGGTTCTCCAGAGGGAGCAATTGCAAACAGACACAGAGGAATGAGATTTGTCCATGTAAAGGGTAGAGTACTGACAGTATTTTTTTCTCAGACCCACCCTCATATATTGTTTATTTATGGCTCAAGAAAGAACATAAATCTACTCAATAATAAATGTATATGTGCAAGACAAATTAGTATATACTTGAACATTTTCCAAACTCTTTTTTTCTGTGCTAAAGGACTTTATCACTGATCAGCAATATCTCTCTCCACTGCAATACTACAATGTCATCTTTGGAGATGCTTTATCTTGTCCTGAGGGCAGACAGCAGAGTCAGGCCTGTTGAGACACCCGCAGTCATGCTTTTCACATACATGCTTCTTGCACACTTAGAAAGCATATGGAGTTAAATCCCAACTTCTTGAGCCCCCCTCTAAGGACACACCTGAAAACATACCATCTTAATGGACATACATGAAAAAAATGGCAGTATCAAATGTTTCTTTCATAACAACTTCTAATTTTAAAACAGCCCATTCAAGTTTGCCTATTCCATGGTTCACCAGTTTCCCTCTCTCACCACTATTAGCAAGTGTATCATTAGCAGGCCTGAATTACAGGCAGGTCTCGAGAAATCAAGGCAGCTACATGGATTCCTGCTGAGATTCAATCAGTGCTGAGAACTGTCGAAGTCTCTGAGGAGGAAAGCACAGTCCAGTGCAGTGCTGCAAGTCTGAGCACAGGCAGCCCCACAGAGGGGCATGAACCACCTGCCATGGCTGTGGCGTGCTGGGAGCATGGCAGATGGCCCAGCAGATTTGTTTGTTCTCAGTGCATTTGTGTGCTGTGCTCTGGCAGAACCTGTGTCTGGGCAGCCAGGAGGGAGCCTGCCCACTTGCCTTGCGCTGGCTCTGCTGAGGCATGTCAGAGGACAAGGGAGGTGACACCTTCCCCAGGGGCTGAGTGTTTCAGCGGAAAGCCTCTGGACTCATGTGGAGAGAAGAAGAGGGGAAGTTCCCTGCAAGATGAAATGCAAACCTGCAGTGCAAGTGGAGACAGGAACTCCTGAGAGCATGGTTTCACAGTCATTTTTTGTCAGAAAAGTAGAATAATTTATGTTTGAAGGCACCTCTGGAGGTCATCCAATCCCACCACCTGCTCCCAGCAGCCCCAGCCTGGAATCTAGCTCAGGTTGCTCAGGGCCATGTCCAGCCAGGTTTTGGATGTCTTCAAGGACAGCAGTTTCACAGCCTCACACAGAGATGTGCCTTTGTACTTCACCTTGCTGTAAACACTCCTTTCCTTGGATCTCATTTTTGTTTCCCTCGCTGCAGCCTACATCCTGTGCCTTGCTCGCTGCCACTGGGCACCTCTGGCTCCGTCTGCTCCCTAACATAGCCCATTATGTGGGGAAGGACAGCAAGTACAGCCTCTCCCTTGGCCTTCTCCTCTCCAGGCTGAAAAAGACCTGCTCCCCCAGCCTCTCCCCACTTGTCCTGGGCTCCAGGCCCAGGGATCACCACCCATCCTGAAGAGATGGCACGGATGCAGTGGGATGAGACATCTCTGGCAGCTGCAGGCTGTACTTTGGTCAGGTTAAAACAGTTGTGGAACCACAGCCTAAGGGAAGGAAAGAGACCCCAAGCCAGGTTTTGGAAGTGACAGAACAGAACTCTCCTTGGGACCCAGAAGGTCTTTACTGCATTACAGACAGAAACTGATGCTAGACTGGAAATAAGGGAAGGGACTTACTACAGTGACTCAGGGGACGGTACTATGTGTGCATTCCCTCATCAGAGCTGGAATCCGTGTCTGAGCAAGGCACTCCCCCTTGGAGTGGGCTCAGACCTACTGCATGGGGCTGGCAGGGGGCAAGACCAGTGCACAGCATGAAAGCAAAGAAGAAGGAACTTAAAGGTGAAGGTCTGCTGTGCTGTCACTTAGAAGCACTCTGCACAATTGTACTTGATCCTTATTGGCACTTGTTCCAGCAGGTCACTGCTGAACTGTTCCATGCAACCATGAGTGCCTTTCCTCTTGAAACACGGAGCTCCACAAATTAAATGTAGCCTGGAAGGGGAGAGGAAGATACAGCTTTCACTAGCTCCGTGCTGACATTTGCTCCCAGTGCTCTCGTAGGAGGTACTCTGTGCTCTCTGCACTCCAGAGGGCATCACCAGAACAGCAACAACCCATTCTGTTTTAAAATGGCTTTTAGGGAAATTTGTTAATTATTTTATAAAGATCAAAGTGTTTCTCTATTAGAGAAGCAAGGATACAGTTCTTCTAATTTAAATAATTAATTCTTTTTGGACTACAGCCAGCCTGTTTTCAAGGGAATTCATACTGGATGTCCCTTATTAATGTTGTCAATTTACTAAAAACTGAAATAGTATTATTAAGAACTTTCGATAATAATAATATTACTTTAAAAACACCAAAGTAACTTGGGGTTCAGAGTAATAAGACACCTAATATTGCAGATCAAGAGGTCCAAACGGAAAGATTCCTGTCTTTCAGAATACCAGAGCAGTGCCTACATAAGCCTACTGCCTGCATAAAAAGAGAGATGCAAGCTCATATGCAACATATTCTGATATTGAATATTGAAACAGAATCTCAGCAAATTTCAGGATAGCTTACATGATTGGATAAAACTGTTACATAGATGAGGAAAAAGAAAACAGGTATCACATTGGATATGATATTGGAGACTGATAGAGATTAGATTTTATTTATTTAGTTTTCCCTCTTTCACTCCCATACAAATGTCAGCAGGTGAATGACATTTCCAATTGCAAGACTAAATTGCTCTTAAATGAAGTCATATTGATAGTTTTTTTCTTTACTTTTTTGAGTAACTTTACTCATACCTGAACTTCTTTGTTAATTGTGGTCTCATTTTTCTCTCAGTGCACGTGTTATTCATTTTCAGTCTGAATATGTTTTAGGTAAGCCTCTGTAACCTCAGAGGCTATTTTCATTTGTTAGTTTACAGAAAAACATGCTGCATGTGCCCTGCTGCTTTTTTCAGCCTGTAAACAATTCAAACACATTTTCTAGCAGTCTAGCAGTCAAGTGGTTCCTATGGAACCATTTGGTTACCTTTACACAGGTGAAAGGCACCCACTGAAGAGAAAGAGGTAGAAGCCAGTAAGGAAAGGATTTGCAGAAGATCCAACAGCCCTAAATGCATAGAACTTTCCTAAATGCATAGAACTGTACCTACTGGTAGTTCCACATCTGCAGGCATAAGGCTGGAAAAGAGAGAAGAAATGCTTCCATTCATTGCTAACCCTTGAGGAATAGTCTAGAGGAAAATCCTTCTGAAACTTTTATCTCTTTATTGTAAAGCTTTTCTTTCTGAAATATTCTTCCTTTAATGTGCAGTACAAGAAAAGGCATTTTCACTACAAGAAGGACATTGAGGTGCTTGAGCATGTCCAAAGAAGGGCAACAGAGCTGGTGAAAGGTCTGGAGCACAAGTCTTAGGAGGAGAAGCTGGAGGAACTAGGGTTATTTTTTTATTTATCCTGGGGGAAAGGAGGCTCAGTGAAGACCTTATCACCCTATACAACCACCTGAAAGGAGGTTGCTTTAAGGTGGGTGTTGGTCTCTTCTCCCAAGTAACAAGTGATATGACAAGAGGCAATGGCCTCAAGTTGTGCCAGGAGAGGTTTAGATTGGATATCACCAAAAGGATTATGAAGCACTGGAACAGGCTGCCCAGGGAAGTGGTGGCATCACCATCTTTGGAGATATTTAACACACATGTAGATCTGGCACTTAACAACAAGGTTTAGTGGGGGAGTTCTCAGTGCTGGATTAATGGTTGGACTTGATGATCTCACATGTATTTCCCAACCTAAATGATTCTATGTGTATAGCACTTTTTCTCCTTGCATCCCCTGCCTCCCAAGGGGATGCTCCTCCTGGTGGGAAGGTGTTCACCAGGGCAGTGACCTGTGAGTTTTTCCAATCCCTCAGCCATACCCACATCAGCACAGTCCCTGTGGCTGCCCCTCCGTGGGTGCTGCAGGAGCACACCCTTACAGGGGTCATGTAAAACACTGGCAGCCTGACCACATGGGTCCAGCTCTGTGAAAGCAGGCTCTGGTGCACTGACCTGCCCTTCCCACCTGCCTTTTGGCAGTGCCTGCACCTTGTGCCAGCCCACACTGGGAGTACCAGGCAAGTTTGTCCTTCAGTCCATTGTTGCATGAGGCACTGGGTGACACCAATCTGGCTGAGCTGTGCTGGCTACCATGGGATGCCCACCTCTGCCATCATTCTGCCATCCCTGTAGCAATCCCCAGCGACTAGAAATGTCAGTATTGCAGCCTCAATTTTAAGTTTATAAGTGATGTCCCCAGAAATTGGCCTTTATCGATGGCAATGTAGGTAATTATGAAATAGTGTATCATTTAAAACAAATATGCCAAATAAAAACTATTAAAATTCTGGTGTAGAGGAAACAAAATATCTCTGTTCAAAATAATGAATTGAGATGTGGTTACAGCATGCATTCAGCTGTCGTTTCCTTAGGCTCATGTCTAGTATTATGTATGTTTCATTTTACTCACTTCAGTACTTCTACTGCATGAACTCATGCAGTTTACAGAAGTTAATGATGCATGTGAAGTATTTCCTAGAGTGAGTAGCTGGATTCCCAGCAGGAGGATGTGTAGAAATGCAGGGGACTCTTATGACTGTTCTAAGAAAAGGCAGGGTTTGGCTATGCATATACAGCAAAAACCAGGTGCCGGTCCAGAAAAATTGTCTTCACTGTTTACTCTGCACCATTCCTAAAGTAATAACACTTGTCTGTCCTGGTTAATGTTTTCTAGAGGACGTTTTGCTTTCATAATGCTATTTAACTGTATAAATAAGAGAGGGAGCTGCAGGGTAGTCCTGGTGAAGACAGCAGGATCCTTGGAAGCTGCAGTAAGTAGTGATTTTTTGCTTCCTGTAGAGAGTTCAAAATTGTCTCCTCCTGTTGCAGGCAATCGATTTAAAATCTTTTCTAGGGTTCTATCTTACACTGAAATCTGTCCTAGATAAAGAGGTTTTTATTGTGTCAGCTGGATATAAAGGACATAGGCATCACAACTAAGACAATGTGTTGCCTACACGTTGTCAAGTCACTGGCAGAAGGAGTAAGAACCTAAAAGCAGAGCAGGGTGTCTTGTCAGAAAACAAGGTGGTCTCTGGAGTGAGGAAATCCTAAAAGTGGGACTTTCCCTGATCTATCTCCTGCTAGAAATGGGCCCTGATTCATTAAAAGCTGAGGATGGGTGCTTAGAACTTTTCTTTTATTGTGTTGGTGACTCTTTTTAAGTAATTCTGATGATTTTTAGACTGAAGGTCTACAAGAAATACCATTGCTTAGGGAATGTTATGGTATATTTAATGTCTACTTCCCTTTTAGATGAGACATTATTGAGGTAATCATTAGATTACAGGCCCAGTGAGGGAAGGAAAGAAACTGGTGATTTTCACATGTTCAGATCATCACAGTGAGGTCAATATTTTCAATGAGCCAGAAACCCAGCTGTGGTCAGGTGAACACTGGAATGTAGAACTGAAAACCTGGTCTGATCTGCTCTTGCAGAGAGAAGAAAATCTCCTGTCCCACCTGACTGCCCTAACCACTGCATTCATTCTTTTTTGTCTACTTTTTATTCTCTTGGCCTCAGTGATGCTTCACCCTGAATGTGTGCAGTAACTCAGGTTCAACAGCAAATACTCATGGTGGCCTGGTAGAAGAGTGAGAGCTCATGTTCACCTGTTTCCAGGTCAAAGGAGGTTTAGAGGTGGGTGATGCCACTTTCTGGGTGAGCTCTCCAGTGCTAAGCTGGTTCACAGAATATAGAAAAAACACAAAAGAGTCACATACATTCCTAAAAGATAATGTAAACTTGGCTTTCGCATTTCTGCTGCAAAAGGAATTATTTTAATGAAATATTCACAGTGGCTGGATTCTTGGAAGAGTCCAGTGCTTTTGGCTTGTGTTTGCAATCTCCTCAGGGGCTCAGGCATAGAGGTATCAAAGCTCTGAATGACAAGAGAAGTGAATGTCTAGATGATCAGTCTGGAATAGGCCCTGACCCTGTCCAGGTGCATATTATGAAATGCCAGAGCTTTCTGGCCAGCCAGGACAGCACATGTGAGTTTGTGGTGCTCCTTTGAATAGGTGGTCCTGGGCAGTAAGCTTTGAGGTCATGTTCTTACACACAGATATGGCCAGTCAAGTCTTTCTTTTGTGATTTTTTGTGAGTTTGTGTGGGTTTTGTTTTTTTTTTACAAGTCTCTGAGTAGGTGATATTAGTTCAGCAGACACCACTGGTGGTGGTGGTGCTGTGTCCTGATGTGCTTGGTGCCCTGACAGTGTTACTTTCAGGAAACAAATTTCTCAGATTTCCTCCTTCAGAAACAATTGGGAGAGAAGCAGCACCATCTGGTGAGCAAACAGCTTTTCTATTTCATGCCTGCATATGTTTTTGAGTAGCGCAAATTTTCGTGTTGTCTGAAATGAGATTATCAGTGAGGACCCCTTATGGGAGTAGCATGGGAGGAATATTCATCTGGAATATTACATGGGACTCTAAAGGCAGAAAGTTGTCTTCAGAATCTTCTCTTCAAATCATGGAGATAGAAATCAGCCCTAAAATGGACAAAATAGCTATATCCACAAAGAAACAAGTTCTGTCACTCAGAAAACACAGTCCAGGTCACTTCCAGGTTTTCTGGTGGCATTATTCTAAAGAAACTTCAGCTAATCCCAGTGCTCTCCATTTTCTTTCTGAGTTGCATAGTAGGGAAGATTGTGTGATAGGGAAGAGGCAATATATTCAGCAACTGTTACCACCGAGTCTGCTACAGATAAATTGCTGAAAACACTGTCCTCCAAGTGCTGCCATGCTCTTATGTCATTGTCTGGTTTGATTGAAAACTCTTCTTTAAAGCAACCTGTTCTTGAACATCACAAATATATTGTCATTGTGTAATACACACAAAGAAAAGAGGCAGAGGTAAATGTGTTTCCTTCCAGGCTATTCAACAAGTCAGACTAGATTTGGAATTAGAATTTAAGTGCTTTTCACTTCTACTGCCATGTTGATGGATAAACTGTTTTTTTCTGGAAATTATATAACTAAAGGTCTTAAAGAGCTTTCTCCAAATTTAACTCCTTCAGGTTGGGAATTTCCTTAAGGCTTTATAGCACAGGCTCTCAGCTCTTTGTGTTTTGATAAATCATTAGCAACTATGCTAGATAAAAAAATCCATCAACCTTTAAGACCATATGAGAATCTGCATCTTCTGTTTCATGCTGAAAGGGTGTCTGTTGTCAATTTGTCAGTGTTTGATCACCTGCTAACCCAGAGGCCACAATAACATCAAATTAAATAGTAAGTATCAAATATAAAGTAACAATCCCCAATCATATTCTGAAGGTTTAGAGGGTGCAAATCTTATTATAAAAGTACCTTTAGGTTTCAAAAAAGAGACTAATGGAGTGGCCCACTTGTGTCTTCAAGGCTTAAACAACAAAAAAAGATCTATACAATCCACAGCTACTATGTCTTTCATAACCGTATGCCTTTAAAACTAAACATTATTAAGACTTTTGTGAGGTCTGAGTCATGAGCCTTGACTGTTTATGATTGGCCAGTACTGAGTAACAGATGGATGATTCAGATTCAGATTGTATTTAATTATCTGTGAATTCAAAGCTGTAATAAAATGAAATTAATTCCATGAAAGTACATAAATTAACAACAAAATGCAAACATGTTGTAACTACATAGAGGAAAAATATCAGGATAGGGAAAATAGCCTTCAGAAAACTGTAACCAATATTCTACAGAACCCTTACAGCAAAACAATTCTATATCCCTTCACCATAATTTTGAGGTCAAGTCAGTTAAACTCCCTTTCTGCTTTGCATTCCAAATAAATAGAATTGGCAGTGTGAGGTGTACATATAAATGCCCATCTATCAGGTGCTATATTTTGTAATAAATACTAAATGTGATGAGATAGAGAACAGGTGGCAACTTATGTTTAAAATGAAATGTTTCTCTTTTTTTGTATTCATGTTATTCTTAATAAATGATAACTGCAGCTGAGTAAATAGTTCATAGTAAATAATTTATCCACAGGCAGCTTCTGAATCAGCCTGCTGGATATGTGGAAATAGATTAGGCTTAGCTCTGATGCTTTTCTTTGGGAGTTGATTTCTTTACAAAGTCTGACTAATACATTGGCTCACTGATAGCAGTTTCAAAAATTCAGAACTGGAGCTCTTATGTTGAGTTACAAGTATCTACATACATCAAGACCATTTCAATGTCAAAATCAGAGGAGACCAAACTATAATTTAAAACTACTGTGTACAGTAATTGAAAATGTAGCTACAAGAACCCTTACAGTTCTTACACTTGTCAGTAACACTGTTATTGCAAATAGGCCTGCTTTTTAGGATTACCTATAACAAACATGTAAATGTTTGAATATTTGATTTAGTTTGAAAATGTTTTGTTGTTCTTATGAGTCTAACTGTAAGTGGATATTCAACTACTAATATAAATTGCTCCCTCTGATGTTATAAAGAAGGCAGGACCATAAGTGTAGCACTTTCTGACGAGTCTCTCAAGTTGAGTCATGCCAGAGATGAAAGGTGCAATTGGTGTAATACGTCTCTCCATGCACAATTTTAGCAAATCTGGCTCATTATCTCCTCAAACCCTGTGCAACTCTTGCACCATTTCTTTGCCCTAGATTCCTCCTCAGAAATGAGGCCTATTGGGACATTCATATCCCCATTTCCAAGGTCTTTTTTTAAGAGCTTATACAGTGCAGAGTGTCAGCTCTGCAATGAAATGGGGCTACCACGGCCAAGGGTAACACATTGATAAACACATTGCCCTTTGACCAGTGGAGCAGCTGATAAAAATAAGGCCTTGTTCTGTTAATGACATTGACTGCTTCTGCTGTACTGAAAATGAACCCACTCCAACAGTTTGGTTGAAGAGACAACATGTTGTTTCAGGTTCTTATTTAAAACATTACATTATTTCTATTCAGAAAAAAACAAACAACCACCTATTCTTTAGAGAGGTAAGGGTTTATATCTGGTTTGCTACTGAAGAACAGCCACCCCTATTTGTCCTTTCTTTAAATAGGGAGCCTTATTAATCTGACCAGAAGTTTATTTAAAGGTCTCCCTCCTGCCTATTTGCTCAAATTCTGTTTCTATGTAGCTACAGATTGCTGCTCACTTGAATGAATTTCCCCTTTCTCCCCTAACTCACAAAACATCCAGACTTCTGTGACGAAATTTCAAGGAATTATTCAGACCATTAGTGTCAAAAGCACAGTGGTACCACAGCCTTTCAACAATTAGCCACAAGGTGTTTTCTGATGGGATATGCTCCATTCTCCAGCCTGCTGAGGGTGCTGTGTATTCAACTAATTCACGCTGAATGTTGTCTTTGCAGGTATTTAGGGTGGGGGTGGTGGAAAGAGTTGGCAGAGACTTGCCAGGAGACCTGGGAAAATAAAAAAAAATTTCTGGCAAGAACTGGAGAACATGGAAACTGAGGACAAAAGAAAGAGATAAGATTTTTTAATTCAGCGGTAATGACAGAATAACTATTTCTACTTAATTAATTTACTTACCTTAGTAATAGCATCTCCTTTCTTTTTTCTATAGGATTTTAATGCATGAACATGAAGACCACATTCTGCCTAAGTTTGCTCCTGGCTGGGTTTCACGCTGTTGCCCACAGTCAGCTCCCACCCAGTGACCACAATGGACATGATCCAAACGAACCTAAACACCACATACATCATGGAGGTGAAGCCATCGCCTGCCTCAAACTCGTGCCAAACAATGCTGACTTTGCATTCCAGTTTTTTAGGGAGGTTGCACAGGAGGCACCTAATAAGAACATTTTCTTATCTCCTGTGAGCATCTCTGCTTCATTTGCCATGCTGGCCCTTGGGGCTAGGTCAGCCACGCAGACTCAGATCCTGGAAGGGCTCGCCTTCAACCTCACAGAGATTCAGGAGAAAGAGATACATGAAGGCTTCCACAACCTAATCCACATGCTGAGCCATCCTGAGGGCGGGGTCCAGCTCAACATGGGGAATGCCATCTTTGTAACAGAGAAGCTGAAACTTCTAAAAACATTTTTAGACGATGCCAAAGCTCTGTATCAGCTGGAGGCTTTTACCACTGACTTTAACAATCCCACAGAAGCTAAAAAGCAGATCAATGATTATATAGAGAGAAAAACACATGGGAAAATTACTAACTTGGTCAAGGACATGGATCCACAAACTGTAATGCTTCTGGCTAGTTTTGTTTTCTTTAAAGGTAAGTGCTCTAGGGTTCACATTCTCATTATTCATTCTTACCAACCCATCTAGTGTTGGCTACCTCAACTGAAAACTAGTCCGGGGAAAATTTCAAATGCTCTGTGCTGGGACAGAAGATCCCCTAATGGCATAGTGGAGGTGCTGGAAATGTGACAGGACCCTTCTTGGCATAGGAAGGCAGTTGGAGGCCACACAGGCTTGTTTCTCTTTGTGACAGCTCCAGGAGCTTTGCTCCAAGCCACAGCCTCCCGTGCAGCCTGAGCTGGCGTTCCTGGTCCGAACCATAAAGCCAATTGCCCCATGTTCTTCTAATTTTCAGTGGAGGCACTGAGACTTATACATGACCTAATGTCACTTTTTAAAATTATGCATGATCCAATAGCCTGATTTGCTACACACTCCTTTTTGTTTTTCCCCCATCAGAGTCCTTTATACTTGCACACTAACGTTTACATATGGAAGAAGCTAGTGATGATTAGGGAAGAACATTTTAAGGAACAAAGCAGGAACACTGTGCATTTCTGATGTGGGTTAGAAGATGTACTCTTAAGCCGGACATAACACCACTCAAATATGAGATCCTACATTAATTTTATCTACAAATTGAGGCTTATGATTGAAGTCAATAGAAATTAAGTGCATGCAGTATATGAGTACATAGATGATGTTGACAGAAAGGCCACTTAGATCACCTGAACAGAAGTGGTAGGTACAAAAAAAATGCCTAATTATTTCATTACTGGCATCTGAAACAGAAATCAAAAGTGGAATCCAATGTACTCTTTTGAATGTGTAGAAGATCCTTGCCTTACTGTGATACACATTTTAAAGTGTTATGTTTGAAAATCCTGTATTTAGCACATGGAGAAATAGGTAAATATTATTACTAGCCATAAAAAATTTTATTTATGATGGGACAGAACACGGGATATTCTGTAAAATTCTCCTTCTCTGTATCAGGCAGCTGGGAAAAGCCTTTTAAACCAGAGCATACTGAAGAAAGGGAGTTCTTTGTGGATGCTGAAACTACTGTGAAAGTCCCTATGATGTACCAGATGGGCAGATTTGACTTCTATTTTGATGAGGAGCTGTCATGCACTGTGGTACGGCTGCATTATAATGGGAGTGCTACTGCATTTCTGGTTCTGCCAGCAAAAGGGAAAATGAAGCAGTTAGAGGAAACTCTGGACAAGGAAACCATCCAGAAATGGTCAGACCATCTCTTCCAAAGGTAATCTTCTGCCAGTCAGCTGCAATGGCACCTAAATTTATAGTATTTTTTCTTTTGGGGGGTTGCAAACACTATGAACTTGGTGATTCTGGGAATGGAGCGGGTTATTTTTGGTTTGTGTGCCCTAGCTGTAAAAATCTTGCAGCTGGTTGGTATTTAACTATTCTTTTTTTGATGGCTGAGTGACTTGCTGCCCCCCTGACCAGAGCAGTGACCATCCTGAATAGCAAGCCTAGATTGGTGTTTCTAAAATATTCTGTGGACTGAGTGGGATACTCACAATTTTAAGCCAAATCTATACTGAGATTTCAGCTAGTGTGTTTTACCTCTCATATCACTGATACACTGTGACTCAGGCATAAATCTAAACCTTAAATAAAGCATAACTCTTACAGTTTGAAGTAGTGTTTACAGACATAATATGTCCTACCCAAATATCTTCCTTACAAGAATCACTATAGCACTCAGTGGTTGTTAGAACAGGCAAGTGATTAATTGTGGATGTCCTGATTTTCTGGCATTTTGTTTTGAAACTATAAAAATCTAATGAGTTTCTGTTAGCTTCAACCATTGACACTAACATCAGCTAATGCATTTTACAACCTTGTTTGTCTGGGAAAGAAGAGATCTTAGCAACAGTAGATGAGTAATATCAAGTTAATACATGCTTAATTTACCAAGCTCTGCCCTAATTCACAACTAATAAGGCTAAGCAGTTCACACCCATATATCTCAGTGCATCATCACAGAAATACCAGCACAGTTAGTAAAAACACAATGGGTAGCAAACTGGATATGAGCTGATAATGTGATACCTCAAATATAAAAAATTAAAATGTATCATTCTCAGCTGCAATATCCAGAAAACCCTTATCTAAATGAATTTGTGGTGCAAGATTGTTCAGGATCAATATAGAAATAAGTTCTTCATGGGAGAAACTGTGAAAACCAAACAATTTCCATTCTACTGTTTTGTTGATGCCTGTGCTAATACAATTAGTCCCATCCTCTTCTACTGCACTGGGCAGTATCACATGAAGGATACAGCAGTGCAGTTTGGGTCCCATCTGTTTTTTTATTCAACCTAAGCTGTCTGGCCAAGACAGTAGAAGACTTGAGCTGCCTAAAGTGTAATCACTGGTGTAGGTGACTTGGACACTGTAAGGATCCCTGGACAGTGCATGAAAATAAATCCAACAGAAAGCATACTAAAAAGGAGCTGCCCACAGACAGTTCACAGTCAAAGACAAACTTGACCATGACCAGCCCAGAGGAGGAAGACAATTAGAGGACATGGAATCCAAATGTGCAGGCAGCAGGGAACGGACCTTCCCTGGAGCCATGTGAAATGCCCCAGTTATGCCATAAATACGTCTTTGATTTGAAATGCTGAGATTTACCACACTTCTCCCCAAGCAGACTTTGTCAGGACTTTGCTTCAGCTCTCCACCTTCTGGAGCAACATGGGCTGTCCCTCGTCCCTGCCTGTAAAGAGGGGCTCTTGTTACTGTCCTCCTTGGCAGAGTGCTCTCAGATTTCCTGGTGCAAAATGCCAGATAAATACTATTATGATTGCTATTATTATAACAAAGAATGATAGTGCTTGTATTGCCATGAGTAGCACCAGAAATTGAATTAGTGCTCATTGTACATTCAGGGTCCAGACCCTTGGGATTTGACACTCATGGGAATTAACTTTCTAACCATCATTTACGTTGGTGAAAAATCCTTCTCATCACCATCTATGTTTCTCTTCTACCTAACAGTTTTATGACACTCTACTTCCCCAAATTTTCTATTTCTGGGAGCTATGAAATAAGTAACACCCTTAGCAAGATGGGAATTGTGGATGTGTTCACCAACCAGGCAGATCTCTCTGGTATCACTGGCACCCGGGAGCTGAAGGTTTCCAAAGTAAGTCTGTGGCTGTTGGCCCTTTCCTTTCTTTCATAAACATGCAGGAAAACCCATCAGTGGCAGCATCCAGAAACACTAGGTAAATATAGCTGCCAGCTTGCCTGCAGCTGGGTCACCCAGCCCTCAGCCTGCAAGCTTACAAAAGGAGTTTGGCCCTTGGTGACACTGGAGATCAGATTAGATTGCTGCATGACTGATTTTCCCAAGACTGGTACTGACCAAGATTTTTTGGGCAGTGTCTAAAACATGGGAGGACCATCAACCTCTGGCTCCTCAAGGAAAACCACTAATGCGCCCAGGCACAGCATAGCCTGTACTTCTCACCCTGGAGACTCAATTTTGTGCAGACAAACACTTACAGGAGGAGCCTCTATCCTTCATCCAATCTTTTGGACTTTTTTTTAGGAGATTTCTATAGCTCCATCCTAGCCCTCATTTAAGCAGCCATGACTACACCCATACAGCTCTTCTGCCTCTACTCACTTCTCAGTGGATCCTCAAAGCAGGGCTGCTTTAAAAGGAATCTGATTCATCTCTAAAATAGCTGTTGACTGCCCAGAGTGACTGTATTTTCTTTTTTCCTAGGTTGTTCACAAGGCTTCTCTGGATGTTGATGAGAGAGGTACAGAGGCAGCAGCAGCAACTGCTGTTGAAATAATGACAATGTCTGTTCCTCCAACCATTGAATTCAGCCATCCCTTCCTCATGCTGATTTTTGATAGAGATACAAACAGTACACTCTTCATAGGAAAAATTGTTAACCCGACTATCACTAGCTGAAATGACATATTAACTTTGTTTGCTACTACTAATTAAAGATGTGAAAATGCATGACATGATTTATTTCCATTTGTACCAGTTTGTATATGGTTCTTTTTTAGCAAGAGTTTTTATTTCATGTCATCATCAAAAACTGTTGGTATTGACCATGACAATTGCTGAAGAGAAAACAAGGAAATTGTTTTAAATTCAGCTAGAAAATAATGTCTTTTTTACTTGACTGAAAGCCAAAGACCTAAGCTTTGACAGCGTTTGGAGAGAAATGTTTCCATTACAATGGAAGACTCCTGCTTAATGTGAGGTTGTCAGCCAGAATAGCAGGTAAAATTAAGAACAATCTTGCAAACAAAGCAGAAGTGGTTGTAATTTACCATAAGTAAATATGAGATGGGAAGAGTTGGATCAACAGTGCTGGGTCACAGAAACTTGAAGCTTCTAATGGAGACGGCACTGGGAATGTGAAAAGTTGCCTTCAACAAAAAAAACTGCTTTCTCTACCAGAAACCTTTTATCATTCTTAGTATCAATCTAGCAGCAAATCTTCCTGAGTTTCTTGCAGCTCAAAACAGAACAGGAGGATCAAATCTGCCTTGAATCTGAAGATTTTCACCACATGTTACCAATTTGACAGATTTAGGTGAAGTAACTGACTTCTCTCACAGGTATCCATCAGTGGGGAGAAAGAGGATGTAGCTGAATGGGAAGGTGAGGTATTTGGATGGCAATTACACAAGCATACTGTCAGCTGCGATTTGTGGAAAACCAAAAGGAGGCGCAAGAAAATTATTGATCTTTTAAATGCTGTCCTTTTACAGCCAAAAATGTAAGTAAGGAGCACTCAATAAGCAAATCATCTGACCCAGGTAGGGGTGACAGACACCTAGGTATGACACAGGGCAGCTTGAAGGCTGGCTGGGAACCACCTTCAATGGACCTGCCTTGGCAACTGGTACCAGAAAGAGTACACTTGGCCCTGTTTTCCCCAAAGTTGTGGGGTTTGGAATGAGTCTAAATGGTGTCCTGTTATTGGCAATGATGCTGGGAGCAGTCAAATGGCTTGGGAAGAAAACAGCCTCAGCAAAGTCTTGTGTGTCCTCTGCAAAATTAAGAGCAAGTGTGATTTTATTAGTCTGGTGCAAAGCATTGTCTCTCCTACTCAGTCTGCTTTACGCCCTGTGAGCCCAGTAAATACCCCCTGTTAACACAATGCTTGATGGTGTGTTTTGACTAAATACAGTCTCAGTGTAGATGAATATATCAACAACTCATAGCATTGAAGGCAGGACTCACAGTGACAGAAATGCATGTACTTTTCTGGCACCTCCCTCCACACTCCTCCATCTGTTTGGGTAGCTCCATGGCCCAACACCCAGAGAGGAGTCATTAACAAGGACCCCTACCTTACTGCCGTTTTTCATCTCCCTGAAATATAACTGCAGGGTGCAGCCTCAGTTGGGTCAGTCTCAGCTGTGATCACTCCTACTGTTAACTGCTGTTAAGCAATGGGCATGCAGCAAAGCAACAGTAAAACCTTTAGGGGGTAGAGAGCTCAGAGAGGTGAGATCCTTAGTTAATTCCCTAGTGCTGCAGTTGAAAAATGGCCATCATTGATTTTAGTAGAGTGATTCTTAGTTTACATCAAGAAGTGCGGAAGAAACAGAGGCCACAGATGCACTAAATATTGCTCGCTCCCTTGTAAACCACTTTGCAGTGGATGAAGACATAAACATAGAAGTACAGCATAGTAGGAGGAAAGCTGTCCCCATGTGGTTCTGGGAGAGATTTGAAAATTAAGAGAATTTCTCACATAAGATAAATCAGCTTTTGCAGGCTGTTAATCTGTATTTTTGGAAGGAGATTCCTTCCTTTCCTACCCTTAGTACGTTGGTGCCCTCACAGACATGTGCCCCCTTCACAAGCAGGATGCTGGAATTCTGTTTTCCTCACATATTCCAGAGAAAGGAGCCCACAGGGCAGTAGAAGGGAGGCACAGGAGCAGATACGCCCTTGCGAAGAACTAGCACTTCACAGTTTGTGCTTCTCCTCTCACTGCATCCCTCAGATGATCTCTCCATGTTTGTAAAATATGTTGGGGAGGTTACAGGGACAGTGAGCAGTGCCAGCCATGGGAGGAGGGAGGGGGGGGGGGGTGATGAGGGGTGTCTGCCATTCCCACAGGGGATTTCCTGTCAATCAAGATCAGCATCCAGGAGCCGTTTGCTAGACTTGCTTCATCAGGCGATAGCTCCTGGTGTATTGGCATCATGCTGTGATTTTCCACTGCAGGATTTGCCTGAGACAGTGTTAAGAAGAGGCAGGCACCACACTTAGCACAAAAGAGCAGCAGACAGCTTGCTCCCTGCCTACATCCATGCTGCGCTGCGCTGTTTGTTATGTGGCCCCTTCTCATCTCTCCCCCCATCCACCAAGTCCCACTCTCTTAATCCTGCTCTCGTCGCTGCAAGGAACAAAACAGGTTTTCCTGATTACACTCACTCTTTTCATTTCCTCTCCAGACCAGCTCTTTTTCACAGCCTCCCACTCACCCTCCTGCAGACTAACATTTTATCCCTCCCACACGCCGGCACCTTTTGTTCATGCAGGAGGTGAACGCTGCCGGCTCAGCTGTGGTGCCTGCTCCACCAGCAGGTCCTCTTCTCTCCTTCCCAAAAAATGGAGGGCGGGAATAAACAGGGTTCTCTGTCTTCAACAGACCATCTCGAAGGCACTCACAGCACGGCGAGGAAGGCTGGGCAGAAAGGCAGGGTTTCATGTCACTAGGCTATTGCCATTTGGTGTGATGGGTAATGTGGGGATATGAATGAGCCAGAGACATGGCAATTAATGACCAGGTTCATTAGCCACTGCCACAGCTGATACAGCTATAGAGTGTAAGGATGGAGCTCACAGCTGTGCTTCTGGTAACCCCAGGTTTGGGCAACCTGCTTGTCCCTTGGCCAGATGCCAAGCCCTGTTTCACAGACTGCACCAGGCCACCACCATCAGCTGTAGGTCAACTGCCTCCAAGCACTCCAAGCACCACATCCCAAGGCTGCAACAGCCTCCTGGGCTCACACACAGTTTGTTGCAGCAGGCATTTGGGGTTTTGCTCTTTTCTCACCATCACTAGGGCTGTACCTGGAGGAAGGGAACAAAAAGTCCCCTCACTTCCCACCCCACACCCTTCAGCCTCCAAACAGCCCTACAAACAAGAGTCACAGGAAAAGCTCCCTATTTACTCTTTAGGCAGGTGTGATCTGATAGCTCTTGCTCAGCAGGAGGAAAGACACAGGTCAGTGTAACCTCTAACTCTGTAAATACAGCACTGTTGTTGTTGCTTGTAATGCAGCGACCTGCTTTGTGTTAAACGAACAGCACAGGACTGAGGTCTCTGCACTTGTCAGGCTTTGCTTGGGCCTGTCCAGGCCTGCTTGGGGTTTTGTTTTAGCTTCTTTGTTTGTAACAGTAACTATCCAGCAACACACTGCTATTACTTAATTTGTTTTAATTTTAATTTTTCCTTAGCTTTGTACAATTGTATACAGATATTTCTGTAACCGGGAGATATTAAGAACAAGGAGTTCTTCTGCACAGAATGAAGTGTCTGTGGCCCTAGAATGAAAAATGAAGGTGCACAGACATGGTGGGATGACAGCAGGGGACTGGATAGTGCAAGCAGAGGATGATACTGACCTCAGAGCTATAAACATCTTGCCAGTGCTCAGTCACTGGTCATCAAAGCTTTGCAGACTTGGGAGCTGGGTGAAACCAGCTTGGGGCATAACTAGTAGCTAGGAGAAGAGAGACTGAGTACAGAGCATGTGTAACACACAGCACAGGCACTGCGTCCAGGTGTACTGTGGAACAATGAAGGAAATCAAGGGGAAGAACACGTGAGCAAATGTGTGACAATGACGCCAAGCAGACCCCAGAGCACAGAGGTTACATCTGCCCCTTTACTGCTCCCAGCTAGGACATGGCCATCCCTTTTCTTAGGGCTGAAGCCATCAACCCGAGGAATGAGTGGGACAGAGAAAGGGTGAGCGTAAGACAAGAGAATAGGGAAGGTACTAAGAAGTTTGCATGTATAAATTTTAACTATACATAATCGGAACAGTAAGTTTTAGTGTAGTAACCAGGCTATTAATTCGTGGATAAAATTGTTAAGATTTTAAATATACTACCAATAAATTCTCATCTTTGCATACAAGGCATGTTTTTCCATCATAACAAGATTTTGAATATAAGAAAACGGTAGGAATTCAACTCACCTACTTTGTTATTTGGATGCAAAAAAAAATTCATAATATCAGCAAGTTCCCTGCACACCTGGGTAGAGCCAAAGGACCAAACAACCCTGTGGTTTTCTTGCTTCCTATATGAAATATGAAAACACTCTATCCAGTTCCAGATAGCACAGCATGCTGGCCATGGGACGATGTTCCTGGAGGTTACTGAGAAGGGAAGAGGGGAAGAAGCCCATGAAATAGGCAATAGACTCATATGCTGGGTCCAGAAAGGAAATAGTAAAGCTTCCTTGGATGTCAGTTCCTGTAGTATTTGAAGCAGGAATACACCATGGGTTTAGTCAAAAAGCAGTGTTTAACCATAAGATCAGCTTCACAGAGTGGTACCAGAGGTCCCTTCTCGCATTGCCTGGTTGATAGTAGATGAAGAACTGACATTTCAGAAGGAAAACATCCCCCCACAAAACATCCCTTTGCAGTCAGTCAGTGAGCTCTGCCAAGTGCTTCAAACCTTGTGGACCAACGCTGGACAAAAGGCAGAAGTTGGTGCAACAGGGGGAAGAGGAATTAGAGGCAAGGAGACAGTGTTGCTATGGTGCAGCCCGTGTTCGGGATAAACGGCTCTGAGCGGGTTGATTTCCCCTCACAGGATTCTCTCCCTGAGGGTGGATCCAAAGAAGGGTCTGCAGCACAGCTACATCTACTCCTCGCCTGTCCATCACACTACCTCAGACCCTGTGGCAGGCCTGCGTGCTTGGAAATTCCCTCCAGCTCTATGGTTATTAGCCAGTTTGATTTTGTACCTCACCTGAGATGTTCCTATT
>VZTX01017760.1:39927-125147 GCA_013400915.1 Pardalotus punctatus | reverse complement strand
GGATGGCAGCAGGAAGAGAGCTCCACTCTTTCACAGAGCCACAAGCAGCACTGCCTCCAGCAAGACAGCCCTGGGGGGCAGTCCCCATTCTCCCCCAAAGACCCTCCCCTGGCCTGCGCTCCCATCAAGCTTGCTGCTGCATGTGGGGCCACAGGGCATCCAACTCTTCCCCACCGCTGGGCAATGAAGACCATGAGGAAGGCTGGCAAAGGGCCACATCACAGAGGGGAAAGGGGACACCCCCAGGCAGGAGGCTGTGATCCACAGCCCAGGGACCTTCTGGGTGACTGCTCTGGGGATAACAGGCCCAGAGCTCTGTTGAGATTAGTCCCACAGACAGAATTTCAAACCGCTTTATTAGTCCAGAGACCAAAGAAAGCAGTACAACAGGCATCAGGACTCCTTTTCCTGTGCCTCCTTATCTTATCTGATATACTGATACTCTGTTATTCAGTCACTAGATGTTTAGCAACTTGACCAAAAGCACCTTTTTCTTTTTTTCCCCTGGATAGCTATGAGAACTAAGATTTCATCATTATTTATTCTGTCTTATCTTCAGTAGCTGAGCCACTCAGCTACAGATTAGTGGAAGGCATGCCTCTACTCACTGACAAAGGAGAGCAGCTCCCTGAAACGAGATGAAACCACGGCTAAAAACTCTAGTAGGTTGCTTTCTTCATGGTTACATGGAAAAAATATCTTAAAACAATCCTTCACAGCTGTAAATGGCCATCTGTCCTGTGACAGCAACACAGAAGTTGCTGTGGCAAAACCTCTGTGTGCTCATTCACATGCATCACAGTGCCCAGCCTCTGAGCAGAACTGACACTGAAACATACAGTGTTGTTGGTGTTAGGGCACTGACCACAGCCAGCACTTTTAAGGACAGCTTGTTGCAGGCCACATGTGAATGTGGTTGTGCAGGTTATTGGTTGTAGGAGACAAGCATGAGAATCTGGTTGTGTTTGTCGTCGCCCCCTAGGCAATCTGAGTATAATTTGAAGCACTCATAGTACAGCTTGATCTAGTTCTATCCATTGTTTTATATCGCTGGGTTGGCTGTGGTTTTTTGCACAGAGAAGCTATTTGCCTGGTAAATGGTGCAGCTGAGAGATTATCAGGCTACCTGCTGTGTTGAAATAGCTAGCTTCAAAGCACAGGAAATAACTGTTTAACTAATTTAACATGTTTGGCTGCAGGTAAAAGTCTAGCGTGACTTAATAATTGTATAACACTTAAAGTTTTAACAAAAGCTTAGGGGTTTATTTTATTCTATTTTTTTTTTTTTTTATTTCTTGAGGGATTTAATTTTCAATATTCTCAAAATATATCCTGAGTTCCTCATACAGTCACGAGGAAAAGACACACTTCTGGAGTGGCTTTGCAGTGGAAATGAGCTCACCTTGTCATGCTGGGCAGTGAGGGTGATGCCATCCCATGGAGTGCAGTGGCATCAGCCAGGGAAACCTGGCTAACTCAGCAATCTTCTCAAACAGGCAGCTTTTGTATGCATTTTTCTTTGTCAAATTGGCATCCTTTGGCCACAGAAGAAAAACTTTCTAATGATTCAGACTTCAGTAAAATATAAATGCAACATTCAAGAAACAAAGGGTGTGTTTAGGCTGGTGCCTGCAAAAAATCTCAGCCTCCTTGGTTAGACAGATCATTTCGCTCTGCTTCTGCCCATGGACACCAGAACGGGCAGCACTGGGGCTGAGCCTGGCCACGTGTGAGGCCACTTGGGCAGAGAAAACTGGGGTATCCCTGCAGGGAGGGCTGATAGTTAACAGGAGTTCAGGTGGGAGCCTTGGGGTTGCTGGTCTCAGCCTCACTGCCAGGCAGAGAGCCACTGACCACAATGCAAAAGTCCCAGTGTCATCCATCAGGTGTCCCTGAGTGTGCTGTCCTTCCCTGGGTAGCACAGACAGGGACAGCAGGGGAAAAGAGAGACTTCCATGAAGCTGGAAGCCTGAAGTCAGGAGTGTAAGTGTTTTTGCTGCCATATTTGTAGGCATGACCTCTGCTGCAGAAAAAATAGCAACTTCCAAATGCCCCTTTTAACGTGGTATGAGCAAAACCCACAATTTTTAGGATATGACAGCCGAGATCACCCTATCACTGCAGAATCAAGAATTGACACTTGAAGACAGCGAGGGCATTTTGTTTCAGCTTAACTCTGTCTACCATAGTTACCGTATTGTAACCAATGCAGGCCATATTTACCAACACATAGAATTATCTCCACTGCTCCTGAAGTGCATCAAGAGATGAGTCTCACGCACCCCATGGGGAAGTGAACAATACCACACATCAAGGTAGCACAAAATCTGGACACTTTTGAGATTACTGGGTTGACAACACTTTATAATACAGATTTCTCCCCAGCTCAAATGCATTACTGTTGAGATGACAAAAGGAACAGTGGGGTTTAGGACTCTGCTCCCTCCTGGCTGTTTCCCCACACAGCTGAGCAGTGCTGGTGCTGCTTGACATGCCAGCAGGGCTCCCTAGGTAGGCTGTGCTCCACCAAGGCATGCTGCCTTCTTAGGTTCCTTCCCAAGATCTGCTCTCAGGGTGATGGCAATTTGCCACCATTCCTAAGCAAACCCTGGCTAATGGGCAAAGGGACACATCCCAGGGCCTTCCAGCTCTGCATCCGTCTGCTTAAGTCCTGGCACTTACCTCTGCTCAGAGTCCTGTTTGTTTCCTACAGATACACTTGCACACACTGACACAGACTGATCTTTACTGTATGGTTTGGGGCCATCAAAGTGTTAACCACTGTTAGTACAATTAAACCAAATCACTCTAATGGAGATGGTGGCTAAGTCACTCTCAGTGCACAGAGGAGGTTCTAAGAGAAAATGCTTTGCTAGCTTATACCTTTGTTTTCTGCTCTCTCAGGGCAAATTTAAGATAACGCTCATGTTTGCATTGCAGTGAGCATGCTGACTTTGCATTGTTCTTACACCCCCCCCCACTCCCTATGGCTTGATTTTAAACTAGGAGATAAAACTCTGGGCAAAGACTCCATTGCACAGCTCATTTTTCTCTTCAGCAGAACTGAAAAAAGATGAGGCATTTGCATTTCATGTGTGCTTAAGGACAAAATTTCTAGCCTGGCTTCAACTTTTGCTTTTGCAACCTCATCTGTTAGAGCTTGTTTTCTTGCAGACTTTCAGTGTCATGCTGTGGACTGGCCTCAACACCTGCATCTATCACATCCACTTGAACTAGACACGCTGTTATCAACATAAAATAAAGCATGTGCATAATTAATTACTGAAATGGTCCTTGCCTGAGCAAGGGCAGTTAAACCCACAGAGTTCTCAGTGGAGTAATGGAGTTAATGTCATTATACAACTGTCTCATATGGAGACTGTTTATGCCACTTCCCCTGAGCAGCATGAGCTGTACTGCTACAGGCACAGCTGTATTGGTGTAACTGCTGCTACAGGGAGTCTCTCACTGGCTCAGCTCTCAGTGAGAACTCAAAACCCAGCATACCATGGCAGGTGTGGGCATGCCAAGAGTAAGAGCTGCTCTGTAAGTCAGCTAAGTATGGGAGTCACACAGCCACAGAGTGACAACAGACTTACTCCTGTTGTGCTAGCTAGCAGTGGAAGCTGTGAGTTTTGCAAGGCTTCACATGTTGAATATTGGTCAAAAAGGCAGAAAGAGTTAAATCAATTTCCAAAAGTTATATTCAGCGATGTGCTGAATCATTCCGTCTTCCATTACACTAGATGCACTCAAAACCAAGGTTCTGCTATGATCTAAATGATTGGTTTAAAATAATACGATTCTAGATTGAATATTTTCTGTACAGAAACTTTTGTTCTGACATAAGAAATCTTTTTTTTATTTGTCACCTGCTGAAGAGTTTAAGAGTTTATGCTCACCCAAGAAGTCACTCATGCTGGAATGCAAGTCCACACAAGGATTTAGGATAGTAACACTTTCCCATCACCATTCCACTGCATTATTTCCTGAGGCAAACAGCCCTATGTAAGTTAAAATTTACTGATATAACAATAAAACATATCTACACTGAAAGGACTTTAGTTTTCCTCCCCTTATTATTGCAACAGTCCATATCTTATAGGTTTCTTTCTTCACCTGAAGAACATCAGTTCTCCATTTTTGAAGTTCTCTTTAGTGCTCCTGACCTGCTGCAGCCCATTGTGTTACTGGTACACAATAGCAGGAGGCTGAGCATCTGAGAACATTGTCACATGTGATCCACGTTACTTGTACACAAGTATAAGAAAGAGTTGAAACAGGATGTCTGGAGCATGATGAAAGCAAAGATATTTGGCAGACCAACCTACATGGAGTAGAGTCAGGGTGGATTATCATTGGGTCTGACCTCCCACAAGTATCAAGCGGAAGACACAGGTTTGAGTGGCAAGTGTATGGATCCTGACGTTAAAAACTAAAGTCTTTTCCAGTCTCTTGATAGAGTCCTCAATTCTGTGCTATTATTGCACTGCATGTTCACAAGAGCACTTGTTTGCTTGTGGGTCAGAGAGAGCAAAGTCTTGTTAAATATAGCCACTTGCTCAATAAAATGTAGCTGAAATATCATATTCACCCTACGCTTATCTTCTACTGAACTGAAATGTTGGCTGACAAGAAGTCTGACCACAGGACTGGCTGTCCTTTAGGACAGTGACTGGAACTTGAAGACACCACTGCTCACTGAAGAAGAATGGGTGGTGGCTTGTAATTTAAACCTCCTGTCAATGCAAATGCTTCCATGCTCATTATAATGCCAAAAAGAAAAATGAATACCTCCATCAAAAGCAAATTATACGATGCAGAAATCTCACATTCATTCTATAATCACATGCTGACCAAGGTTACTATCATTTACTATAGAACAACTGCAGTGGGATCCAAAAATTGTTTCATTATATATGGAGCAAAATAGGTGCTTTCAATCAAAAATGACTAAGAAGGAACAAGTGAAGATGCTAGATGAGGCCTTCTGGGAGGTAAGAAGGGTATCTTGGATGTGTTCAGTCACTCATTCTGATCTGGCCACAGCCCCAGGAAGTGTCTGAAGTAAGACTGCTCCCACACTGGAGACACCACTCTCTTTAAAGGAATATATAATACAGTGTATTATAGGCTTTTAAATGCTTCAGTTTGGCACCAAATCCTGACTGTAGGAGGCTGGGAATCTTTCCAATAAAAGGCATAGAGAACAGTGCTGATATTGTAGTTGTGGCTGTAGCAAAGAAAAGCAAGACTAACCTACAGCTGAATCTCCACTGGGGTCCTGACAGTGAAGGTGCTTGGAGCTGATCCATGGTCCACATCCTGTGGGAACACAACTTCCTATTCCAAGTGAAGAAGAGAGCTCACTGAGACTGCATTGTCCATGTCAAGCAAGTGGGAAAATGCTATTACTAGCCAAGGAACAGAACTAGAATGGCCAGTTGTGTTTCATGGACTGATGGAATCTTGGGCCAGGTTTTGAGTGCCTACAAGGTTACTTTTTCTGAGCTCTGTTCAGTAAAGTCTCAGCTTTCTGAAACCTTGATTGTCATTCTTTTCTTGTCTCCTCCTTCCAGCTGTCCTATCACCCTGTGGGAATGGATACTTATATAAAACTGCTCATCATGAACATATCTCACTATTTGTTATCCCAGACGTGAATATTAAGGTTTCATCTATCTCTGATACATTGACAGGATTAATTTACCAGTATAAAGATAAATATTTGAAAGCATTTTTTTTTTTTTGGGGGTACATATAAAGACTTATCTGGCCTGCAGATTTAGTGAAACCTGGTTTCCATAACTTCTCTGGTGTGGATTATCTGATGTCTGGCAAAGATGAGCTCATCACTTCCTCCCACAATACAGGCTGTAAAAGTGTCTGTCCTGGATCAGGTCATTCAACTTCATGAATTTGGTATGTTCCAGACCTTTATCATTTTGTCACAGTGGACACAAAAAAAGAATACTTTCAGAATATAGAAAATGCAATTCAGAGAAGGTGAGAGAGAGAGAGAGAGAGAGAATGACATAGAGAAAATAGAACCTAAATCTCAAAAAATCCAAGCTGAAAATTCACTGACTCAGAGTTAGATGGCATTTTAACTAGAGAATGTCAGAAACTGGGAAGAGCAACCAAATCCTGTAGTGGCCTAAAAGATACCTCTCAAAAGAGCTTTACATTTGGCACCTGGTTTCCATCAAGACTGAAAGAGGTTCATGCATTTGCTCCATTTCCCAAATTTTTTTCCAATATAAATTATATTTTCACTAGCAATGTATGTGCATCCTTAAGAAGTTCCATTTCAAAGATGAGTAAGGTTGCTAAGTGACATTAGCGCCTAAATCAAGTGAAAAATTAACACCTCACATCTGGCACTGCCCACATATTAAATGCAATATTCTTATGAAACATAAAGAAAGCCATATTGGAGTCCCTATACAACTCATAGACAGAGGTTGCTGTCCATTTAATTATTTCACTGTCAAAATAATTTTCCTTATGAGAAAGAAACAATAGAAATATTAGTTACAAATGTTAAAATTATAGTAGATTTTTAGTTTAATATATCTTTTTCTGGAAAATTAGTATTATATATATAATTGAGTGCTAGACACAAGTGTGCAATGTCTCTGGTCTTACATTTGAGACTGGTCATTATGAACGCCCCTTGTTTGTAGCAGCATGTAATTTATTGTCTTTTTAACTCAAATTCACAAGAACTCTTTTGTTGCCACATAAGAACTTCATGTTATTTGAAGAAAATATTAACATCTTAAAGATTTGTTTATCTGCCCTTGTTTCTCCACTTTAGTTTTACTTTTTTAGGTAGATACTATCTTCAAAACATAGATACATAGATCACAACACAAATACTGTCTTCAAAAGCCTCAGGAAAGGCCTGGTCACAGACCAGCACGTAGAAATGAGCAGAACCAGAGAGACATGGACACGTCTCACAGAAGAACAGGTAGTGTAAAGTGCTGAAGCAGATTAAACAAAGACACCAAGTCCTGTATGAAAACTAATCCTGCTTAAATACTCCATGAGAGCACAGCCAGGTTGATACACACTTTCTTGAGAAAGAATTGTTGCTTTTGAATATCCACCCAAGCAGCCTCCAAGAGGAAGAGCCTGCAGCAGGTTACTGCAAGGTTACTGCATTGATATTTCTGTTCAAATGGAAAAACCCCAATGAAACACAAGTACCCAACTCCACAATGCAGAGCTCTTTGCCAGCCACTCTGGACAATGCAGGTAGCACTAACTTGCACTCATCTGGTACTCAGTATCCCTTAGCACATTTCACAAGTGCTGGAGGGCACCTTTAGCATGTCTGCTACAAAGAGCAGAGATTTCTTCATTACATCAAGCCAGACAGTCAAAAACTGCAAGTCTCAGGAACTCAGATTGATTATCATAGCAGTAAGGAGATGCATGTGCAATGCATGTAAACATGGAATTTGGATAAGAAATAGTAGGAAAATAGATCATATTTCAAGTTCAGGTCATAAGAGGTCATTGATTGCAAAATTTTCTGCCATTTTGAAGTTGCAAAAATAAGCGTTTTTTCCCCTTAGATATACCAGTCTCTTACACACTTTGTAATTCCTGCCTTTCAAGTTGAATTTTTTCCAGGAATTTAAAAGAGAAATGCACTTGCATTTCACATCTACTGGAGAAACTTTGAGAGGCCCTCCCTAGAGAACAGAAATATCTACCTGTGTCATTTTTTAGGTTTGTGTCTCCTGCCTGCTTAAGTCCTGTCTCATGACACAAACTTAGTAAGGCACAGAGAAGGGCAGCTGTCCAAACACACAAAATTTTCCTTTTTCCCATCTGAGAACTAAAGGTTCTGATGACACCTGCTGGCTCCATGGGGACTCAGCAAACACCAGCCAGCCCCTGCTACAGCTCTTCAATATTTGCGGATAAAAATGGAGGATAAATACATTATTGTGAACTAAAATTTTTCATTGCTGCAAGTCAGAAAATCGCAGGAAACAAAGCTAGGAACTTTAAAAGGTCATTTAGTCCATCCCCTGGAAAAAAAACAAGGAAGTGCTACGTCCATTATCCATCATGGATGATTGTTTTACCTCTTACTGAAAATTGATAGTGCTTCTCTGGACACACTGTTACAGTGTTTCATCATTTTTGCATTTCCTATAAAAGATTCCACAGTGAGATGTCTTATTAACAGACAATTATACTTCTATTTGTGTGTTTAAGGACAGTTAGATAGCACTTGACTGTGAAGTTGAAAGCATAATGGAGATACTTCAGCCCTATTTATGAGATACTATGGCTTTACTGCTTTGTCTGCCTTGTACAGTAACACAGCCATCCCACCCCAGCTGAGATGCAGGAATAGGTACCTTCCAAAGATGCTCTCATTGTAGGAACCCTGTCATATGAACAGTGCCATAGCTGTACAAAAGGGTTCAAGCTTATGAACAGTCTAGGCCTGGAGGCACATTTGCATCTTGATAATTACAATTATACTGTGCATTCTTGGAGTGGGAGAAGCAGCAGTCACCTTGAGAATCAGCTCTTGACAAACTAAGTATGTTCAGGAGACTGTAAAAAGAGCTGCTTTATAACTGTTGGAGCACGTTAGTTTATTTGTTATGAGTAATTTCACAATGAGACTTCAGAAGAACTACAGATCCCTGAAAATCATCCCCTGCACTACTCCACACATTTCGTTTAGTCTAAGAAACATGGAAGAGATTAGATCACATTCAGCCTAAATACTTTCCTAAACTGACAATTTTAACCTTCTTCTCATCAGACTCCAGTATGGTCAGTATTTTTGACAGATTTCAACTAGATCCCTCAAGACAGGTATAAATACCCTGTGTCTGCCCTTGAGAAGCCAAACGGGTAGCCACTAGCTGGGGACAGAAAGTTGCAGGGCATTGAGTGAAATGTATCTGTTTGGTTACTACTTTGTTTGAGCAAGGCAAAAAACTGAGTTCCAAAAAATCTCTTACTGGGAAGCTGGTACAGATACAATTAATTAAACCACCCGTCTTCTTCCTGGAACCTGCTCTCAGTAGTGCAATCACGCCCATCATATCTCATAGCCCACTGTGAATTTCAGCTGTGGTTGAGTTACAAACTGCTAAAATGGGTCTTGGCATGTGGAACAGAGGCATTACTTATGCAAGCACTATTGCTGTTCCAAGGAGACTATAATGGGGAAGAATCATAGTTAGCACAGGGAACCTAAGCCCAAAACCCCACAAATATTAGGATGACTGTTTGCTTCATGGTCACAGAAGGTTTCCCGAAACAGATTGAGGAAATTAAGTAAGAGGAAAAGCAGCCACTGAAATAGAGGTGTTGCCAGCTCCACAAGAACTGCAAAAGGATAAAAGGATCTTATAACAGAAACTCTCTGACTATTTGGAACAAGCAGCTGAATTTGCCTCTGCAGTATCTACCCCCAGGTACTCAAGAATCACAGGGCTTTGTCAAACAGATTGGTGAGAACCTGGACTACATAATCACTGCCAAGTCTTTCAGAGTTGCATATGCATCCAAAAACAGATGTCTATTAGAGAACAGACAGTCTTTAGCTCAACTGCTGACGTATCATTTGCCTGCTGCCCAGCCTCAGCACTGTGCTCCCAGCACAAGCCCCCAGCAGAGATGCAGATGGGCAGCAGTGCATGTGTATTGGCCTTGCTTGTTCTGGTCTCAGAGGTGGTTTTGTCCTAAACTGTGGAAAAGGGCAATTGTGCCAGAGTCACACTGGCAATCCTCTCCCAGTAAATCACTCTGTGAACATGTATAGTTTGGCAGAGTGTTACCCATATGCTGTGTGGAGTTCTACTGCTCAGAAAGCTCTGTTGAAGCCAAAGGGCAACTGACAATATAAATAGGAGTTGGTGGGAGGAATACGTTACTCCCGATAGTGTACGGAGAATACTCTCAGCAAGGTGTTAACCCAGCATAAAAAAGTAGCAAGGGCTTTGTGAGTAACTAGAGAGGAAGATAATTCTCTCAGATCTCTGTACACAGTCAAAACATCTCATAACAGCCTCTTTTTTCCTCTGGGTAGAACATGATTGATATGGGCTTTGTGGTCCAGAAAATATTTAGCCTAGAGATTCAAAGACTTTAAGATTTCTTCAAGCCCTTCTTTTCAGTACCACCTATAAACAATCTAAATCTTTTGAATATTAAACATCAATATTGCATGTCTTAATTCAGCTTCCAGCAATGGCCACATGTATCAGGGTCCAGGAGGAAGAGGCTTGGTTGCTGCTGTCATTGCAAATAACTGCTAATTTTGCTGAGCACAAAAGCCAGGTTCTGTGTACATCAGACAGGTTTTCCTTGTATTTTCTTTTGGGCCACAACCACAGTCTCCAGAAGACACAGATTCAGAGGCACACCACAGTAATGCAGCTTTGTTCAACCATATCAGATGCAAATTTCTTTCATGCGATGAGAAGACTTCTGAATTTCAAATTCAACTGAATTAGCCACAAATAAACATAGACCGAGAAGTAGGGGAAAAAAAAGTCCAGTCACCTGGACAGAGAACAGAAATTCTGAAGTCACTGAGGCATTCACAGTGGAGCTTTTTATCTTTAGGGAATAGACTGCCTGATGTTAGAGTAGGGCCTTTGCTTTGTAACCCCATTTTCCCATGTTCTTTAATACAATGCCTACACTGGGGGCCTGTTATGACTGGGATTGCTGCTAAAAGGAAGAATATTTTTAATTAATTTAAACCAAGGAAAAATTTGAGTAGCTAGAGCCTGTGACCCCTCTGCTGGACTTCTTAAATGCATAAACCCCACAACTGCCCTCGAGTAAGGTGTCTTTGCTACAGGACTACAAATCTAGTTAGACCATGGAGGGGCTACATTCAGTTCTTAAGCCCTTCCTAATCAAATCTTTGTAAGCAAACACTCTTGTCCCTTTTATAGAAGCAATACTCATCAGCAACAAAAAAAACCCTTTTTCATTAAGTCCTGGATGCTCCAATCCTTTATGGGCTTTCTAAAATGTCCAATACTTCCACTTAAACTGCATAATATATTTATCTTTTACAGTTCAGTGGAACATTAGAGACTAGTAGCCTTATCTCGCATTTTAAAGCTGTATTATTTTTCTTTTACAATCCAAATCAAAATTAAGTGATCTGTCTCATTTGGGAGTATTTTTGAAAGTAATTTAGGAGCATGAGTGGAAGATGGGGAATTCCGTGTTTATGTTTTATCTGAAATTAGGCCAACAACCAAAATAGTGAAGAGTTTAGATCATGTCCATTCTACAGAAATTGCTGAATAAACTATCTGTCTTGAAAAATATGCCTTGCCCAACTAATAATGCTCAAGACCCAAAGCCAGCCTGAAATCTGTTCAAGCAAGACCAACTGAAAATTCAAAAAGTTTATTAATACCTCCCATAGCTCTGTATAACTTTTGCAGGAATAGCAGCTTGGGCCACTTTGTATTTTATGGGAGAAACATCCCTCAGTGTTTATCAGGCAGTTGATGCTGGCAGGCTGATTACGTCACTGAATACCTGGCACGCTCTTCAAAGAGGGAGTGGAGCCCTGGCCTCTCCTCTCAAAGCATGGCCAAATTGCAGGGCAAGGGAGCTGGCAACACCCCTGCAAATGTTCTGTACCTTCTCCCTCCGTCCCTCCCTCCCTCCCTCCCTTGTGCTCCCCCTGCCTTGGTGAATATTGACATATTCTTTTATGTAATTTAAGCAGGATTGGATACCACTTCCATCACTGAGTAGCTCAGAGCCTGCCTAAAAATAATTCTCATGGGCTATTGGATATGTGGGGCCACGTCCTGATAGGGTGCTGAAGGGCTTACATGCAAAGAATTTATTGTTCTCTTGTTTCTCATGAAAGATAGAATGTATTTACTGGAATATAACCCTCCCTTATTATGCCATTTATGGGAAACACAATATTCAGTGTTTATAAAGCAGTTAATTTATAACAGACAAAACCAGATTATCAGTCTTTGGAAGAGCAAATATTTGTTCAAAAACTTCTAAGTGGGACAGACATCTTCACTTCATTTTCAAACATAGCTGATTGAGAAAAGTAACAGAAGAGCTACCTAATAGGTAAGATAAGATTTATATGAAGCATTTAGATTGTAAAGGAAAGAATGTATATGCATATGTATATGTATATGTATATGTATATGTATATGTATATGTATATGTATACGTATACGTATACGTATATATATGCAATTTTATATATTTAGCAATGATTCTCTATGTCATGTTTTAAATGGTTGTATATCTTAATCAGTTTCTAATATATTTTTCTCTTGCTTAAATGCCTTCAGAAAAGAAAGGCATTTACACAAGAAACTTCTTTCTTTGATACTGATAGTACTAGAAATAAATATTTCTTAAAATGGAAATCATGTTCACTTTGCTCTAACACTTGCACATTTATTAATGAACTGTCTGCTCTACACTTAAAGTGAGTTGTCTAAAATTAGCAATAAGCTTCACTTAGGTCTAAAAATACAAGTCTATAATGTACATAAATTCCACTTTATTGTTCCCAGAACTCTTTCTTAGTTCTAAAGGACATGCTCTATTTCTAACTGTTAGTAAAGATGAATGATACAGCTGCTGTAATGTTAACTTTAAACGTTTGCAATCTCAGATTTGTAGTGATTACTTAGTGCAACTGCAAGGTTCTTACTTCTGTGATGTTCATCACAGCCAAGTCAGAAGCATTTGTGTATGTGTTTGCCTGAGGATGCAGGAATCTTTTTTTTGAGTGTTGAATGGTTTGGGATACACCTGTAAACAAGAGCTTCTGCATTTTTCCTGACCTTTTTGACAAAATCTGTGTTGGGAAGGCAGAGCCCTCTGGAAGGCAGCTCAGCACTTTGCCCAGTCAGTCCCTTCACATCTCCCGGGGGGAGCTGGTGGCCACTTGAGCCAAGTACTGTCCCAGACCTCCCAGAGAGAGACCCAACAGAGACATCTGCCAAAGGCAACACTGCCAGATGTTGCACAGGAATTGCACTATGCCTAGAAAAGAAGAGCAAGGGCATGCACTCTGCAATGGCTAGCAAGCTGTTAGGCCTGATGCTCTTTCAGAGAAGGGACTGCTGCTGCAGAAAATCCTTTCCCTGTGATTGAATATGATCAAAAGCAAAATCTTCCAATCCCTGCCCCTCTGCTAGAGCTGACTCTGCAGTGTCCAAGGATCCTTTTTCAAAGTAGGGATGACTCCCAGAGGAAGGAACCTCCTTCTTTGCGGCCAGGGCAGGTGCAGCCTTGCAGCAGGAACAGGACCTCTGTGCCTGTGTTACTTCCCACAGAAGTGGGCCACTACATAAGCAGAAGGAATGCCCAGCAGTTACTGCAATAGCTCTGAGCTGCACTGCTTCAGCCTGCCAGGGGACACTGAGTATCCCAGCACTCCAGAAATCGCATGCACCACTTGACCAGCAAGGCAGGAGCTGAAGTCAAGTCATTCGCTTCCCTACTCCAGTCCTGCACGATCCAGACACTGGGAATCTCATTAAAAATAAATCAAGGGTTAATGGGAAAGGAAAACAAAGAAAAAATATTCACAAAATATTTGCTGCACATTTTTCTCTGTTCTCTGTCTGCCATGCACTTGAGAGGAGGCACAACATTCAGGGATTTCACTGCCTCACGATTAAGTCATGACAGCCCATCTGTGTTGCACCAAGTACAGAACGTGACCTATTATCTCAAAAGAAAACAGCACACCACCTGACTGCCAAAAGCACCCCGTGACTTGGCACCCAAATGTCTCAGTACTCACATCAACGTACCTTTTCAGGACTAACTCCCACAGCCTGAATCAGCCAACTGTGAAATTCAGCTGAACCCTGAATAAATCTGATAAAACCAGCTTTCCCATATGCCAAATCACAAATTATAAAATGACCGTAATTTGCTGTTACAGATCCTTAACTTAAAAGGAGTAGTTAACAGTTGTCATGTGATTTTAGGCTGTTGAATCACTTACTACTTTAATGATGGGCCATAGAGAAGCCATCTTTTCATCTCATGTATCCCTTTCCACACTGCTATACAAAAGGAATCTGTGCAGGTTTGAGCATCCTGTTTCATTTACAATAGGAAAATGCATCTCCAAAGATTGTGGCCATTCAAAATTTTTCTATAAGGTGCAATTCAACACTGCTTCATGGGAGAGAATTCATATATTGCTTTAATGGAAAGATGGATGATAATCATATTTGCACTTCATGCTTGAAAAGTGCATTTTATTTGCAAATTTATATAATCGATGTCTGATGCTAAGGTTTGCCTGAGGTGTCCAGCAAGCAAGACGTGCCTAGTTTTCTCCAAAAATTTTGTTTGCCAGATGAGAGATCCTGTATTAACTTTGCTCAGAAATCAAAACTTGTGTAAAGTACTGTATTTTTAAGCATAGAACAACTGCTTAATCCTTGTGCTACTTGACCTTGAAGCATCTATTTTTAGGGAGGATACAGCCTTTACAAACCTACTTCAGCATTTGCTGGACAGCAAAGTAGGAAAGAGCAGGGAATGCTATGGCATGTGATCAGGAGAATGATCTGAACGTAGTAATACACAAGCTGTAGCAGAAGGAAGAAAAATGAGATGAAATTATAAAAGGCAAGCATGTTGTTTCCACCACGTGCTGCCTAGAATTCTTGTGCTTAGAGATGGTATCAGCTTCACAGGAGCAGAAACTGCAACATAGGTCTAGCAAGTCCATTTTTCATCTTTGAGCTGCGTATTGTGCTGGGTTTCATTTTGTAAAGGAAATACAAGTGAGCAAGGGAAAATCAGTGAACTACTGATGTGAACCACCAATAACAGAAGATCATTATATCTTTTCTGGATTCATTTAATGATGTTGGAAACTTCTCTCTATCACTGATCTAAATTTGACTTTTTAGACAGGAACCAGATCTTAGGTTTAGAGTATATACCTGAAGATGCAGAGAGACCACTTCATTACATCTATGAAGTTTTGCATTGTGAATGGAAGAACAAACTAAAAAGTAATTGTGTTGCCTTTCTTTTTTCTAGGAAAAAAAAACCCCAAAGAGCTCACTATTGGATGTCAACATGAAAACAGGAATCTACATACTTCTCTTAAGTGAAATATGTTTTGAGCTCATCAAGGCTGGTATCAAACCTAAATTTCCCAAAGAGGGAAAAGAGAATAATTTCTTGGAAAGAAATAACAATGTCAGTATTTCCAAAGAGTGGTATCATCACAAAAATATCTCTAAGCCTTTTGAAGACCAAGGTTTTGAAGACCAAGGTCGTGAAGACTTCACTCTTCACAACTTCACTGAAAAGACTGCAAATTTTGGATTTAACCTCTACAGAAAAATTGCAATGACACATGATAACAATGTAATCATCTCTCCCCTTTCTGTATCAACTCTCATGAGTGTCTATATGCTGGCAGCCAAAGGAGAAACATACAGACAAATTGTAAAAGGTCTAAATCTCCATGCTGTGAAGGACAGAGTGGATTGCCAGTATTTACCAGCTTTGTTTAAACAACTGATAGGTAACATCACAATGAATGAAGAATTTCTCCTCATGCAAGGTGCTCTTTCTTTTATCCAAAAGGACTTCAGACTCAAGGAGTCTTTCCTGAATTTATCTAAGCAGTACTTTGACATGGAATTCCTGAAAGTGGACTTCGAAAACTTTACACAGGCAAAACTTTTCATAAATCAACACATTAACAAAAGGACCAAAGGAAAAATCCCAGGGCTTTTTGAAGAGCTGGACCGCCATAATAAACTGATGCTTGTGGACTACATTGTCTTTAAAGGTAATTGCTGCTTTTATTTTGCAGAATAATTATTTATTAGAAGAATCAAGACTCTAACTTAAGCTATATTAGGGGGAGTTTAAATGAATTTAGATGTCCTATTTTCTCTATGTCTCTATCTAAATTTACTTTCTTCAATTAAACTTATTTAAGAGGAAATTATTTTTCATGATCGGGAACCACAATTCTTCTATGCTTTCTTCCATACAATAGAGTCTTAAAGAGAAAAAAAGCCCTGTATCAAACTATCTCAGTCCATCTCCAAATCATCCCTATTTATGACCTGAAATCATGTTTCATTTTCATTCACCCATTAAAATGAAAAAGCTTTTATCACAATAGCCTTGAATGCTGGATACTGGGTATAAAATCATGGACTGATTTAACATAGTACACAAAATCATCAAAACAAAAATAATTTCTCTATTTCCATCAAGAATCATTTTTCCCAGAGGAACCCAAGTACCCCATTAGTACCTTTCAGGGGGAGGAAAAGAAATACTGGTGATGGGCAGAAACCATTCTATGGAGAAGTCAGTGCACTGCTGAGTCCCCATCCAAAATACTGGATAATTAAATTAAATACAGGCTATTGAACAGCTGGTAGAGAATTTCAGAGAAAGTTACAGGTTACTAATGGTTGGGTGCTCACCAGGCATTTAATAAACAAAGAGAACATCAATTCTGAACTTAAGTGGCAACTAACCAACCTCAGAAAAATATTTCCCTACTTTCTGTGCAAATGAAGTTTATTTTGTGGATAACTTTGGGTTTTTCTGTAAAAAAAAAAAAGACAATAAATATAAAATATACTGAAATTGTCATCCACTTATCCCAGACACAATTGACAGCCACTTCAACTAGATACAGAAAATATCTTATCTTTTTTAAGCTTTTCAGAACATTTTTCTGAACAAATATAAACACACATAATTATTTAATTTCTTTCTCTCTTTCCTCAGGCAAGTGGGCCTATCCATTTAATTCCAAATTCACGGAAATGGAGACTTTCCACATAAACAAATACAGAAGTGTGCGGGTACCCATGATGTTCAAGTCAGATAAAATTAATTCAACTTTTGATGAGAACTTAAGGTGCACTGTGATAAAGATACCTTACAAAGGGAATGCCCACATGCTGATTGTTGTTCCAGAAAAAGAGGGAGACTACATTTCAATTGAAGATCATTTGACTACAGAGCTTGTGGAATCCTGGCTTGGAAACATGAAAACCAGGTATTGCTTTGACACCCATGGGGCCCAAACATCTTTGATGTCTACTGCAGCAAAGAAATGAAGCCCAGCAAAGATTAGCTGGTCTTCCTAAACCTCTCACCATGGTAGCATCTCTGTGGCATGAGCTATCTATAGAGTAGAGGTCCTTTAATGGCCTCTCCTCAGCCTAAGTGGCATGTGAAAGTTTTGACTCTGAGTGGACATATCTTTTCCTCATCTCAGTTCGAAGTCTCTCTCTCTCTCTCTCTCTCTCTCTCTCTCTCTGAGGGCATTTAGTCTTTCCATATTCTTCCTTAGGTCTCCTGTCTCCTTAAATTTAGCACTGCCAAAGCAAAATCCACAAAAACTCTAGACCTTTATTAAACACTTCTTAGCAGGGGAAACCCAGAGTAATGGATAAATTTGAATATAAAAATGTAAACCCAAATGATTCCTGTGAAACGTAGTTCCTGAAGTGACAATTCTTTTCACTGGTCAATAAATTAGTGTGTCACCCTGGTATCAGGACACTGTAACTGCTGGTGGAAGTATTTATACAGAGACAGAAATGATTTCTAGCATCACTGGCAGTCAACAGGTTAGAAACTATTTTCTGCCAATCTAAATGCCAGTACAGACTCTTCTGTTTTTGTCCCTTCTTCTTCTGTGTAAAGCTTAATTCCTGAGTAGTGTGCATTTCAGCTGTCAAGTGACCTACTGTTTGCATTGATTTTTATTTTTTTTTAACAGAAAAGTGGATATTTCATTTCCAAAGTTTAAACTAGAGCAAAAATACAAAATGAAGAAACTGCTTTATGGTCTTGGAATAAAAAAGCTCTTCACACGTTCAGCAGATCTTAGTCATCTGACAGATCACGAATATATAGCAGTTTCACAGGTAAGCTTTCTGTTATTATTTGCTGTTTGGATTATAACAGTATATAAATGGCCCAGCCAAGATGGTCATATAAATTTATTGGAACACTAATAGCAAAGTACCCCATCCGCCAGGTATATGTAATCTACACACCTTAATCAGGATGGATCCCACTATGAGGCGTGTAGAGGTAAGGGGCAGTGGCATCTCACAGGTGCTCAATGCCTCCCAAAGCTAACCCACCACAGCAGAAAAGCTCTGCCTCAAGAGGAATATGGCTGGCAGGGAATGAGCATGGTTTCACAAAAACTGTGAACAAGAAAGACATTGTAAGTGACAGTCAAATGGCAAAAGCCAGGACAAGGAAGGAAAATCAAGGAGGGAACTCCCCATACACAGTCCACAAAGAGGTATACTTCTCAAAAAATAAAGAACTTGAGAAATTTTAAATAATAAAATCTCAAAAAGGTAACTTCTATCAAAAAGAGAAGTCAAAGCACTCCTGCTTTTCCTTCTGCATACCATGGAAGAGAAAAAACAGAATCTCACAGCAAAGGATTGGCATTACACAATTGTAACTCCAACCCAAACAGATGTTCCACTTCATATGCTGAAACTTTTAAACAACCTTTAAACAGGTAAAGGCAAAGGCTTTATGAGTGAACAGCCAAGAAGACAGGAACACAGACCCATTGGAAAAGAGTAGGAGGAAAAGGTACTTTGTACCCCTGTTTAAGGGAGAGCATAGATGAATTTCAGAAGACTGATAGAAAGCAGAGGCAGAATGAGAAGCAGAAGAGAATGGAAGACAAAGGATTTGTCAACCACATCAATATCAAGAAGGAACCATTCTACGTGTCCAGAGATGTCTTATGAAAATAAGAACAGCTAGTCAATAGAAAAGACAATTTGTTGATGATAGAAAATTAAAGGGCATGGTCAAAGAAAGGACATGAAAGACATAATACACAGAGAAACTTGTGCCCACAAGAATGGACTGTGTGGAACAAGATGAAAAGCAATTAATGCTAAATACAAATTAATACATAAAAGTAACAAAATTTCTGAAATAAGATGAATTTATAAACAAGACCAAAATGAAATTAATCTGGCACAGGATTTAAAAACATAGCTTTATAAACTTACGTAAGGAAATTGTGCAACTGCTTGTGGATGTGGAAGGCTGTATGGCACTGACAATGCAGGACCATAACTCTAGGAAAGGCCTCCCAGAATCACAGAATGGTTAAGGTTGGAAGAGACCTCTGGAGGTCACCTGGTCCAACTCCTCTGCTCAAGCAGGGTCACCTACAGCAAGTTACTGAGGACCATATCCAAACAGCTTTTGAATATCTCCAAAGAGGAATCCACATCTCTGGGAAATATGTTCCAGTGCTCAGTCACCTTCATATGAAAAAGCGTTTCCCAATGTTCAGAGGGAACCTTCTGTGGTTCAGTTGGTGCCCACTGCCTCTAGTCCTGCCTCTGGGCACCACTGACGAGCCTGGCTCCATTTCTTTGCACCCTCCCTTTGGGTATTTGCACCCTACAAGAAAGAATCCTTCTGGTGCTGCTCTTACAAGTCTCCCTACACCAAATCCTTATAGAAACCTTTGTGATTAGGCAGTTAATAGGGTGGTATAATAAACACTTCTATACAAGTTTCAAAAACTGTAATGCTTGACCTACAGGCTTTCAAAAGTGTGATGGCTTAACAAAACAACCTTTCTGGGAAAACATAACATCCCAAGAATAAATATTTAATGGAAAAAAATTGCAGTGATTTTCAGTTTGGTATAAACTATTTCACTGTTGGGAAATACAATGGCATTCTGCAGCACTTTTCTCCCTTCTTCTTGATCATACAATGTTCATGCTGATTCTCAGCAGTTAACTCTATTGTGTTATGAAAAAATCACACTTTAACAGGAGCTGCTAACTGATATTAGAAACAATATGTGCGTCAGCTACAAAGTGCCAGAGGAGCATCCTGTCCCTGTGAATTGTGAAATCCAAGTTTATTATTTAAGAATATGTAGCAGAAAGCTCAACACTGGTGAAGTCCTTCAACTGTTTTCACATAAGTAATTCCTAGAATCAGGAGTTTAGGAGCTGGAAAGCCACTAGATGACCAGACAGTTCACCAATACAGACCTAAACACAGCGGCAGCACTCAGAGATAGACACAGGCTGAAAGAACAAAATGGAAAAGATGAAAAAATAAAAAATCAAATTCTGCCAGGCTGCAATTTCAGTGGGAAGGGAAGATCCTCCAACCAATCCAGGATTGCACCTCATTGCTGTACATATTTAGTCTCTCCTACCAAATGTACAAATTAGAAATATACATGGGAAAAAGCCAAGATCAGTGCATTTCCCTAAGCTTTCACAAAATCAGCTGTGAATGACATACCCAGCCAGTCAGTCTTTGTGACTGGTGAAAACACACTTCCTACTTTTGAGAAACTCTCCCTTGCACAGTTAGGTGTCAGAAAAGAGCACTCTATACAAATGCAATGGTGGCTTCATGCAAAAGCTCCAATCTCTGGGTGAGGTCTGCCCAGAAATGTGGAAAAGTGCAATGACTCCTGCACTAGTATCCATACTGTGAGTATTTGTGGGCACAGTGGCTGTGCTGACTCCTCTGCTGCTGAGGTGGACAGCACATGGGTCTGCCAGTCTAACAGAGGCAGACTGCACTGACCTACTTGTTTTAATCCTTAATAGAAGGCTACTTCAACTGAATGCCTTCACCTGGAAAAACACTCTTCATGTTAGTATTTATTTCTGCCACATATTTTATTTCTACCTTGCACTTCAGGTTGTCCAAAAGGCAGTAATTGAAGTGGATGAAGAAGGAACTGAGGCTGCAGCAGCAAGTGGATCAGAAATAACTGCATTCACGGTGCCTCCTGTCATCAAAGTGGACCGACCATTCATTTTCATGATTTTTGAAGAAACTTTTAAAACATTACTGTTCATTGGTAGGGTGGTTGATCCAACAGAAATGTGAATAAAGGTAATAGTTTCTATTCTTTGGTATGTAAGAGGCTCTATTTTTACTTTATTAATTTATTTTAGAATAAAAATACACTGAAATATGAAATGTGAAAACCTGTTTTGTCTCTCCAGTTAGACTAGGTCATCGTAGCAATATTTTATTAACGCCACATAACAAGCTGACTTCATTAAGGCTCAAAGCGACAAAAACGTCTTGTAAAATCTACCTTTGAAATGAAAAGAAAATCTAACAACCACAGAACTGAAATTTCAAAAATCAGTATTTCAGTGACAAACCTGAATAAAAAGCCTCAGACATTCACATGCCAAAATATTCAGGAAGCTCATTCCCAAACACTGCAGATTCCTCAGTGTTATCTTCTGTTGCAAAGAGACTTAAGAGCTCAGTGACCTCAACGTTAGCAGAATTTTGCTAGTCATAAAAACAGAAGCAGTGTCAAGCCCTAAAAGGGAATTTATAACCTCTGTCTAGAGATCTTTATTACTGTAGAAATTCCACTGAGTCTATCACAGTCTACACTGTGAGTGTGACCTCTTTCAAAGTGTTTATGCAGACTATCAAATCACCTAATTTTCTCAGAGTACATGATGTGCTTTAAAAATATTCTTTGAATTAAAAACAAAGTAGTTCTGAAATAACTTAGGTATTCTGATTTTGGAAAATCTGGCTTGTGCTACTTTGCAACACAAAGCTAGCCCTCTTCTAAACCCAGAATTTCTACCTGTAATATCATCTAGATATCAGGGTGAACTATGTAACAGAACTCTATGACTGAACTAAGGCAGACTCTGGTAGGAAAAAACATACCTCCATAAAAGTGGAATAAATCTGTTCACAGAGTTGATTCTAAAATCCAGAAGGTGTTGCTAAGATGTTTCAGAAAAATATTTCCATGATCTAAACACAATTTCCTTTATTCAAGTAGAGCATTCCAACAGAATGACAAGATCTTAACATTTAAGTAGATTTTAATTAGCAGAGTCCTACATATAAAGTATGAAACAACACAAAAAGCTTCTAGGTTTATGCAACTAACAGATCTCAGCATTATTCTGCTTGCTCATACAACATTCACAAAACAGTTGCCCAAAAGGGAGTAGAAGACTTTTCAAAATCATTTGGCAAGGAACTTCTATCAGTTTCTATCAGGAAACACACATAAGCAGACATATCTGCTAGAGAAGATATGAAAGGAACATTATAGGACAGAGCTGGTAAATCTCTAAAAAATACCTCAGTTACCATTTGATATCTGCCCACAACAGCCCAGACACTGGTGTAAGCCACTCACAAAAAGGACTTAGGAGGCAGGCTCTGCTATGTGACTAGACTATGAAGTTGCATCTAACCTAATGCCGTATTACAAATTACCCAGGAAGAAGCTCACTCGCTCCTGGTCTATATGAAAACCAACCAATTCCATTGCACAGTTGACCTTCAGCTGTTATTCCAGAGCTACAGCTGACCAGCAGGTAAAAGTAATGGTCTGAAGGGTTCAAAGGCATTGGTGCTGTTTAACAGAAATAAACTAGAAGTGAGCGGCCCCTAAAAAGACTGCTTGGATGGAGGTCTGTAGCGTCAAGGACTGATGAAAATACACACAAGACACCAGGGGTATTGCACAAGGAAAACATCCAGTCCAAACAGTGTCTAAACAGAGCATTTAAAGATTACATTGAAGGAATTCAATACATCATAGGGTTATTGAGCAGAGCACGTGTTACCAGCATTAAATAAACTAATCAGTTAAAAATGACAGACAAATGACAACCAAGCAGAAACAAAAGACAGACTGTTTACAGAACTCATTACATGCTTATTAAGGGGAGAAATAGCTTGGATTCAAATTTCTGAACTTACTGGTTGTTTTGCATTGCTCTAGTAAAGGCATCGAAAGGGCAAACAGTTTTGAGTCCTGTTCTACAGCTGGCTACTGATGATCTGAGTTTGGTCCCTGGCAAAGGTCACAGTAAGAACAGACTGAGCAGCCACCTGCGGCCCGTGGGTGAGCAGCTGTAGCTGGCACATGGAGTCAGCTGTCCCTGGCGAACTGGGAGTATTTGCATTAATGGACCAAAAGCACAACCCAGGAGGAGCCAGCCCAGGTCATCTGTCCATCTTTATCAATACTGGATGTTAAACATCATAAAACTTGAAGAAGCTTTTAAAGAAATTTGTGATTTACAAGACCCTATGTCACACTGCAGAACAAAGTGAAATAATAAGTATTTCCACAGAACCCAAACAATGCTTGTGACTTAAGACAGAGAATACAGCTAAATTCAACTGCAGTGCAGGAAGCTTAAGAATTCAGACGGAATCCAAAGAAACATTTTGTACTTCACACAAGACAGCATTCATCCAACATTATTACTATTTTAAATAAATACCGTTCATAGGTAAGTGCTTTTATTTATTTTAATTATAAAAGATGCCCTGAGAATCTTTTTTCAAGAACATGCATGTACAGCATTGTCCTAGGTTTTATTTTGAGTAAGTCATCATTCATGTTTTTACATTATAAAAAGTAACCACACACGCATATGCATACACAGACCAGATCACCTTTATCATACACCAATAAATTTTAAAAACCATATAATTCTGATATCAATATATTTATGCTGCCTCCATTTTGAAATAGAGAAGCTGACAATAGCTTCATAATCTCTCTCTCAAGTATTGGCATAAATAGAACCTTTTAAAATATGACTGCGTGTTTTTCCACATAAATTTTGATAGAAACATTAGCATTAATACAAACAAATGCAAATGACATCACTGAACTATGACAGCTTGCAATAGCAGCTGATTAAAAACTAGATTCATTATTATAAATTATTCAAGTGAAAATACAATCTGAAATACTAAAAATTAAAACAAGTATTTATACAACAAAACTTATGAAATAAAACTATTTTTTTACATCATCTGGAGACACTTTTAGATTGCTTTGAAACTTACACAGAATTTTTATGAACTTAGTACTTGTAAAAACATTAATTCCAAATTCACAGCACAATGCTTCAAAAGTCTATGTTTTTTATAGACTGATCAATGGTTCTGGACTTTGGTCTTAAATTAGGTTTGCAGATTCTTTAAAATGTGGGATTACTTTTTCGTATGCACAACAATTCCTTCTATTTCTTGCTTAAAATATGGAAGCTAAGAGTTGCTAAGATTATAAAAAAGCCAATTAAATAATGGGTATGTGCATTCTGAATCCAAGAATTCAAACTACAAAGGCATAACTGAAGAAAACAAAATCTTCTCCTTAGCTGCAGCAGGTAAGAGCACATAGCTGAAGTTACATTTCATATAATTTCACTACGATGTTAGAATTCTGCAACCATTACATTGTTTATCAGAATGTATTTTACAGCTTGGAATTTTATTTAAAAGATTTATTTTAAGGTTTTAACATTGCAGGATGCATTTTATTTAGTCCAGGCATTAGAGAGTCCCATCTGCTGCTCCCACCTTATCTCACCAGAATGTTGCTTCCTGCAGTCTCTGGTTCCCTCCTTTTTCTGTCAGATGATCTAGGAGTTTGATTTTCTGTTTTTTCTTCATACAAAAGAAGAAACACACATAATACATTGTCACTGTACTATGAAATACATAACATATTAAACTGCTATTGTGCACAATATTTTAACATAACTCTTAGCTGCTGGACTTTAAAAATTACTAGCTTCTCTATTGCACCCACTGAAAAAGCCAAATGGACATATTCGGAGCACATTCTTCACAAGAAGTGTGAAGTTCTCCATTAAGTTGTCTTCAGAAGGTCCTGCAGAGATCCATCTGAGTGACGTGGATAAGCTAGAAGCAGTCAACTCATGGCTACAATAAGTGCCAAAAGTCTGGCACATTACAGTGTGATTTATAGGCCTTCTGTTGACCACAAGGTCATTTGGGTAATTTCTGGATTTTTCATGCCTTAGTTTTTCAATCTTTAAATACACTGGTTTTCAGCTTCAAAGAGTTGTAGCTGTGTCAATGAACAACTATTTGTAACAGTTAGAAATATTTCAAAGAATGGGGCATAACTTTTAGAACTCTGTGAAAATATTAATTTGCATCAATATTTTACAGTATCATTTACAAATAACTCAATATATTGTTCTGTTTCACTGTTTTAAAACTGCTGAATATTTAAAAACTGCATATATTATATGATAATATATCAGTGTCAGGATACCTACTAGCTTCATCATAGAAATGGAAAGCAAGACACATTCCAGTCCCACTAGAACTCAGAACTCCCAGCATCTTAAATGTCACGGTGAAAACATGATTAAAAGCCATAAGTAACCAACTCAAAGTGTAGTAGATCAGTAGCAGAACTATTTAGTTTTGTGCTTAACTTTCTAAGCAATTATATGACTGGGTGAAAGACATTATTTTAAGATACTTATCTTAAATATATAATTGGTACATTATGGTCATGCACCAAATTGGATGTCTTAAAGGTCAGCTGTGGACATCTTATAAAATACTGGTATTTACTTAGATGTTTTGTTGCATAAAAATAATTTTCTAATTTATTATTATTATTAGAAAATTAATTTTTATGCAACAATGTATCTACTCCCTCTTTTCACAAGATGGAAAACCTGTACCACACATCCTTGAAGAAAGTTTTAATTCAAGGTGAAATAAAATCAGGCAGTTATCTATATGTCTATAGGCAAGATGCAAAATACTTAAATGCTGTCTATAAAGTGGATATATTCATTGATGAATCTATACAGTTTCTAGATAGTTTTAAACAATTGCATATTGAAATCAGTCATTTATTACAGCAATGTTAACTCAAGAAAAACATCTTGTATCTAACTTAATCTCATAAAGCTGAAAACATTCAAAAGAGTATAATAAAGCTATATGGCATAATGATACAAGATTGGACTGCTTGATAGAACATAGTGCCCATTCATTATGTCAATGTCTGCTCTAGGATGATTCATGATCTAACTGGCAACTCTTCAACAGGAAGTCAGAAAAACTTGTCTACTCTGCAAATTAAGTAAGATCTCTTGTGGGACAAAGTATGCAAGCAGTGCTCTTTCTGATTATTTCCTATTCCATCAAGTACTTAGAGCAGGTAGCCATCCCTTTTGTGATTCCCCCATTAAGACATACAGGTGTTTCTTTAACATAATTCTTGCATTTTCTACTGCCTAAGTATTACCTAGGATCTAGCACCTGACACCTATACTAAAACAACACTTTCTTGTCATCTGCTTGTGAGCACTTTTTTTTTTCCCTTGCATCTATATTATTTTCAAAAAGAGATAATATTTTAATTGGCACACACTTCTGAAATGGGGCATTTTAATGAATGTGGTAAGAACAGACCTCAGTTCTCCAGCAAAGTAATTCTGAGTTTTGGAAATTCCTGGAGCACTATCATATATGAAATCAGAAACTCTTCATCCCTGCAAAATGCACTATATTGTCAAAAGTGAACATCTGCCGATATTCTGTAGAGCAATTTTATGGAAAATATTAGGCTTAAGCAACTAAAAAATATTTTGTCCAAACATACATCACTTCAAACTAAGAATCATTAATTTTATCTGCTAATACTTTAATTATTAAATGTGTTACTGCCCACATAATACACATAAGTACTTAGAAAAAGAAACATATTAGAAGTTACCTTATTCAAGTTGCTGAGCCAACAAACTAAAAATTAGGTCTTGCCAGAATTAAGATTAGATAGTCAGTGCAAATTTTAACCAGTACATATGTAAATTTACATGATGGTGCAATCTAAAAAAAGACTCAATTATTATTTTCTCACAAGTTTTTTTCTGCCTTAGTAGTCCACGAAAGGTGACACTCATTCATGAGCATCTATTCAATTGCACCTCTCATGGTACAATTTCCAAATTCTTCTCTCAGAGTGATTTGTGTAAGCTGCTTACATATTTGGATATCAATTTTTTCCATCATTCAGCTTAGAAAATAGTGTTTCCTTAAAACTTGAGTTAAATTTTTGTTGTTTTGTTTCTGGGTTTTTGGGTTTTTTTTTAAAAGTGTGCATATATTTAGAACAAGGCCTGACTTCCTGAGCAAAAGAAAGACAAAAAGTACAGCTAAACATATCTGTGATTGAATGCATTTACCACCAAACATTTCTCTATTTGTATCTCTTAATATCTCCTGATAGAGCTGCTTCATTATGAAAACAGTTAAGTATTGGGACAGTACTAAAGAGAAGTTGAATCTACAGCACAGCAGACATTAGACCAATTTGAGAGATGTGTTTTCCTGTAAGTACACAGAACATTAAAATTCTTATCCAGAACTAAATGCAGGACATCCTAAGCCTCCTCTTCTTTCTCCAAAAACGTCTTCCTTCCCCTGGCATATCCTTTGGCTTCTGACACTATGCAGTTCAGGGACTTTCTGAACCAGACAAAGCATCCTGATCATTGTGTTTGAGTAGATACCTACTTTCAAGTACTCTGCTCTTAAGGTATTCATTTGGGAATGGTACATTGAGACTTGAAGCTGTGTCTCTTACATTCCACTCTCCCACCTACAGACAAAGGTGCAAACTGCTCTGTGTGAACCTTTTTCTGTCCCTTTGTATATTTAAACAAAAGATACGCATTTTAAGTGACAGCTAGACAAACCGTTGAAATTTGGGAAAGTTTTATGTGATACAAAAATATGTCTAACTAACCTTTGCGCCTAACTGTTTCATGAATATTAATCCATTCATTTTCCCCAAATCCTTGTGGGACAAACAATTAGAATTTCTCCAGATTGCTAAAAATATTTACAACATTTGAACTAATTTTCTGGGCTTAAAGGCAGGAACAGAGACATAAAGCGATCAGGGTGAAAAAAAATGAGGTTTTGAGCACACCTAATTTTTGAAACTATGTAGCACTCCATGACATTTTATGTTCTCAAGATACATGCCCCATTTACTTTACAGACAGCTGAAAATGTCAGCATGTCTATTCACCTGACTGTTGACTTTGAAATAGTGCACTTTGAAAAAAGTGACCCCCTAATGATCACCTGTAAAAAGTCTTAAGTACTGTGGGTATTATTACGAGACAGTATTGGACACTGGCAAAGACAGGGAGAGAGGGCAAAGTGATTTGGCATCTAAAGTACGATCCCTATGAAATCACTTACTCAACACAAACAGTCCATCTGCATTAACAGCTTATCTTCCAACCTTTTCCACCAAAAAAAATATGCCGTTTTAAAAGCAATAGGTCACTATGCAAGCTTGAGTTCATTCTAGAAAAGAATTTATCTTGTACAGTGAAGATGGTAAAATTCCAGCAGAAAAAAATTCAAGTACACAAGTGGCTAAATGAATACTGTCCTGAGAACTTTTTTTTATGTTTGTTAAACTTTTGAGGGCTTTATTTTACAATTCAGGAATTTTATTAACTTAAAACTGTGAGTAAAGTTGGGGAGATATTTTGTTTGCTTTTTAAAAGCCTGAAAATACAGAAGTGGAAGAATTGTTCATACAGGTATTTAATTCACCAAAAAAGACTATCACTTTATACCTGGCAAACAAATATAACATGTTTCCTTTTTCCTATCTTAGCTACCTATTGTAGTTTCTGTCACATTCTATTACACTCCCAGATTCCCTTTCTTGCTATAGCTGGCTCCTTTTTTTTCTCCATCCTGCCTTGGCAAAGAATGCAAATCGCTGCTATCAAAGAAAAATCTCAGTTTGAGCACACAAAATTACAGCTAGTCCAATGACAGTAATTTAGAATTACAAGTTATAGCGTAAAAGGAATCTGCAGGGAATTTGCTGCTAGAGTCTACAGAGATTTCAGCAAGTATATGTCACAGTGATTTTCTGTGACTTACATTTTTATTACAGGAGCAAACAAATACATCTTTGATTTTGTTCTTGCAAAATGTTGAACAGCATAGGCTGATGTTTAAAGGAAATCAGCATGAGGGAGATGCCTAGCATTGAATTTTTGGGATTTTTCAATGGCTATGATAAGGCAAAGAAGGCAGCAATAATAAGTAGCATTACCAGTTCATCACAAGCCTCAAGATTCATCATGAAATTGTTACATAATGATACATAACCATATATAAGAATGCAAAAAGAAGGAAAATTAAAAACTAAGTCGTCTAAAAATACTTACATTCTATTTCTCCAATTACAGGCAGCTAAATCATTGTGACTGTAGTTATTACATATAACAGGCACTAACCTTCACTTTGTCCCATTCCACCCTCCCCATAATGTACCAGCTCAATGCAAATATGTGCAGGAGAAACAATGTGAAAGACTAATTAGAAGGTAATACCATCTTAGAAACACTTATAATTACATACATCACATTTCTACCCTGCTATTTTCGTATTTCAAAATCTGTGTGCAGAAGTATAATAAATATAGGCCTAATTTTACATGGCTCTTTTGAGTTCCCTTTGAAAATGCTACCCCTAGGCTCGGTTTAACCTCTTGTGAAAACTCACATGCTCATCTTTCGGGACTGACTCTCCTTATTTCCGTTGTTCTTTTGGTCAGCTGAGTTAAATAAGTTGCGAGAGGAACTAGAAGGGAAGGCAGCATTCCCACTATTACCAGAAGAATGAGTCCGGAATGAATCATCTGAAATAAGGAGCTGCAGCTTAGACAAAGAATTTTGGTTGAAAAAAAGTATACAGAGAGTAAACAGAACGAGCTGCTTTTCCTGTGGCAATAGTGCCATATTTCCTATGGCACAAATCCAAAATCTTAATGGAATGGCTTCACCTTAACATTTCTTCAAGTATTTTTATGAAAAAAAAAACCAAACACTAAATAATTGGTATATACACTTTGGAAGAAAACATTAATACATTTAATGTATGAAAAGAGTGTGGTTTATTTAGCCAATCTTCAGCTGCTTAAAATTTAGCTATTTAATATAATTTAATAGTCTAGTGTCTATTGGTAGCGAATGGAAAGACAGGTTTCTCTAGGAAGCCATTCATCTCAATCTTATCTTTAATCATCCAAACTTTTAAAAATTTAGTGGACAGAACTGCAATCATCAGTTTCTCTCCCTTAATTCAGTAGAAGTCATACATAATATTCATTTCCTCATGTAAAATAGGTGGGGAAAACCTGCAAACCCAACCTTTTTATGATATCTGAAATTCCAATCAGGACATGACAAACTCACTTTATTTTTACTATTTGTAAACTTAACTTTAAACATATGTGTAAGGAAAAAAAAGAATCTGAAAAATACACTAACTATAGTGGCACTTAAATGCCCAAATGCATTGAATATCTTGCTTTCTTTAGGAGAATAACATCTTAGAGTATGCCTGTCTAATTGGGCACATATATTCAACACCCACACAAAAAAAATGAAGTAAAATACAATATAATAACCTACTTACCACTAAAGGACAACATACAACTCTTTCCCATTCCTGATACTGAAGATGTATATCCTGTAGCAGAACTTTTACTTAAAAAAAACAAACAAAACAAAAGCAAGCTGGTTATTTCTGAAAGTGTTCCTCTCAATTGTATCATCCTGTGGTTTACTAGTATTAGCGGTTATTTCTGAGTTTGTATGAAAAACTTCAATGAGAAAGTTATGCTGACATTTCTTTAAGAAATGTACAAAATCAGATGTAGCAATTCATATTGAAAATTATTTTTAATATATAACAAAGGTGACACATATTAACTTCAAAGGAATTCCTAACCATTTGTATGGAGCAGCATGCCTTAGATGGTATTTCTTCCCTCCGTTAATCAATTAAACAGAAAGCTGAAAATGTAAGTCACAACTCAGTGATCATGTCACTACTTTTATAAATTCATGAGGATAATTTCATAACAGCTATCTATTAGTAAACATTTGCCTATGAAAAAAGCAATGAAGATTATAAAGATACTTAGGACACTTGTCTATGTTGCTGTATTTTGGATGCAGTACTTGAGTACTGAAAGATTGGCTTCGAACCAGCTTGGATTTTTTTTCTTCTTTGCCTAAAATTATAAAGAACATTTTTTAATATGAATATTGCATTTCCTCAGTAATTAACACTTTAAAATATATTTTTCTGTCAACCTATGGTAGATGAAGGGAATGATTTAAATAAATACTCCAATTAAAAAATAAATTTTAGGTCATTATTTATACACTACATAATAAAACAAAACTAAAACCCATAGAAAATATATTCATTTCTAGTGGAGGAATCTTTTCCTCTGTGCAGTAGGTGAAACCTGGGCCACAGATGTCAACAGCATCTTTGATGGGTTTTAAGCTGATGATGTGAGATCAAAGTGCTCCAGGTGAGTTTTTGAACTGTTCTTACCTGCTGACGTACCAGAAGAGCTTCCAGGAACAGCGAGATTGATACTTTTTGCCAACACTGATGATGTTTTACTGTCCCTACCTATAAAACAAAAAAAGAGTCTACTATAATCACTTCCCTCTTAAATTTATATAAAAGACAGTACATAACATATCACAGTCCTGGAGCTAAGAGTAATAGTATCTAATCCAGTGCTACTAGCACTTCAGAAATACCACAGACAAGTACTTATACTATATCCCAAAATGAAAAATTAGAGAGAATGAAAACTGTAATGTATTTTATTAATAAAGACAAAATAAAACATATATATTATTATATATAATATATAATGAGGCCACTTTTCATAAATAACTTCACAAGCATATAGAAACAAATTTTATTTGCAATTTCTAAAACTCTATTTATTGTATAAAGTGTCTCTTTTCTGCTCCTTTCTCTACTTCCTTTGTAGAAGAGTAAAGCATGCATGAACCACATGTATGCAAATAAACAAACTTACGCTTCTTTTCAAACATTTTATCATTAATATTTGTAGATCTTCCTTCATTTTTCTGCTTCTCTTTTTCTAATTGTTCCTAAAAGAATGAATAATTTGCTTAAATATTACTCAGGTAAAAGTAAATAAATTGTGTTTCCAAGTAACAGCTCATTTCTACTCTCTCCTGCTAGTAGTACAACCTTGATAAATATCCAGAGAACCAATTAAACGGTACAGAATGAAATCAGGGTACATATTTAAAAATCAGTCTGAAGAAAGCTCAGAGTTGATGTCACATCTATAACTTATTATAAAAATTATACCTGGCCTTTGGGGTTTTTTATATTAAAAAAGATACAGAATTTGGCAGCTGGAAATGTCGAAATTTTCTGTTACACAGATACTCTGAAAAAAAAAGATTAATGTTTTTATTTCATGCATACAATTCAATAAAAATGTTTTTCTTAAATGTTATGGTGTGTCACCTATACTCGAAGTTTATAAAGATCCAAAATTAACATCTACAGCTGATAAATCTTTATGCAAAACAAAATCAACTATGTAAAATTGTTCAGGTTCACACAGTTTATTTGCTCTTCTGTTATACTACCTAGCGTTAAAGTATCTTCCATTTGGTGAATAGATATCACTCCACCCTCTAAAAACTATATAATATTAGATTATTTTCTGTACCATTTTCATAATCAAAAGTGTTAAGTGAACCATAATTGTTCTATTTTTTCATGAAGTTCTAATTACTAACCAATTTTAAAAAAAAGGAAATTAATTCAGGTCAGGTTTGCTGGAATATCGTTTCTACAAAGTCAGTTACTAAAATTAAGGAAACTTATTAGCATATTCAATATTAAAATCTTTAGCAGTCAGATGCATTTAAGCAGGTTGAATGGCTCTTCATCTGTTTGGGAGTGCAACATGTCACAATTTTCTGTGTCCATCTCAGGCTCCCCAAAAGCATGCCTCTCAGAGACAATGCTTAGTGAGGCCTTTGTGGTACAGAAGGGTTGCACATATCAGTGGCCTGTATAATAAAAATTCAGCAGCTCTTCTAAAATATAGCTGTAGAAACAGGGTAAAAATTGATGTCATCACACAGCAGCACAGAGCACACTGGAGGCTATTTTGTACCACTCAAAGGCTTTCACTATAAAAGCATTAATTGTATCTACCTGAAGAGTGCTAGAGCTTGGTTCAAGACTTTGAATGTGCACATGCAGGTCCTGAGAACAAAGATGAACTGTTGGCTCGAGAAAGTGGGAGGTGGCAGGAAGTCTGTGGGTCAGGTAGATTTGCTCACACTGACCTGCAAAACCTACTGACATCGAAGTGGACTGCAAACGTAGGAAACAATGACATTTTTGGGATGCTCTTGAATCTGTTCTGGTTCACTACAAAGTTCATTTACTGCAAGTCAGAAGAACCGTGCCAATGATATCAGGATCTTCTAAATCCTATCAGCTGCTCTGCTTCTCCCACCTCAGGCTGGAGGGGAGGCAACAGAACAGGGGACTGCAATGGTCTGATCTAGGCTCAGTGGAGATGCAGTATGTGCTGAAAATGTACACTCTGTGCTGAAGTGCCTACTCTACTGCAGCTTTTGCTTTTCTCTTTTTTCTGGCTAACAGGAAAACCTGTAGCACAGAACATCCTTCAGCTTCCTTAGGACAAAAGAAGTTAAGGCATTAATTTCTTTGCCTCAAGAAGCTGTATGTGAATTCTGAGGTGTTTCATTCATCAGTTTATTATGTTATACATGGTATTTCTCAAGAAACTAAAGTTTGCCTTTCTAATTGATACAGCAAAATTTAGGTAGTAAAGAAAAAAATGTCAAATGTTACTTTGAAGAACTTAACCCTACTGTAAAGTGAAACTACACACAGACTATGAACCTATCAGGTCTCTCCACAATATGCATGTCCCCTACCTTAAAATTATTGCCTCATTAATATTTAACTACAAACTACTTCAAAAAAAAAGACAGTGTACTGATAAAATATACCATTTCCAAAAGAAGATGTTCTTGTCTCTCTTTTTCTTGATCCAATAAATCATTTTCGTAAAATCTTTTCTGAAACTTCAAAATAAAATCAATAAAAATAAAAACTCACTATATGAAAATGGAAACTAAAAGTAGTTGCTAAGTAGTAAAGTCAGTAAGTACTTACAGCATCTACAGAGATCTCCATTCTGTCCAATTCTAACACTGTCTATAAAGAAATTTAAAATGTTATTTATTACTACTTGATGGTATGCCATACTTTTACATAAAAAATTCTTTTCTTCCTAAATACTTGGAGCCTCTGCTTTTATTTTTGTGCTACAACTGCAGTTAAAAAGTGTCAGAGAGTACTCTCAGAGCCCTGCTGAGACTCACAATAAATAGCATCACAGACTGTCTATATGGAATTCAAAATACACTCAAGGAAGCACTGAAGCAAGAATAGCTATAGCACAGGCTTAGGAACCAGGACTGCAAAAACAACTCAGGAATCTGTGTATAACTCAGAAGGCTCCATGCAGGTGTTCGCCCAGTCTCTCCTGCAGACTGGCCCTGCAAGGAAGCCACCCACTTGAGCTATTTCACTTCATGGTTTCTAAATTTGAGACTAAGCACAGGCATTCCTTAAAGATGCACTTTTTGGAACATTCACATTACAAACACATTTGTAACATTTTAAAATCCTGCAAATGTTTTGTCTGTATATTGTAAAATATATAGATTAACAAGATATCTCTATCTCAAAGGCCTGATCAGTTTTACTAGGATCACAATTTAATCCTATCTCTAGTCATCTGCTATTTCTTCACAAATGGTCATTGAGCCAAAATCTGAATTTCAATCCCTACAAAACAATTGTTATGTAAGTAACCAAGGAAACACCAATAAATTTCACAGAATGTACTATACTACATCATCTTTTAATTGTTCACAATTACATAACAGACAATGGAATTTTTTAATTTACTGTTCTTATATTGAGAAAATCAACAGAAAACATAACTTTAGTCATCTTAATTTTCAGTGACAATGGCAAGATAAAATACTGCTGAAAAAGAAAAATGCTTACTCTTTTCACAATAGTCAGGACATCTTTGTCTTTCTCTTGACACAGAAGTTTCCTTATACATAATTCCAGCTGCTGAAGTAAATGTTTATCAGTGGGAATCTTCAGAGTAGATTTAACTTTTGGCAACAAACAGCATAGCTTCATTCTACCAAAAAAAAAAAAAAATTATAAAAAAAATCAAACAACCTAGATATTCACCTTTTGATGCAGATGTTTAATGAATATTATTAATTTCTCAATGTATTGCATGCTAACATTTGACACAAAATAATTAAGTTAGACAGTCTTATTTTTCAGAAGAGATTGTTGCTCATGCATTGTTTCCAGACCTACTGTTTTCAAAAACTTCTCCATAGATCAGGACTACAGTCCACAAACATGTCTTTGGTTTGGTTTCGGAGTTTTTTTTAATCAAGTAAAATAAGCAGACCTCTGGATTTTCCAAGTGATCTGCACACCTAACTTTATCAGTTACCTAAATATCCTGGAAATAACCCCACACAGCACAACAGGGTTGGGGCTGAGTGGCTGGAAAGCTGCCCAGAGGAAAAGGGTCTGGGGGTGTTGGTCAACAGCAGCTGAACATGAGCCAGCTGTGCCCAGGTGGCCAACAAGGCCAATGGCATCCTGGCCTGGACCAGCAATGGTGTGACCAGCAGGACCAGGGCAGGGATTGTCCCCCTGTAATGGGCACTGGGGAGGCTGCACCTCAAATCCTGTGTTCAGTTCATTGAGGTGCTGGAGAGTGTCCAGAGAAGGGCAATGGAGCTGGGAAAGCATCTGGACATCCTATGAGGAGCAGCTGAGCTACCTGGGGATCTTTGGCCTGGAGAAAAAGAGGCCCAGGGGAGACTTTATCATTCTCTGTAACCACCTGAAAGGTTGCATTGTTGGGGTTGGTATCTTCTCCCAAATAACAAGCAATAGGACAAGAGGAAATGGTCTCTAGTTGCTTCAGGGGAAGCTTAGGCTGGATATTAGGAAGAAGTTCTTCACCAAAAGGTTTGTCAAGCACTAGAACAGGCTGCCCAGGGCAGTGGGGCAGTCGCCATCCCTGGAGGTATTTAAGAGGTGTAGATGTGGTACTTAGGGACTCAGTTCAGTGGCTGACTTAGTAGTCTTAGGCTAATGGTTGGACTTGATGATCTTAAAAGTCTTTTCCAGCCTAAATGATTTTATGATTTATTCCCTTGATGCCTAGATATTGTTTCTAAACCATTTATATAAAAAATGCATTCATTGCTTTTTTTATTTCATTAATCCCAAAATACTCTGCAGATTAAATTTAAAATATTTCATGCAACTGAGGAAATAAAAATTTCTTCATTTTATCAAACTGTAATAGCATGTAATAGTGACTAGATTAAATCTATAGAAATAGATTAAAAGAAACACCAAGAACAATCCATGGTGCTATTTTCTGTTGTATTCAGAGTAAACTGGATTTGGATCAGAGACAATCCTTTGCCAGACATGGTAACTGTGATTATAAACATTCAAAAAAATATCTCATATGAATTCATCTTACCATTTTTATACATTCAAAATATTTTAACCATCACAATTTCCCATTACCAAGAATTACACCACACTGTAGAAATCCAGAATAATATCTCCCCTAAGTCTGTTTTAAAACCATCAGCTAACAATGTCTAAACTTCATTCCACTGGAGACAGTGCATTTCTTTTGTACAAGAACAATCCAGAAAAGAATTAAGACAAAATGAATTTTAATGTCAGCTAAAGGACTGCAAGTTAGTTCAAGCTTCCATTAAATTTTCATATTGTATCAATAGACATTTTAATTAAAATATTTGTTAAAAGCAATTAGATACTTCAGATTATATACACATTTAGTTTATTGTTTTAATATAATCCTCTTAATTTAATGACATGAGACATGAATGTTAATCTATATGCACAAAATGGTTTAATTTTGAGGAACCTGCTGAGTTGAGACATGGTAGTTATACTAAATACTGTGTCGATTTAAACAGTTTCACTTGGTAATAAACAGTTTGTGGTGAAGCTTTCTGAGTGCATACATGTATGTACAAATTATGCTTACATAAATCTCTGTGCAGAATTAGTATTAGATGTTCAGATATGTTAACGATGACATGAATGACACACAAAATCAAAAAGCATAAAATCACACAAAGTATGTGACACAAAAAATGTCTACTTTCCTAATGCTAATAACTGCCAGGTCCCTATCTGTTCAGAAAACAATGAAAAGACAGTTACTACAAAAGTAACATAACAAACACTGTATAAAAATGAATAACAGACCAAATTCCCTGGTATTCTGTTGTTTTTAATTTCCCTTAAAAATGAAGTAGATACACTTTTCTATTTTCCAGGTAAAATCTGTTCTAACTTGTTTAGTTCAGACCACTGAAAGAATTGCTTCAGTGTTTTACTTTACATATAGTGACAATGAAATGGATGGAAAAACATGGAGATTGAAGGTTTGTTTCTCTCTCTATACCTATGAAATAGCATATTACTATCTCCCCATCTATTGCTAGTTCCTCTGCTCCTTTGACTCCCAAAGCTTTCTGTCAGTCTCTCAAACACTCAGAATTGACCTGCTTCTGTGATTTTCCAACATCATTCCCACACTCCCCTACACCTTTAATAATGGTCGTTCTGAAGGCTCTTTAACTTTTTACTCGAGTCCCATTATTTAAACAAAGCATAAAACTTCTAAAATATGTTCTAATATATTATTTAAAGCTTTTTTTCCTGTACACTGCTACACATTCTTCATACCTGACATTTGCCACTGGGTCATGTGTAAGTTCAAGCACAGGTAAAAAGAAGTATTTACAGAAGAATGATTTTGAAAACAGTTCCATAATGAATTCACAAGTATCTAAAAAGCGAAGTCTGTTCCAGTAACTTTTTCCTTGGCCCAGTTCTGAAAAACAAAAATTTGCAGATATTATCTGTCAAGTTTTCAATGTCAGAAAACAATTCCCAGGTTGACCTCTGACTTGAAGATGAGAATCATGGGGATCAAAAGGCACAACTCCTCAGCCTATCTCAATTCTTTCTTTTAGTGAAAAACTACCATTCTGAATTCAATTAATTCTGTCAGTGAGCGCTAGATAAAGGAAAAATAGCAAGTGAACTAGCTATTGTGTTAAACAAAGACCTGTATGCTTTTCAAACCACATCACAGGAGTATCAAAATTACTGTGTAAACATTAAGGAACGTTAATGGGAACTGTTAAAACTTCTAAACTATCTTTAAAACACATAGCATACACCAAAATGTCAACCGATTAATAAATTAATTTCTGATATTTATTCAGCACTTATGCTGAAGCCTCTTGAGAATTTTAGTTCTACAAAGGAACTCTGCTTTGTATATTGCTGCACCTATAGCTTAGTAATTTTGGGTACAAAAAGTAGGGCTGGAGGGGTCTTGGCATACTATGGATTTCCTGCATTGCCTCTTCCCCAATCCCTTTATACAAGCTTCAGATATCCTCACATATGCACAGTACATTTTTCCTGGTGATAATATGAGCAACTGAATGTCTTCCAAGTGTAATCCCTCCAATGATGGAAGGAAATTACACTGAACAACTATAACTATAAACAGATCTTCAGTCAAAACTAAATTTTATTTCTAAGTAATCAAGGAAAAATCATCTTACGCTCAATCAGTTTCTGAATAACCTCATGTCTCTGTTCTTGTTTGCGATTGTAGCGTAAATAAACGCAGAGAGTCCGAGCGGCTGCTTTTTGGACTGGCAGGACATTCTTGAAAGAAATAAAGGCAACACAATTAAACATAGCTGAAAGAATATGACTAAAACCGTAAAAATCTAGAATTAGAAAAAACAGCTAAAATACAGCCTAACTTCATAACCTTTTAAATAATTGTCATAATATAAGGGAGAATTAGGAAGTTTGGCCAATTCATGACACACCTACTTCTTTATTCCTTCTGCCCAACTTGTAGATTCAACTATTTTACAAGCATCTTAAAATATTCCATATTTGCAAGGCACCTTCTGTATTGCAGGTATTAAAAATAAAACTTACAACATCTTCTCTTACCATAGTTTAATTCTTGAATTAACTCAGTAAAATTTCAGACTAATAGCCCTAAAAGATAGTTGGGTTTAAAAATAGTGTTCTTTCACAAAGAAAAAACACAATGTAATGTGTTTAGAAAAGAAAAAAACCCACAGCTGGATATACAATATGAAAGGGATAGTAGTTTAAGATTAATATAACACAGGAAGTACTACACATAGCAAATATCCAGAGGCCATTGCTCTAACTCACATAAACAAATAAAAACAAATGAGAAAGCAACAAGTGGTCTCACATTTGTCAAAATTATTGTTAACATTCTGTGAAGAAAACGGTAATAGATCTGATCACTTGATATGATATGAGGGAGACATGCATATTTTTGTAGTAACTTCTCATGAGTTCTCCATTTTAATGAAGTCGCTGCTCTCTGTTCTGCTGTTGTTAATGCAGGAATCAAGTCAGGAATAGAGAGTAACTAGAAACAGAAATATAAACATTAATTCTACATCTTCTAGCTGTGTGTCTTGCTACTACACTTAAAAAGCATATCACAACAATGTAAGAAGGGGAGACTAATACAAAAGCTATTCCAGTAACTAACTAAATACACTTTCATATCCAACCCCTTCACCTGACAAAGGAAAACTAAACACGTTTCTCTTTGTATTACCCTTTTACAGATATTAAGACCATTATGCCAACTCTCCTCAGTATTCTCTTTCTCAAACCAAACAAATCCCATGTTTCTTTTATCCTCTTAATCTTTGCAGTTATTGTTCTCAATCCCCTAATTAGTTTCAGTAGGAATTAATTTTAGAAGGAATTATACACCTTTTCTCAGTAGGAGGCAAAGAATTCATAGTAGCCAAGCCAAATTCCCTTTAGTACTAAGAAAAATGAAAGACTGTCACACCTGACATTACATTTGCTGTATGTTATATATATATTTACAGCTGTAAACATCTGGCAAATTTGAATTTTTAAATTACTCTCTCAACTTCTGTCCATACAATAAAATAAATTTCTTCAGTTATTATACTGATGCAATATCTCAATTTATCCATATATTTAGGAAGCTCGCTCAAAAACAGCATCTTTTCTGTTCCATCTTAGAGGTGAGAAGTAATGAAATAAACCATCATCCAGAGCCACATAAAATTAAATTAGAAAAGTCAAGATCTGAGTATAGATCTCTTAATTCACTGTCTGCTTCAGGAAATAGATTTCCTTCTAATAGAAGCTGTGTCTGAAAATGGCACCCATGAGCAATTGATACATCAATATGAAAAAGATTTAAAATAGGTATTAGCTATCATCCTCCTAACATTAAACCAAGTTTTGTTTTCACTTAGCTATGGTTAATTAGAAAAAGAACATGTATAAACTGTTATTTTTTTATATTAACTCTAATCCTTCCAAACCTTTTTTTTTTTTAATGTTAAAGTTTATAAGGTGAACAATCAAAACAACCAAACAAACAGAAACTTCATATCTCTCCAAAGCAGAAAGTAAACATGACTTTTCCTACAAAATTTGTCTGAAATTTGCTACCTTCATTTAGAACTGGAACATGTTAAAAAAACCCATGAGAATACCCACCTTGCTTTCTGATCCATTGCTTTCTCCTCCATTAGTCATTAGCTCAAGGATTTCAGGAAGGTGACCTACTAGGGCATCTAACACCTATTTAAAGAAAGACTGCATGAAAGAGGTCTGTAGATGAACGCAACTCCATTTTTAACTCTCACCAGCATATCCCTGCTGACATCTATCAAGTTACTGCTCTCTCATGTTGAAAAAAAAAGGAAAGTAATTGCATTGATGAGGACTGGGATTTAAAACTGATATTTTAATGCAGTAAGTAATATAAGCATTACAGGTCTCATTTTTTATGTATGTGATCAGGCAAGTTTTCTAAACCGTCCACAGAATACAGTATTTTAAAATGAAAATTCATCCTTAAGGAAGATCTGTGTTTCATCAGGACTTAAGAGCCTCAACAAACAAAAAGAAATGCTTTTTTATATTTGTCAGCTGTATCTTAAAAGCAATTTTCCTGTATTAAGAAAAAATGCACTTGATAGACAAAATACAATATATAGCCTATACTAATAGACTAACCCTACTTTCAAACATTGTGAGACTTTTAACTCGGCTAGGAAAGTACATAACTGACTATTTTTTGTACCAATTTAGACTGAGGTGGTATATAAGATAAAGCTCAATATATTTGTTATTATTCATATAAACATACAAAGATCAAAACAAGGAATTCTTCAAAATCACCAGATGCTTCTAAGTCTCAACTTTCAGGTGCTCAACTTGAGGAATCTTCTAACATGGGTCAGAATTTCATAAACTGTAAGTAGATGTTCTACAAATACTATTGATTTCCTTGAAAACATCCAGCAAAAGCTACTGAATGAAAAAAGAGCATCCAAATACAAAACTCATTTTTCCATGCCATATCCAAAGACCTCATAGAAAACAAGAAAGATCAGCTACCGGAGTAACTGGTATCAGAGTAAATGGTGATTTTGTCTCAAACGTTAACTATGTCTCTTTTTTCATCCAAAAAGGTCTCACTATGTTAACTTCAATATAACTGATTCATGCTCTGTGCAGGTTACCTTGGACCAAATCTCTTTCTATAAATCTTGATCTTTGAACCATACACAACTTCTTCATCTCCTCTTCAATTGGACAATAAAAATAAAACAAAGCAAAAAGCCTTGAAAGCTATCAACTATTATTTTAATATAGTACCAAATCCAAAACTTTAGAGTTTTTAAGGTAATAAATAATGCATCCATTTAAACTATTTGGAATTAGCATTTTTAAAAGCTAATAAATTTAGTGTGGGTTTACTAAATTCAAACACCTTTCTATTTTTCACAGAAGGCTGGCACTTTCATGCAGCATCTGTGCAATAGAAGTAAAAGCTGCTAATCATTTCAAATTGTTACTCTACTGTGTTACTGAAGAGTTATTAAACATGAAGATAATCTGCCTAGATGTAACAACCAAAAAAAGTTCCAATAAAAGTGTATTACCTCCAGTGACTCATCCTGTAATAGCGTAACCAGCTCTTTATGTATTGTATACACATCAGAATTTAAAAGCTTAGCAACCTAAGAAATGACAGTAAGATAGCAAGGTGAAACATTCTTTAGCTCTATGGCACAACGCCACGTTTGCAAGCATGAAGAGACACAGAAAGAATTGTTTAATATCAGCCTTTTAAAGTTGTGTACTTTCCCACTGAACACATTAAAAATATGCTTATATAAAGAACATGAGTCAAGAAACAGGCCTATTATCTAACTATGAAGCATGCTTTTGGAATTAACTCTATTTCATATCTACCAAAAAATGTCTAAGGCTGCACTGCAAGGCTAGAAATTTCCTTGTGGAATATTCAAATGTTGTAAATTAGGAAAGTTAGGAGTCAGCCTGCCGTATAATTTAGAGATAATAAAATGCAAAAATTTTCTTAGCCTGTGCTGGATTTTAAGTTTGCCCAGCCTTCCATCTGAAGTTTTCACTCCTTATTTCTTTGGGTTTTTGACTGTGACTTACGTGATTCATAAGTCTCATGTAAAATTTTAAAAAACACTAGCACTCCATTTCCATGCAATTAAAAAGGTTTTATAGCAAATATAACACAAACTTGAGGAATGAGATTTTCTTTGCCAGAAGGAATATTTAGACAATGTTTTTTATTGTTTTTTTAAGCCAAGTGAAAACAAGAGTTTACTTCAATCAAGATGTGGCTTTAAAGCTACAAGGACTTTTATTTTTTAAAAAGTAATCTACCTAGCAGTGAATGCCATAAATTGCTCATTTTTGTCTGTCACGTGGTTTCCTAGTTATGCTGTTAAAATTAAATCAATGAGAACTCAATGTACATTTAGACCAAGGTATCATTTTACAGGATGTTTTAAATGAGCTAAAGTACTTTCCTTATATTCAGGCAGTACGTTAATAGTGTTATACTTCTAAAACAAAATATTATGTAGAATTACATGCTAATTTTACAATTTCAACAATTATGTTGGATTATCATTCATTAAAACAAGGCATCAACAGGTAATAAGGACTGGAAATCCATACATCTTTCTTATAATGGTGGAAATAAAGGCATTTGTTCCTCTACCAGTCATTTAAATGTTTTCAGCCAAGTGCTTAATTTACCAGTTTCCCCAGCAACAAAATGGGATCAAAGCTGAGCTCAAGGACTGAAACACAAGGCTTCTCAGTAAAATAATATGAAAACATTGAAGATTTCCCTATATGGGTTTCTATACTCAGGAGAGTGTATTTTAATTTCTGGAATTCACCCCACATAGCTTTTACTACCTATGCATCGGTACATTTTTTAAAGTTTAATGAAAATAACAGAGCAGAACTTATGTAACCTGAATAGAAATATAAGACTACACATGCTGTTACATCTGCATAAATTTCCAAGTAGTTTCATATTAAATTGAGCATTTAATTTAGATTTGTTCCACATAAATATTCTTCACAGAACACCAGTACACACCAGCAAACTACAGTTCTAAAGGTTTTCAGGGACAAATGGGGCAAGTTCCTTTCTCCCATTTGTCTATTTATTAATAGCACTGAAAAACATCAAATATTGTAGTTACTACATTTGTTTGTGGTACTATATCATTAGAAGTTTTTTCTAGCTTGTGCTCCTTACAATTTGACCTAGCAGTAGTCTCTTGTAGCCAAATGTCACACAACTCAAATAAAATGCATGTGTATGAGCTATGTACAGGGGTTAGAAGGAACTGAACACTGTTGACAAACTGAATAATTTCAATATGTTTTCTCAAGTCTTTTTATTTTGGTTTAACAGTCACAAATGAAAGCTTAAAGAAGAAAACAAAATAAAATAAACCCATGTGAGAAGTAACAAAGAACCATGGTTGACTTACTTCAAAGAAGTTTATGGCCATGGTATATCTGACAGGAACTTCAGGGTCATGACAAAGGCAGAAGAATATAGAATAAAGTTCTAAATGGAAGTTCTTTGGATCCACAAAAACAATCATGGCCTGTGGAAGGATAAAGTTCTTTTTTAACTACACAGCTAGAGGATCCCACTATCAGAGATTATCAGATGAGCTTGAGAGATAACAGGATGTTATTTTAAGGAGGAAGTATGGAGTTTTTTGTTGGCCTTGTTAAAACACATGCACCAGATGAAATCCACAGTTGAGAACTAAACAGAATTTACATATCTTCCAGACATGCTGCAGGCTTTTTTTTTTAAGATAAAGATAAAAACCATGAGATATAAAACCTAAGATTTATAAATATTGTCCATGTTTCTGTACTCTAGCAAAAACTGCAATTGGATACTTCAAAAACAAAGAACATTTTATCAAGCAGCAAATAAAGAACTTGAATTTTAATACGATTGTGTTTGTACATACCTTGGTTTTGCTCAAATAAACCAACAGATGTCTACCTACATACAGTGTGCTTGCCTTTAAAAGGCAGAAGAAAAAATAGTCATCTACTGGCTCTTGGTGCAAACATGTTTTCATTGAATACAAATGCAGAATGTCAAAATACAAAGTAGATTTACAGAAACATGACTGGTATATTTAAAGGCCTCACACAAAATATAAAAGACTTTCTGTACTCAGACAGGAACACCACTAAAACATCAACTTCAGCGTTCAGTTTCAATCTTCAACTCCCTAGAATGATGTGGCATGCAGTGAATGTGAAAGTGCAGATTCAAATGGTTTGAAATTGGGGACTCTGTTTCACAGACATTTTCCCAAATCCTTTGTGCTAAGAGTTTGGACAAAATGTGTAGGAAAGAATAAGATCAGTAAACTCTTAGAACACCATTTCCTCAGTCAAAATTTGCCAATAATTTTTTGAGGTTCTGCAAAGGATAATAGCTCCTATTAACTCTCTTGGACAACCTTATTAACTGAAACTCCAGGAAAGAGCTAAAATCTAGCTAACAATGAACAATTTGGGAATAGCTCCTCTATCACTCATGGTCCTATTTAGTGAACTATATGCATGACACAAATTAATATTAAGTTTTAAAATATTATTACTTACTGGAAAATTGTAAGCACAGTTCTTCCTCACTGAAATATACTTCTTTTCCTGTTCCAGCGTTTGCAGATGTAGTTGATTATCATTATGTCCATTTTCCTGCTGTAAACCCAGGGTGGAAAGCTTCTTATAAAATTCCAAAAACCGCAAGTGCTGTTCAGGAGTAAAAATGCCTCAAAAAAAGAAAAAAAAAAAACAAAAACCAAACAAAACAACAAACTTTCCTCATTACAAATGCTATTAATAATGTACCCAAATAAATTTTATTTTAAAATCTACCAAATACCTTGATTTTATCCCTCCTCTCCCTCCCATCCCCCTTGAATCTAGCAGAATGTGAGCTGTACACATAAGTACTCAGAACAAACTGGAATGCAACTCACAAGGAGAATTAAAAAACTACAAGTGCATTAGTAATAAGAGAATAATCAAGGAAAGGCCCAATTTTCTACTCCAGAGAGAGAGGAAAGCTATCAGTGATTGGTACCAAAGAAGGCTGAAATGCCTAACAATTTTGTTTGCTTTTTCAAATTCCACTAGTATCATCACGCTGAGTACAATTAATAACAGTAACAATGATTCAACCTTGAAGCAGAGAAGCGGTTTTCAAAATGTGCAGAGTCAGATGTGCTTCTTCCAGTATTCAAAATATTTAAGTACTAGTTGCTGAAATCTTAAGTCAAATAACAGAATAGAAAAGGGCTGAAGTGGTACTGATGTTTAATAGTTGGAGACAGAAAGGACAAGACATATAATTAGGTAAGTCAGGTTACTTGCACATGTTTTAAAAAATTGAAACAAAAAAGAAACAAAAAAATCTACTACTAAATACCAAAAAAAACCACCCCAAAAATAGCAGTAGCCAACATGGCAAAAGGAAAATTTGTCCAACTGATTCAATTTCCTTCTAGTATGGGAAAACAGGACCTATGAAACAAAAGAGGCAGGAAAGGCCATGACTTTCACAATAAGGGAACAGGAAAGATTGAAACCTCTAAAGCTGCTCCAGAACCGCCTGGAAAAACTACTAAGAGAAAGCTACCCATGGAAAACTGACAAGATAGGCAACTGTATAAAGAAAGTTCTATCGTAGTTGTGGTAGTATTTTCACTGATTTACTGGATGCTGGACAAGAGACTTTGCTTATTCAGTATTCTGAAAGCATCAACCAAGAACAGAGACTGCTTATTCTTCAGAAGACAAAGTTTAAAATTATTTTAAGTAACTGGACATATGGTCTTAAAACTTTAGACTATTATTCCATTAGGACAGCAGTAAGGTACCATGCTTAGCCTGATCTGCATCACCTGCACAAGGCCAGGAAAGACAAAGTCTAACTAGCTGCTGGATTTATTTTTTTTTAAAGCCAGTTTTTCATACTGAAAAATGTGAACAGCAATATATCTGGCAAGACACTTGAAGTAAACCTTTCACTTTGTTCAGCTGTCCTAAGGCACAAGACTTCAAGAAAAATATGAATTTGTCCGATGGAGGTCAGAGGTGAAGAAAGATCAGGAATTAGTCATTCAGCCGAGAGAAAAGAAGACTGGAAAAACATAAATACAGGATGGACTCTCCTAACTCTCTGTTTATGAAAATAACAGTTTGGCACTGTGGAACAACCTTTTCAAGTAATTTGTAGTGAAGCAATGATGAAGGAAGATTTTAAAGAGCCGTAGGAAAGACCAAAGGTTTTAAGAGTCTAGGGGGAAATTATAATGTAGAGCCATGATTCTGTGCTGTTCCTCTACAGGTAATATATGGCAGGCAGAATTATCAAGGAAAGACGTGCTCAAGTGAAAATTTAAGCACAAATTATGGGTATAAAAATTGTGAGTACAGATTTGACCTCAGCTGCTGCTGGGGAATCCACATGCCATTAAGTCTCCTTTCTTCCCTGAAGCTCCTTATGGACCACACTCTGTACTGTGCCTTAAAAAGGAGATCAAGCACAAAACTGAACACACGAAGTTAACATCATACTGTTTTCAAAGGTTTCTAGTTTCAAAAATTCAGTCATCCAAATCACAAGCTCCAGAATACCCAAATAAATCCGTCAAACCAATAAAGATAAAACATCATGTTTCCATCTTTGACCCTGTCCAAATAAAACAGAAACAACAACAAACAAGAAACAGATGGTCACCCTAAGAGGAAATTTCCAAAATCTAACTAACTACCATTTCATTTGATACACTCAAATCTGGTTATTTTCCAAGGGGTTAGAATTCTCCAATCTTCCCTCATTTTTAATATTTTTTTAAAAGAAATTAAATCATACCATATAATCCATTACACAGTTTCCCTAAATGGAAAGATAAAGAAACTAGGATAGATTCATCTGCTTTGAAGGATTTTTCACAGAATGATTTCACTAATGGGAGAACAGTTTGACTCCGATCATCTGAAAAACAAAAGAAATTTTTAGCATTAGCCATTTGTCAACATTTTAAAAAGTGCACAGAGACTGAACTTCAGTAATAAATTAAGAAAAATTTCATTCAACATTCTCAGGATTACCTTTGGCAGGCACTCACTGAAGGTACAAAACAAGAGGTAGGGAGAATGATGAACAAGCTAATATAATATAGGTCCTAAATTTAATACCTTGACTGTTATGTTCATTTGTCTGTTTGTTGTTAGGGAAAAGGCATTTCCTAGTAAAGGATGAGGCAGAGAATAAATAAACAGTCACTACCTTCTCCATTCGCCAAGAATATAGAAAGAACACTGCAGTACTCCTACAGTAAGATTTCCTACAATAGTAGGAATATGGGGAGATCAAGACTGAACATGACTGTGACAGTAAACAGAAAAATGTGGGTATGCTGCAAGTTAATTTTTTAAACCTACTGAGAAGTGTTTCAAAATCTTTTGGTATACAATAAATTCACAGAAAAACAAAATAATTAAGGACACAGGAAAGAAATTAAATCATCTAGAAACTAAAGTCAAGCACTCTGCCTCCTTATATAATAAATAAGCAAATGTTTAAAGAGATTTATATATTTTCACTTATTTTAAATAAAATCATTGTATTAAAACATTTGAGTTTTAAATGAAATATGATTTTTTAATGGTAGACCAACAGCAAAATTCGGCAAATAATTATGCCTGAACAAAGTTAGGCTGGCCTGAAGAAATATCTTTATATCATGGGAAAGAAACTCTAGGATGTAATTTTGGGCCATCTACCTTCAAAAGTGTTCATTTCCTACATCAGCCATGAAAGCAAAACCCACACAAACCCCATCTCTAGAAACACATTCCTTACAAACTGTAAATAACTCGATTGCTTTCTCTAAACTTTTTACAGTAAATGAAAGCAGCAGTTATAGCAGGGCGTGGGGGAGGAGGAGTGAAGACTGAGAGGTGCAAAGAGAAGCGCAAACTTGACAGCATCAATTCAAAGGTTCAAGCATTAGAAAATTAACCTACTATCACACTTGCTGACATAAACACTAACTGCTAAAAAGTCCTTTTACAGTACTCTCCCAAAAAAATTTTTTTTTTCCTTATCCACTCCCCTGCATGGCTTAATTATGACCATATATTGTAATTATTCATCACCAAGTTCTTGTACAGTACATACTTGTTGAGCCAATATTTTGTATTCTGTGTATTGATAGCACTACATTCATTAACTAAATACTAACAACACAAAATTCCCACAATTTATACAGTAATTTTACTCATTCCAATTAGGCACATTACATTAGAAACTTGGAATATGATAACTATTTCATGTGCGACTAGTTCACCTCCCTTAAACCTTTCTGCATATAAAGTACTGCAAGACATGAAAGATAAGGAAATATAAAGGACAAAGCAATAAATAAAATAAAATCAGAAATGTCTGAAAAATGCAGACAGAACAGAAAGAATTAAAATACAATTACAAGATGCGCTAGAGCACTAAGAATTGGGCTAGTAAGCCTAAATTAAATTCTCACCTGCATCAAACATATCGAGCAGATTCACTAAGGTCTCAAAAGCTGCCAGGCGGACGCTGCTGCCCTCATCTCTTGCCAGTTCCACTAACTCAGGAAGCACCACAGTTTTTGTTAGTTCTGTCCTGCAATGTGAAGCAAGCAGTCAAAAGAAAACTTACAAAGAAACAGTACTGACACTGCAAAAAAGAATTCTTCATTGAAGTACTCATTTAGATATTTTTTGGGTAGTCAAGAAGGAAAAACTGACAAAGTTCTAAGGAAATGAAAGTTAAATAAAAACCTCCAGTCAATCTCAGGACTTCTTTTCTTTGTCAACTAAAGAAACATGCAAATTTAAAATGCAAACCTTCATCATTAAAAAAGCATTCAAATTAGCTCAAAATAAATTAGAGAAAATGTAGTCTGAAAAATATCAAAGGAGTCCAGCTATTTCACTCTGGCACTAAGAAAATTCTTATGATCAAATATGCTCAATACGATGGTCCAAAGCCAAAAACTATTAAGTATGAGCCATGTTGGATAGAAGTGTCTGGAAATTTTATACATCAAAGATGAGCCTTCTTTATGGAGAGCATCTACTGCTCAGATGAAACGTAATTTCCCAACTAGTCCAAACACTGGCTTTTAGCCTTGGTTTAAAGTAGTAAAGAAAGGGTTCTGCTTGTCCTTTTTTGCCCTTGGTAGGTACTGACCTACTAATATACTACTAATACTTGACTCCAGGATGCTGAAATAAAAATGCTCTAAATATCCCTTCCAATCAGATTAAAGCAGTAACAGCTGCCCCTTTTGTCAGTCAATATAAACAACGATCCTTTCAAATGTTTATAATCAGCATCAAAGTGATTTGCACCTTACAGAGTTTATTATTGCTACCAGCAAATCAAGAGGTAGTTTAACAGTATTCTTCCAAGCAAATTATTAAACATTCAAATAAAATTATGAGAAAATGATAGATCATTTATCAGCAATATCACTAACTAGAAAAATAAGCATTTGTCATATTATATCTTCATCATTTCAACATTTACCTAAAAATTTGCACATCTGTTTAGTTATTTGTCTTTATTTACCTGCTACATATTCATCCCCAGTATGAAACACTGGAATAGGTTCCATACTGAAAATACTGAATATTCACCGTTTCTTATGAGATTAAATCATCTAAAGCATTGAGAAGGGATTAAGTAAAAACTTCAGAGAGAGAACAGTCTATACAAATACACTAATGATAAAAATAAAAGTTGGTGAGGAAGGAATTAAAGAAAAATACACAGGACAGGCCACTAATTGATAACAAAGTGTTTTGCCCTGTCAAATCCACTATTCTAAAGCTGGGTAAATTAACAGTAATACTGTCATTTGCCATTGCATAACACCTGTAATTTTTCAAAACTTTAAACTCCCAGGTAGAAAAAATTAAATTTAGTTGATTTTAAAGACACTAAACAGAATTAAGAAAATTTCCTTTCGGGTATGGTTACGTATTAGTATAAGATATAGCCACCTTGTAACCACTGAAAGCATTTTTTCATTCTTCTTTTGCACTGCTTAATGTATGTTGAACTTAAACTGCATTCGGAGGAGTGAAGAAAATTACACAAATGCACACATTTAGTTATTTTAACACCTGGCTGTTCATAAACCCATTTTAAATGTAAAATAGAACTGCTGAAAGCAGAGTCATACAGTCACAAACTGTGAGTGCTTCCTAAAGGCTACCACCAAAATAATTTTCTTAGCTGTAAGAAATATTCTCTAACTATATGCATATCCTAGATAAGGGATACTTTACTCAGAATAACATATTTGTACTGTTTAAAAAAAATTGCTGTATTATGCTTCACAAACCATTTTCAAAGCCAAACTCATATGCTTACTTCTCAGCACTTGACTAGAGGTTGACTGAGCATTTTAAAGGAATCCATGGAAATGGAGACAATATCTCAAACTTAAGACACAAAAAAATTCTCATGGGATTGAGCAAGAACAAATGAAATAGAAGAGAACAGACAGCCTAAGAACGACCAGGGAAGAAAAGGGTAGGACTACATCCTAAATCAAAACATAGAAATAGGGGGAAGGGGGAAAGAACTTTTTTAAAAATTGCAAAAGTTTCTGTGGATTTCCCATTTGGTGGCATCAAAAATTTTCAAACTAATATGACAGATAGAACCATATCTCCCTTCAAAACACAGTAGTTATGGAATAAAAACATCAGGCTACTCCCTGGAGAGAAAGAGAACCCTCTCTTTCTCTCATCTTTAATCTCCCATTAAACAGAATTCAATTTTGTGATACATAAAGATACATGAGACCCATGCATACAGTAAAAACAAACACAAGTTCAAATTATTCAGTAATTCAGTTTCGCAAAATGCATGTTAAATTCCCAGTTTCAAAAATATCAACAGTACTGACAAATAGTACCTTTCTTTTCTTTAATCACAAGTTCTTTTATATTGAAAGACATTTAACATGGCAAATGTAAGAATGATTTATCATGCTAGCCTACATTTTGATATAAAAAAGAATAAGTACAAAAAAAAAAAAGAGCAACTTTACTGAGATGAGTAATAATATGTTTCCAACATTATTCACATCCTCTTAACTTTTGCAGGACAAAGACCTTGCAGAAGAAGTGCCTAAAGCACACAGATATTTTCTAGGAATCTAGAAATTACTAACCTACATGACCTTACCAAAACAAAGACAAATTAAGTACATAACAGCAATGCTTAGCTCTTCCTGTGAGGATTTTTGATGTTTTGTTTTGTTTGTTTTTTTAATAACTCAGAATCTAAACCACAATAGAATTCTCTATTAAAAAAAAATAATTCCACAGCTACAGGAAAGCATCCTTTCCATGAACACCTGTACTAACAAACTGAAGTACACACTTACTGTATCTTTCTAATTACATTTCAGTTTCAGCCTCATCCTTGAATTTGCTCATAGATTTACAATTTTAAAACCAGAGGGATGCTCAAGATCTAATCTATCTCTGCCATCTAGCACTGGGTAGGGAATGTTACTTGACAAATTTTCAAGACTGTAAAAGAAGTTACAGCTTTTTTCCTCCCTGACAAAATAACAGGCAGAGAGACCTCGAATTTGAAAATATTTGCTCACTCAGAGAGCAATCCTGTGTGCAATTAACATTTTCTTTTATTGAAGTTCCAGACTTTTTCATTCCTATATGTGAATATTGAAGGCCTTCAAGCTTTGAGTAGAAGCTGATACTGAACTGAAATTTGCTTACAAAACCCATTTAGGATACTTTCTCAAAACACTGCGCAGTGATTTTTATAACTGCTAATACTTGCCAGAATTTTTAAATAAGCCAAATACCACCAATGGAAAAATGAGATGATTTCAAGAAGCTATAGATGAAGTCATTATTTACAAAAAACTGTGGGGTTTATGGTTCAGCAATTTTCCTATAAAAGAGAAGGAAAAATCTAAAAGTGGAAAAGAGACAACTGCCAACAGCCAATTCCTAAGAACACATCTGTACACTCCAAATTCATTAATGAGTATGCATGAATTCAGCAATTTTAAAAGGAGTTTTTAGGTTACCATTTTAGAGGACGACTTTGCATTTAAGATCAGTTAGGCAAATTGTACTCACCCTATTCCGCGAGCTACATGCTCCAGTTGCCGACACATGCAAGTTCTAACTTCATATTCCACATCCTGGCACAGTGATTTCACCAGTGGAAGAACCTCTCTTTTAATACTAAAAATGTAAACATTTTTTTTAAATATATAGAACAAGAATATATAAAATCCATTAAGTAGTACTGAACTTTACTCATATATTACTTGTTTATCCCATATATTACTAATTTATCGCACATAGTAAATGATTTTTCTGATAATTTGCAATTAGAAAAGAATATTGTACATTGAATGCAAATATGTGCTGCAAAGAAACAGGAAAAGGAGTATTTACTTTCATTCCCATTTGCTCATATTTCATCTATTATTTCTTATAAACTACAAAAATAGTAGGTAGGCTACTGTAGTAGGATGCTGTCATCATTTAATAACCATCTTTAGTACAATTTCTGAACAGCCACTAAAAGAATGCAAAGAATTATACAAATGGAAATGCAAATCCCAATTAAATGTCTGTAATACCTCATCTTTGATATGCAGGTATCACCCAAGACATAATTGGGAAGAAAGCAGAAAAAGAATTTAAGATTAAAAGTTTGAATACTGCAATGCCTTAATGCAAATACACCAAGTATTCATGTTAAATCAATAGCAGACACAAAATAAAAATGTTGGTTTCTATTTCAGTAAAAACACATATTACAACTTGGCAGAATCAGCCATTGTGTTTCCTTTCACTGCCCAAGATTCTGTCATGAGTATTCATAAAATATCTCTATAAAAATCCTTGTGTTATCACAAAACTCAAGGTAAATAATATATAGACACAGACAAGCAAAATTTCAAGCCAGTTTGCACAGCCTCCATTCATTCCAATGAAAATTAATTTACTTCTTACAGAAAAATTTAGCCTCAAGTTTCAAAAATTGTACAGTCTTGGAAGTTGGGCATTTTAGAATACTCTAAAGTAGGGGTTACATTAAAAAAAAAACCAACCACATCGTAACTTGGAACACTGGAACAGAGGGTAGAAAAACTAATGTTCTGTGACAAGGACAGGATATAAAACAACCTGGGAGTAACATCAAATACAAAGTTTTTAATTATAGTATAAATTTTGAGGAAAAACGGTGTCATTCTGAAGAAGAAAGGGAAGATATGCTTATATATTGCCTGCTCCTGAGGACAGATATGTCTTCTGGGCCTGTACCAAGAGCCCTACTGAAAGGAGAATATGAGTGTGCCCTGAATTTTCCTCAGTCTGCCACATGCTAAACCTGGGGACCCAGCTCTCTTTTCAGACCTCTGAGCTGCACTCAGAGCTCTCTACCAGATCAACAAGACATCCCAGAAAATTCTCAGTTATCTTCTTAAAATGTAGTGGCTGTGCACAGAAGGTGCTACTATCTGTTTACTGAAATGAGAGCATTACTATTTCTGAACAGCAAGAAATCATATTAAAGAAACACAACAAAACATCTGATTATTATGGCTACTAATTAACACTGCTGTATTTTCACATAAGTTTCCAAGTAATCTGTAAAGCCACTTATTTCCATGAGAATGTAACATCAAATAAATAAATGCAAGTGGTAGGACAGAATCCTAGGGATTTGGAATATAAAGATTTAGAAGGCTTTGGTAACTTTATCAAAAAATACTACTCTACCACATTCATTAACTTTTGAATGTCCAGCAATTATAGTCTAAACAGCAAATGAAGATTTAGATAGTTTCCTTTTGTCTGCTTCTAGTTCTTCTTTATTGAAAAAAAAACCTCATAATCTAAAGAAATTTATTCCTAAATATCTTGTCATATTGTCCTGCTGTTCTTCTGTTATGCTGAATTCTTACATTTCGGGACAGATCAAAGTCATTATTAGAGTGGACTTTCCTCAGCTAGACAGTTTCTGTGCATTTAGCAGCCCACAGTGGATTTCTATTGTAATTCAATGTTACATTATGCTGGATTGCCCAAATAGGAAACACATTTGGTGAAGTGGTCCTGCCTGGGTAAACTGTCCAAAGAATGTACCATACCAACTGCTTTGGGCAGATGAGTTACTCAAATTTACTTTCATCATTGCACCTTCTTCTGTCCAGACTAACAGACACTGAATATAAGGGCTATATAATATCAGGGAACGGCAGCAGTTCCTGACATATTTATATTTTTATTAGGGATGGGAAAAGCCAGAGGTACACACTAAATTTGGTTACATAATAAAAAGTTAGGAATGGAATTCTTCTGTTTACGACAAGAAACTCTAAGGAGATAAAGTTGTGTTTTGTGCCTGTGAGTTGTAGAGAAATCCACTATGTGGTTTATTTTCTAGCAAGAAAAACAATACGGAAAAATGGCTTGAAAATGGTATCCATTCAAACCCGTGAAAGAACACACAAACTAAAGTTATAAAATGATGGACACCAGCAAGTCTAAACATGATAGTTAAATAATGAAAGGGATCTGTAAAAAGAGAGCATTTCATTTTGGCAATGAAGTCTACCTTTCTTGTACTAATTTTTGTCCACTAACAAAGAAATACTGGTTTACACTGTGGAATGAAAATATATTTACAGTCTACTTACATATGAGCTTCAAACTTGTTAGCTACTTTTCCCATGATTTTACAACTAACTAAGCGGGACTGAAGTGTTTGGGAAAGCTGTGCTTTGGAAACAAGTGGATTCAGGATCTACATGGGAAAAAACAGAAGAAGAAATATGAGCGAAACAATTTTGAGCATTAAAAAAGTATGCCTCTCCTTAAAAAAAAAAATCTAGAAAAACATATCCCAAATGCCATTAACCTTTACACTGAATTAATCAGTACTAACAATAATGGTGCCTATGCACATTGATAGTCCATTTTGGTTCAATGACATCTTTAAAATTACATTACAGTTAGCATTTGGAGGTGACTAGAATAATTTCTCTGTGTTTCTTCCAACCTAATTTTTTTACCCTTTAGAAGTTTATTTTTTAAAGAGTTCTGGATTTGACTCTTATTTTAATGAGAATTTTTATACTACACAAACAATCATATATTTAAATCTCCATATTGTTTTAAATTATAAACACAGTATACATGCCTGTTGCAAAGCTTCTAAACTTAACAAAATATGAATACTTAAAAGTGAATAAATTAGCTGACTAAAGGGGACTGGCATTATAACTTAGTGATAGATTTTCTTCTTTCTTGAGCTACACACTGAAAAATTAAGAGTGTTTGCAGCGCATTAGGGTTCTGGTACATCAAGAACAACTGAAATACACTAAAGAATGGATCTCCAGCATTCAGTTCCATTTAGCAGATATCGGAATTTTAGTCCAATAGTAAACAAAATGCAGTTTCTTCATGAAGACACAGAGTGAGATATTATTCTGTAAACCAAAACAAGATACAGGAAAACCCATTACTGAGAATACAAAGTGCAATGGAAGTGTTACAGTGGAGTGTAAGTAAGCACTGACTTTATTTGCTGAAGAACACTGCTTTTTTCAAAGTGACCTCCCTGTCCTGCCTTTTTGTACATTTGTCTCTTACAGTGTGTTTCACAACCCTTACCACTTTTACAGGTATAGAACTTCCACAAATCTGACTGAGATGAATAAAACTTGCATGGAAACACAATCTTAGAATCTTAATGTTACTTTTTGCTTTTTGTTGACATAAGTGAGAGATTATTATTACCTCATGTCTTACAGTTTCTTTTGGTAAAGCTTCTATTACAGCAAGAAGAGTTTCTAACCATGCATTGCTGACACCTGTTTAAAAGAAATTAATTACATGTGATATGGTATATTGTACATACAACAACTGAAACAAAACATGCATCAGTTTTACAAAACTTGCTCTAACTTTTTACACACACAGCTTCAAGGAATTATGTATCTGAAAGCCACTAAATTAACATTCAAGACTTCAAAGTAACTAGTAGGATAGGTAAGAAGCTAAGTCTGTCCCCATTTCTTTTCCCTTTCCAACTCCTATATAAAATTAATAATTACTCTGATGGCTTTTTGTAGCGAATTTCCCTCATTTAGAAGGATACTCTTTTCTTATGCCCACTGAAACTCTGTAGTTTCACAAGAGGCCATTTCTTCCTGTGCATTCTAAAATTAGTGTAAAAGAAATTAAGAAAGAATAATCAATACAGAAAAAATGTCAACCATCCTCCCTCCATTTCCTCAGCCACAAAATGTTGGTACTTAGGAGAAGCTCAGACCCAGTAACAACTTTGGAATTTAATCCTTCAGACAAAGTGAGAGGGGTTTTTTTTGCTTCAATCAGAATTACATTTAAATATGAAAGTGGCCATCACGCAAAAATCTTTCCATTCATGCAAGTCTAGATACAAATTTACAGTGACTGCTCACCACAGTATTGAGGGGCCACTAAGGAAACAAAACATGTAGAAGTCATCAGCCATCAGAGTAGCTGTACCTGCATCTCTGTGTTCCAGGTTCTGGAGAATGATGTGTAGGAAGGAGTGAGAGTACGTATGAATGGACACCGACTCCTCTTGCAGAACAGTCAAAAAAGAAACAGCAGCTGTTAACTGCATTTCCACTCCTGCAACATGCAGAACCTCCTGTATAATTACAAATTATAACAATTTAGAGAGTGACGTAGAAATGTACTGAAAGAACATCCAAACTTTTACATTCACTTTTAGAATTAATATGCAATAATCTGGGTAAATTACAAAACTCGCTGTAAAATTATTTTCTCTTAACAGCAATTTTTTTCAGACATTAAATTTTCTTATAGCATGAATCTTCTCAGAAAAAAAGTTAGTTATATTTTTTGTGACTTTAAGTTTCGTCAATACATATGTGTGGATATTTCTACTTCACAAAATGAGAGGTAAAAACAGACTAGCCAACAACTGCACTTCTGCTGTTTATGCACATGAGTTAAAAGGAAGTGTTTCATTCATTCAGTGAGAGATACTAAAATATCAGAAGGCAATTTAAATTTCATCCCTTGACAAATAATATGGAATGCAAATAAAAAAGTATATATATATTGTCTTAAGAAAAAAGCAAGATATGCTAGATATGGAACTTGGGGACGTGGTGAAATTGGTTTCAATAATCTTAGGACTTTTCCAACTTTAATGATTCTGTGACTCTAAGTATTGTATATCAGAGACATTTTGCTGAGAAAATAGTTTGTAGAGAACATCTGAGAAATTACTATTTGACTTGGTAAAAACCAAAAAGTTTTCATTCTACAAATGTCAAGCAGATTGTACATGCAAATGTACAATTATTAGTTTATCTTATTTCAAGGAGAACCATAACTTATCTCTAAAGACCTTTCTCAGTTTGCAGACACATTTCTTTCTAAAAGGACTCTCTGTGTCCTTGCTCCTCCAAACGAAAAAAAGAAACAGCACTGCACTGCTTACCAATGAAATATTTGCATTCAATAGCCATGGAAATCACCATCTTATTTCCACAGACTATCTCTCTCTTTGTTCCTCCACTGCTATTACAGCCACAGCCAAGAAAGAATAAGGACACCTACCAATTTTGTATTTTGAATATTTTTGGGATCAGAATACCTGTCCATAGTGTTCTGGCATTCAGGCTTATGCTTGCTCAAAAAACATTCCCAAGAGAATCAAAAGCACTATCTACACACTGTAGATGTTAACACAGCAGTGCAGACCAGAAAATAATGGAACAGTGCCAGGTTAGCAGTTGGACTTGATGAACTTAAAGGTCTTTTCCAACCTAAATAATTCTATGATTCTATGAATTCAGTTTTGTGTACATATTCACGTCATATGCGATACAAACAGGGTTACTTACCAACAAACAAAGTTTCCAAATAGTCTCTTCCACTGATCCACATAACTCTGGATAGTCATGTGTGAAAACACATTCTCTGGATGTGCCTCCTCATGGACCTCGGGAGACATTGAAATATAAATTTCTAGGCTGCTTACACAACTGCCTGCACTGATGTTTACACTCAGAACTGTACAGCTCTGCATTTGGAAATGTATGGGTCTCCTTTTCCATTTTCATACAACCCAAGCTGAGTAACTTCAATTTACTCAGTATACATTTATTTATCTAGAAAGTAATGTATTTTTCTATACATGGATACTCCACAAATTTTCATTCCAGAGTAAAAAAGCTCTCCCTGTCTATCCTATCTTATTCAAACAAGCCTATTTAATGGAATGTAAGGGTTTTAGCATGTTCTTAACTATTCTAATAAGTTAATAATTCTGTTAAGTCTAATAATTCTAAGTTAAACTCAGGCATCAAAACTTAAAATTTAGAAAGCCTGGTTTATTCCATTAATCGTAAAAAGAAAATTCACCTCTGGTTTAAATGCACATTTTGTCCTGCAACAACAGAATTCTCTTGAAAGAATGCTGCAAGCAGAAACATAGTCAAATCATTTTAGTAATTGCATTGATATGATAGAAATTTTCATTTAAGACTAAAAGACACAGAAATAATGGCAATTTCAGAAGCTCAAGGATACAATGAGAGCAGACCTTAAAATCAATGTTAGGCATAAGGAAGGATGAAAATCACTCCACCTTTTCTTAAACTATAAAATCAGCTATGGAAAAGAAAAGCTTTCAAGAGGAGGCTGGTATATCAGGAAAATAAGTAACTGTGAAAATGGGTTTGGAACTAATCAGACAACACTGAATGAAGCTTGATGTATAAACAAGAAGAAGAATAAGCATAGTTTTCTGCAATCACAGCATTTGGAAAAATCTCTTATTAGTCAATTGGATAGACACCTGCAATCTCCCTCCATCACTTTCAGTTACAGAGCCCAAAGATGGAAAGGAGGAAAAATACTATTAATGTCACTTGAAAAGAGCCATTTTGTGCACAAAGAAAAATGCTGGTAAGAATGTCTAAGCTTTCCCTAAATCTGCATTTCAATGACTTCCAAGGTTCATGAGGAGGTGCATGCAGAAATCCAGAGTGGGGGTTCTCTATGCAAAAGAACACATACAAGGATGCAACTTTATTTTAACTGCAGAATTTAAAAAAAAAATTCCTAATCTCATTCCTGTAATAATATCTAAATTATGTACTGTATGTTTGTTTAAATAGCATAACCAAAATACTGACACTTCATTCAATAATTACTTACATATGCCGCGTTTATTGATGTATTGATTTTGCTCACCTCAGACCTAAAACACTTGTCTTAAATATACAGTGTCTTTGATATAATTTTAATTTAATTAGATTCCACAGAATGATAAGCAATTTCCATATACCCATTTCTATATCTCAAGATGTAACCAGGTTTGTCAATTTCTCACTAATTAAATACAAATTTTCAATGTATCTAGACTGAACATTGGTTGCACTTATTTCTTTCTTGATCTGTTTTAGCCTCAGCTCTAATAAAAACATTACTTATTTTTGTTTTGGGTTTCTGCAAGTATGCTAAGTACATTGGCTTCCTTATGCAGTTATATGGTGACAATACTTTCAAATAAACAGCCCTCTGAAATTACTACACAATTTATTTTTCATGTGCCAATTTGATTTCACAAATGATTACTCCCAACCTAAAGAAGTAGAACCAAGTGCAGTAATTTAAATCAGTTTATTTCTGCGCAATGGCAGATTACATTTGCAAGACTCTAACCACAGTTGAGTTCAATTATGCTGTTACAGACTATAAAAGTTTCCATTTAATGGTCAGGATGATTCCTCCAATAAAAACACAGACAAGAAAAAAAATAGGTCAAGTCAATGATGCCAAATTGTGTTTTTCAGCTGAAAGTGCAGTGCATATGGCTACAACAGAACTTTACTTCCACTACAGATAAATAATATTAGATAACAGAACACCATTGAAAAACTGGCTTTTTAAGAGCATTGTATATTAATTAAGTTCCTTTCTCTTATATGCTCTTTATAAGAGCTTATAAAGAGCATATAAGAGAAAGGAACTTAATTCATATTCATTCCACAAAGTTTCAGTTTATAAAGCTTAAATGTGAAAGGAACGCTTGGATTTAGACTGACTTCATTATATTTTACTTTTTTACCCCTGTCTGGAGCCCATTAACTTAGGTTTCATTTAATTTATCATCTAGGAAGGCATCCAGTTTGGGTTTAAATGACACTGTAAGATGAAAACCACACTACTTTTCTCAGTAATTTGCTCAAAGATTGACTGCATTTATTATTAAAGTTGTCTGCTTCATTTCAAGTATTTCTATCTTCAATTCCTAATGCCTCTTCGTATACTGTTTTCAGTTGAATGTCTTTAATATTATACAGGAAGATACTTTTATAAAGTAACTGAGTACAGCCTGATCTAAGATCACACTGAGATCCAATTCCCACTGTACAAATACTTTCCAGGCTCTAGGCCCTATTCATGCAAATGATCATACTTTCAAATATTTTCTTCATCCCTATACGAAAAAAAAATTTAAAACTAGAATCAAAACTGTATTCCCATACTAGACTTTTTATTGAAGACAGACCAAGACCAGCACTTCTCTACAGCCTGAAAAATAAGGGTAGAAAATCCCCAGTGATTCTTGTTCCTCCTTAATTTCAGGAAGAATTCTGCTCTCAAACTAAAAAACCAGAGGCAAAAATGGATTCAGTATGGCAAGCATAAAAAATCCAAACCAACTTTTCTTGAAGCCAGTATTTTGGTTTAGAAAAACTGCATTACATATGTCAGAATAATGTGGTAGTAACTGCAGATACTTGGTCTAAGTGGAAAGGTTTCCATACACTTTGCAACTTCCACTGATTCTGTTCAAAGCACTTTTACACTCACAGATATTTAAGCAAAATGCCTATTGATTTGCATCTTACAGCACAGAATGTAAGTAGAAGCATCTTATTGTTTTCTAAACAATCAGTCAGTCTATACCAGTCCTTAGTCCTGAAGAGGGCTATTTCTTGACCATTTTCTGAATTTAAATAATCAGAAAAAAGTTGGAACAGCTGCTCTTAAGAAACAGGAGTTTCTTGAGATTGCAGAGGTTTCAGGAGATAATATGAAGTTGAGAGCTGATGCCTGATATTCACAGAATGGTTGAGGCTGGAAGGGTCTTCTGGAGGTCTTTTTGTCCAATCCCCCTGCTCAAGAAGGGCCAGTTATAGCTAGGACATGCCCAGACTGTTTCTAAATACCTCCAAGGAAGGAGACAGTAACATCTCTGGGCAACTTGTGCCACTACTCAATCACCCTCACAGTGAAAAAGTGATTCCTGATGTTCAGACGAAACCTCCTGTGTTTCTGTTCGTGCTCACTGCCTCCAGTCCTGTCACCGGGTACCACTGCAAAGAGCCTGGCTCTGCCTTTGCTTTGTCAGGTAATTGTGTATGTTGGTAAGGCCCTCTCCAACCCTCTTCTTCTGCAGGGGTCCAAGGGGTCTTTAGCACTATTAAGTTTTGCATTTGCATTTGTGATTTAGTTTGGTCTTATTTGGCTAAGGCTGCTCCTTAAACCACACATTAAATGAACTTGTACATTTTTTCTACACAAGGGTTGATACGGGAGCAGAGTGGAAATACAGACACACGTATTTTTCTCTGCAATCACAGATTCATAGAATGGTTTGGGTTGGAAAGGACCTTCAAAAGTCATCTAGTCCACCCCCAGAGCAATGAGCAGGGACACCTTCCACTAGACCAGGTCGCTCAGGGTCCCACCCAGTCTGACCTTGAACATTTCCAAGGGATGGGGCACCCACAACTTCTCTGGGCAACCTGTTCCAGCATTTTGCCGTCCTCATGTAAGAAATTTCTTCCTTTTAACTAGTCTGAATCTGTCATTCTTTAGTTTAAACCCACTGCCCCTTGTCATATCTGAAAAGGCACTGCCAAAAAGCTCTTATAAGCCCCCTTTTAAGCATTGAAAAGTCACAATAAGGGCTACCCAGAGCCTTCCCTTCTCCAGGTTAAACAACCCAAATATCCTTCATAAAGACATACCTCTATGTAAAATTATTGTGTCACATCACATGACCAGCATGCATCTATCACAACTAGCGGTGACTTAGTAAAAATGTGGAGAGCAGCATGTAAAATTTCACAGACAGCTAAAAGCAAACTATACTGTTCTGGACAGCACCATGAAAATCTTAATGTTTGGATGAAAGGAGATTAAGAACACCAGCATGAACCGCTATGACTGGATGGTCCTCAAAAAGAATTCTCAAAAAGTTGTCAAAACACTGGTAAATCTTTAGAATATCTAAGTAGTATTAATTCTGGGGGGTTTTTCCCCATTGTAACATTTTTTTAAAAAATAAAATAGCTGTAATACTTTGTAAATTCAGTGAATTAATGTGGAAGACCTACTGGACATAAACCTCCTAGAAAGTGAGTTTGCAATAAAAGTGGGATTCTTTTTCCTTCATTAAAATACTTAAAACTGGCAGAAAAAGATGCAATCAAACCGAATACACAAAACTTACTCTGATTTTTGGTAAAACCCGACGAAGTGTTTCTGCAGGATTCTGTCGCATCAGGACCGGAAGATTTGCCACCACGCTTGTTCCTTGGATATCCTGACCAGAACTTACAAAAATATATGATACATTACTCACTATGATGATTGCAAGTTCACAGCTTTCATTAAAAAAAGAAAACAAAACAAAGCCAACAAGAATAAACCTACACTACTCGGGTTTTTCATGTAACTATAGAGAGGCATTATTTTTTTCTATAATATGTGGTAGAATACAACATTAAAAAATACCAACCATAGAAGCTATTATATATTATTTTTTACATTAAATGTTTACACTTTAGTATGCAAAGCTACTAAACTACAGTTTACACTGTAGTATGCAAAGCTACACTAAAAATGAAATTTTTAGTGTAGCTTTGCATAAAAATATGAAACTTCTAGAAGATCTTCCGAAACCAGATGATCAAGGCAGTGGTCTTATGGAATCTTTTGTATGATAGCATACAAGGGATAAACCATAGGAAGGGGGCAAATAGAAGATATACATGAAAACAGCATGCAATATACAACATTTTAACAGAAATCTACCATTATTTCTTTTTTGTAGGGAAAGCAGTAATATGTCTAGTCAAATGCATACAAACATGAATAAAAAAGGATGCAAAACTTGGTTAAATTATAGCTCTTGTACCCTTCTCATTCTGCCTCTCTCAATGGTATCCCACAATTGAAAAAGGAAAAGAAAAAAAAGCAGGATGGGAAAGAAATGGTAGGCAGCAATGAAAAAAGGATGAGATGAAAACAAAAATTACTCAAGTGGATAAACTCCTAGAATAGAATCAGAAAGCAAAATGGTCTGGAAGCTAAAATTAAAACTAAACATCAACACATCCTTTTCCTTTGCATACCTTTGTGTTATCCTGTAATGCAAAAGGCCAAGGTAACTTGAAGAAGCTATGTAATTGAAAATTTTATACATTCTGAATCAAGAGGGAAGAAACCCTAACTGCTAAAAAATGCAAACAAAATTCTACCTTTATCCATCAAAATGTAAAGAAAAGGGAAGCATTTCCCTTTAAAGCAGAAATTCTTAGTATCTGGCTTACTGCCAATTAAGAATGCGAAGCAGGAGGCATTTCAACACCTACACAGTCTGTAATTTTCCAACTGCAGAAGATTTTTCTTCTATTTCTACTAAAAGAGCTGCACCATAGATTTTCTTTAAATATTAAAGACTTCAGAATTATAGAAAATTATTGCTAAATGCTTGGATGTACACATTTTTGTACTAATAAACAAACTAAAATAAATGCTAAATCTTTTCTTCAGAGTCACAGTAAGCTCAATGTTACGAAAGCACTATTCCTTTATTAACAATGCTAACTATAGAAGAACACAACAGAGCCCTATACTTAGAAGCAATTTAGCTCAACCTCTTTTGTGCTAGCAAAATTCACATACTATTTAAATATAAAACTACAGGACTCATCTTCTGAGTTCATCCTACAGGAGATCCCAGCACTTCACAATGTTGGGAATCCTCATGCAGGGAGGGAAGCTCTCATGCCCCAACACTCCTGTCCTAATACTTCCTTCCTCTGCAACAGCAGGTCCTTGCTGCTGGCCAGGGGTACCAGAGCTGGTCTAACTGCAAGACCCATTGCAAAGCACTTTTCAAGGATTTCTCAAGCACAAGCACAGCACTAAGCCTTTCCCTCTAGCCCCTGCATTTGGTTTTACTTGTTTCTTCTACTGTCATAAAATGAAGTCCACACACAAATGAAGTTTGGGACACCTTGAGACTGAAGCAAATCCTCCTAGAAACCACATACAAACATATGAAGGGCAAAAAAGTGCTAGGGAATAGTCAGCCTGAATTTGTGAAGGGGAAAGCAATCCTGACCAGCCAACTTGACAACATGATGATTGGTGGAGATGGTGGAAGTTGTTTAACTTATTTTAGCAAGGCTGTTGACATTGTCTCCCATCGTATCACCATATATAAACTGATGATATACAAGCTGGACAAACGGAAAGTGATATGGACTGAAAACTGAGTGCATTATTGAGCCTAAAGGGTTGTGATTAGTGGCAAGGAAGCCAGCCACAGGTAGTTTACCTCACAGTTTACCTTAATGGGGGCAATAGTTTCAAGTTTTCATTAATGGCCTGGGTGATGGGACAGAGTGCACCCTCAGGGTGCAGATGACACAAAACCAGGAGAAGGGGTTGACAGACCAGAAGGCTCTGCTGATTCAACAAGCTGGAGAAACAAACCAACAGGGATCTTATGGAGCTCAGCAAGCAGGAAATGCAAGTTCTGTGGCTGTGATAGAACAGCCCCATGCACCAGTAGAGGCTGGTCAACTGGGAAACAGCTTGGCAGGAAAGGATGTGGAAGTCCCAGTGGACACAAAGCTGACCAGAAGCCAATAATGCATTCTTGCAGCAAAGGCAGCTGACAGCATCCTGGGCTGCACTCAAGAGCATCAGCAGCAGCTCAAGGCAGGTGATTATTCTTCTCCATTCAACACAAGAATTTCACTGACGGGCGGCAGCGAGTTCATCGCAATATTTGAGCAGAAGCACAGACAATAGGGATTTTTAATCTTGAGAAGAGAAAGCTAGGAGGCCTTATTTGACATGTATAAACTCTGATGTGAGACAGTAAAGAAGAAAGAGGCAGATTCTTCCCAGTGCTGTCCAGTGACAGGGTGCAAAGTAATGGGAACCAATTCAATACCCAGGAAATTCCACTTAAACCTTAAGAAACCCACAAATTCTTCTATGTCAGAGTGTTCAAATACTGGAATGAGCTGCCCACACAGGTGGTGGACACTCCATCTGTAGCATTCAAAATCCCGAGTTCAGGACAAGACTGAATATACTGCTCCAATTGACACTACTTTGAGCAAGGAGGTGGACTAGATGATCTCCAGAGGTCTTCCCACAACTATACTAGGATTATGTCCAGGATAGGTGTTGCCAATTTTGCAAACTTTCATGAAGCTCAGGGAAGACAATAGGATTTATTACATTAATTTTTAAAGCATTTTTTAAAAAAGATTCTACAAGATAAGAACAAAGAAAATTTTTTAAGTCCCTGGGTACTCAATTAGAAACATTTGTGTCTGGAAAGGGATGGAAGGACTACAGCTCCTTCTACAGCATGAATAAAGAAGATTAGTCACTGAATGTACTGCAACACAATATTACCACAAAGGATTTCAAAAAAGAAAGACAGATTTACATCTCTCTCTCCCACATTCACACTAGCCTACAAAACACAATGACAGGAGAAGAACACCATATTGTAAAAAAGAGTGAGGTACAATGTTTGCCCAAGCTCTAACTAAAGCTCTGTTTGTGAAGGGGCTTTGCTTTCACACTAGGGCTAACTGTATCAGTTCAGCAAAAATGATTTGTTAAATAGCCACTGTTGAATCATGCACTGAAGTCAGTGCTCTGTGTAACTAGAAGTTCTGATGAACAGCTGCAGGGAATTACAGTGTTTACACCCTGTAAGTGGCATAATGTTCAGTGCAAGATTCTATAATGTTCTATGTTGGTCTAAATCTGCATTTGTTGAAGACAGAAGTAAAAATTTAGCAACTTCATGGAGTGAGGGATTAGAATAGCAAGATTAAAAAGAATGAGTGAAGTAATCAATAACTATTTGGGTATTAGGAAAATGAAATTCACAAACACTCAAACTTGAAAAAGGGTCTCCAAAGGTTGTGGGAATATTTGGAGACATTCATAACTCATCTGGACAATGTCTTGAGCAATGGGATCTAACATCAAATGACATCAGACTTGGAAGGTGCCCCTGCTTTAAGAAGGGTATAGGACCAAATGACTTCTGGGGTACGCAACCACCTAAACTGCTCTGCAATTGGGATTCACAAATCCTAGACATAATTTCCTATTTGTATAAAAGCTCAGTATCTGACAGAATTTAGCCTATTCAGAATTATTCAATTTCAATTCTCCCTCCAGGATTTCTGTTCTCCTGTACAGTCTACCGTTGCCAAGGCAAACTAGAAACCCAGATAAATATTTCTGTCAATAACATAAAAGTGTGTGGCCCATAAGGCTTGAGAATCACCTTTAGTCTATTGTGAAGATTTTTACATAGCAATCTTTCCTATGCAGAGGGATAGACACAGACTAAAAATGTGTCACACTGCTTTCTAGGTACTGCTCTTGCTAATGAAAACTAACACTTTTTACCAGGGGGGCTTTGTGTTGTTGTTGGGGTTTTGTTGTTTGGGTTTTTTTAAGTTTTGTCTTTGATTGAATAACTTTAGCATTTTGGCAAAAAAAAGGGGGAAATCTAGCAATTAGAAAAATGTCTTGAAATCACAAATATTGATGTGTCATTTTATGACTACTTTTCATTTTAGTTTAAGGTGAATACCCCTTTGATAAAATAAAATCTGGTCTTTTCTGTAAAAGTACAACCCTTTCTTTACACTGGTGTAAAGCAGAAACTTTCCTTTTATTTCATGTTAGGTATGCTTACATTTCAACTATACTTCTTTAAATATAAATTATGTAACAGCAGTGTCTGAACATCTATTTGACATTCATTGTAGTAAATGTATTATAAACAGAGCCAGTCCCATGGAAAGATCTGTCATTTTGTTAAAGTAACTTCCTTTAAGAGCCTCAGTTGAACAAAGACAGAGAATTGTGAGCAATATAATTATTAACACAGTCTTGAATCTATATATTACAAGGGAGTAAATCCAGAGTAAATTAAGAGAAGAGACTTCTTTAAGAGAAGAAACTTTATTTTTAGGCTTCTATAACTTTCCTGAAAATAAGATAGAATAAATTTAATCTGAAAATTTAACTCCATAATAATATCAATTTTCAAGACGTCAGAGTCCTAATGATATCACAGGCTGAACATCTCCTTACAATTGACATTGTAGCCCTTTTCTAGTAAAATCTAATTTTCAAAACCACTTTCTCATCTTGATCTTCTACTTAAGATATATGTGCCCATGAACATTTTAGAGCACATCTGAATAAAATCTACATGGTCTATATATTAAAAATAAGGATTTTCGTACATATCTGAACATGTACCACTACATGTGAAATTTCTACTGCACTTAAAGCAAGAACCAAACCCCTAGATTTAACTGCACAGTAGTTTTGTATTCGTAGTAACTTTGTTTACCAGACTAGGTTTGGTCAACTGAACCCTCTTATTTCTGTTTCCTTGCTGAATATCTGTCAAAGAGAGAAAGGAAAATGTCTAACTCCTACAGATATTCCTTTCTGTTCTTGAACCAAAATAAATATGTTATAATTACACACTAATTTCTTTCTTCCTAATATCATCAGTTTCTGTGAGTTTATACATTAATTTTTATGAGTAAACACTGAACTCTTTTCCCTTGAATTTTAAGAAAAGTTTCAGCAATGTAAAGAGTGCCTCAAAGGAACACATTTTTCCTCTCAAATATTACCCCAGTATCACCATTACAATCTCATAGAAGAGAAATGTTTCCTCTCCCTTAGAGGACTTGTAATACCTATTGCATTTTGTATGGTTTCTTGGTAGAATTCATTTTGGCATTTTTTATTTTGAGTCTGAATTTGAAAAGTAAAGCCAGTAATGCCATTTCCCATTCCTAAGTGATGTAGCAAAAATTAGCTAGGAGCTGGTACTATCTTTCATTCTGCCAGTCCTCATTCACTGACCCAGAATTTATAGTTTTCACATTCAACAAGATTTGTCATGTTCACAGCATGCATTATGAGCTATAAGAAGTCTTCTGAAAAAGCACAAGGTCTGTAATTTTTCTACACTGAAAGTGAAAAAAAAAAAATCACAGATGCTAACCAAATTCTAGAAGGGTAAATTACTTCTGTTGACCTAAATTTCTCTAATAGTCTAATTTAGACACAGGATTTCTTTTCATTCTCCAGTCTTACTTTTCTATCAGTGTATTTCAAGCACACAGAGAGGGAAACTTTTAATCACCTAAGTACTAAAATCTACTTAAGAGTCTTCTTCAGCTTGTGGGTCTTACCTGTGTGGGATATTATAAACAACAGATTCAAAAGCTCTCACTTTATTACTGAGTGTCTTTCTATCATGCCTCCTCAGCCTTTCTGACTGTAGCACATTCCATCTTGTATCAATTCCATACTCTTTTTAATAGCAAAGAAATTTTAATTTCTAATCTAATAGTCATGGAAGCTGATGAGAATTTCTAAAAAATAGCTGTAGCTGTACATTTCAACCTCTCCTTTCTTAAACTGATTCACAGGTCTAAAAAAATTGTTAATTTTTTCAAGAGTTATTGACAGCTCTAACAGAAGGTGCCACTTTACCTCAACCCTTGCTGTGAGTCTCTTCAATCATTTAAAAACAAACTATCCTATGCTAAATCCACTTGCAATTCCTCTGCATGTTATTAAGAAAAGCACATTAAAGGTTAGGAAAGCAACTGCTAACTGGTCTTTTTGCCTATATATCTGCTTGGCTTCGTAAGACTTTTCTGTGTAAGCAGGAGTTGAAGACCATGGTAAAAAACCTGCAATAACCCTAACCTTTTAAGAATTAAAGTACAAGCAGAACTTCTTACCCATCTTTCAAAAATTTCACATTTTTAAGAATAGGCTTGTAAGCCTCATAACAATAAAATCTAACAGTAAAACACAGACAAATGGTAAACAAAACATACTTTGTACCTAAGTTGACCAGCCCTTTTCAAAATCACAGAGACTGGATCAAAAGAAAATGCAAACATAAAAGACCTGTAGAGACACTATAAATAACACTGAGCACAGAATGAAAGTAGTGGGTATAAGTACAATGACTGAATGAAAAGCCACAAGCAAAATAAAAATAAAAAAGGGTAGAGACCAAACCCAAGGGCTTGAATTTTTGATCACAGCATTCTGCCTCATATGCAAGAGAAACATTATCTAGATATCTCAGATATTTTATATAGATAGATCTAGATATCTAGGTATTGTAAGTAGATAGGTACCATATATCATAATTATCACAATCAATATTACATCATAATACAAGCTAAGGTCATGTTCCAATTTGAAAAATACAGGAGTAAAATTGTGAGCACTGAAAAGTATATCTGAAATTTTAGAAACAATTTGAAGTTTAAGCTGTACAAGCAGCTTTATTCTCAGCCAAGGAAATCTAACCGTGGGCTCAGAATTACTTCAAACAGTTAATATTAAATTTCTAACAAATTATTGCTGTTATACTCAAAGGGCCTGATGACTCAAAAGAAAAAAATATTAGAAAATGAACACAGAATTGTGAACTTACTCCTCATATGAGCTAGGTTTTAGAAAACTCAGAAGTGGAAAGCTTTGCTGGTTCACCTTCTATTCATTATTCAAGGAGTATTCACAGCATTAATATTCATATTTTCAAGTATATTGGACAGCTACTTCATACTGATGCAGTTACATGCATCAGCAATACAATGTCAAACAGCTGACTCTAGTGCTGCTTTCTCATATATCAAAAGCAACCATAGATCAAAGGCAGCTTTCTGAGGTAAACACACAAATAACTAAAAACTGCTTCAATTTCAAGCTGCTCCTGATTCATGTTCTGTCAAACAAAAAAGTGCTTTACTTGATTTATGTTCACTTTGGAAAGGAGGATAAAATTCAGCTACTTAATTAAATAGAAGAAAGAATCAGAGTCATGTCTCTCAAACATACATAAGATTTGCTCTCTGTTGGAGTGGACAATCAAACCAGGTAATACAATTAACATAATAAACAAACTGAAGTGGTGACACAAGTCTTTCAAAGTTCCAGTGCTCTGACAGACCAATTTCAAACAGTAGATAAAAATGAGCATTATATATACAGATAATTAATCCATATCTGCATTCTTGTTAAAAGCATTATCAGCACACCATCACAGTTCTCCTGTCTACCTGTGCTGGTTTGGCTGGGGTAGAGTTAATTTTCTTTCCAGTGGCTGGTATAGGGCTGTGTTTTGGATTCATGCTGAACACAGGGTTGACAAAAAAAGAGATGTTTTTCCTATTGCTAAGCAGGGCTTACACAGAGCCAAGGCCTTTTCTGTTTTTCATACTGCCATGCTAGGACTGGGGGGTGCATGGTGGGGGGACACAGCCAGGACATGTGACCCAAACTGACCAAAGGAAGATTCCAGACCATGTGACATCATGCTCTGTTTATGAAGAGGGGGGAAGAAGGAGTAGGGAGGGAACACTTGGAATGATGGTGTTTCTCCTTCCAAGTCACCATTACACATGACGGGGCCCTGCTCTCCTGGAGATGGCTGAACACCTGCCTGCCTGTGGGAAGCAGTGAATTAATTCCCTGTTTTGCTTTGCTTGTGTGCATGGCTTTTGCTTTCTCTATTAAATTGTCTTTATCCAGCCCACAAGTTTTCCAGTTTTTACCTTTCTGATTCTCTACCAGATCCCTCTGGTGAGGCAATGAGTGAGTAGCTGTGTAGAGCTTGGCAGCTGGCTGGGGTTAAACCACAACTCTACTCAACTATGTTTAGGTAATTATAGTCCTAATAACATTCCCTATCTTCAAAATCACTACAATATTCTTAAATAGCCTTTTGTTACACTATTTTTTCCTCACATGGTCATATTAATTTATTTCTAGTGGTACAGTTATCCCAGAAAGAGCAATGGAAAGAATAAATAAAAGCATTTACAAGTCATTCCACCCACATTTACTAAAATTAGTCCAGAATCATCTCTCAAGAAAATAGTATCTCTTTCCTTTGAATGCATGTCAAATATGCTCAACTGCATAGATCCTTCACAGCATATATTCAGTGTCAACCACAGGAATTTCTGGTTCATCTATTTACTACGTTGATATCAGTATCATTCTATGTAAGAAAAAGTAACATGGAAAAAGAAAAATTACAGTAAAAAGCATCCATTGATACAATACTTTTTGCATGCCATTCCCCCCCTCCTCCCTATGGTTTGTTTGTTACTGAAAAAGAACCGAATTAACTGATCGTTAAATATCTGGCACAATAAATTTTTAATCTAAACTCATTAACACAATATATTATTTTCATGAACGACACTTTTATTAGGTATCTGAAGAGGTATCCATGCAAATGGATATCTACTGGCAGAATTCACCTCAAACACAGCCCACAGTGCTCAAGATATCAGTTATTCTAGTGGATAAAGAACTTCAAAGGTCTCTACAACTTCCGTAGGGCCAATGTAGCCTTTACAGATGTCACACAAACCATCTCTGTTGGTATCCAGTGTGTAGTTCCCTGAAAATAATGAGTTTAAGGCAAACTCTCAGTCACAGCAATGAGTGCAAAGAAAAGGAAAATAAGATGTATGCACTTGCAGGGGAAGGAATAGCATTTGGGGAAAAATGCTCACATCCTTTACCAAAAAGAAGGTAAAGTGAGTCATGAACATCTAAAATGACTTATCAAGTACTAAAATCTACTCAGAATCCTTTTCAGTTCATGGATTTTACAGGTGTGGGGCATTATACCCAATAGATCCCAAAGATGCCATGCTCCAACTGTTCATTTAAAAAGACCAAAACCAACTTCTTCATTTAATAAGGAAGATGAGACAACAAAAAAGTTTTTACTTAATGCCCTCAGAATTTGCAATAAATTATATACAAAAATCTGTATATTAGTTTTATTAATCTATCCACCCTTTAACACATCATTTTCAAATAGGTGGGACAGTTTAAGTGATCAAAATGCAAGTGCATTTATCTGCAATTAGAATTGATTTTTACATACCAGTATGCATCTAATGATTTATTACAAACTCACAGTGCAAGTATTTTCTTGCAATACAACAAGCATACAAGGTTCAAAAGAATTTACACTTAAAATACACCTAAGTTTGCTTTATATGGTGATAAAAATAAGAAGAAATAGACATACTCTTGAGTTAAAATCTGTAGTAAGAAGCAGGTTAATTTTAAGTAGTCATCATTCTTTTCTCCATTGATTTAGTGGCTATTAATTTCTGCAGTTGGAAAAACCAAAAATAAAATCAACTCTTGCCCTGAATCTAACTATAATCTAACTAACTTCTAGCTCCCAAAATGGCAGAGAAATAGGTGTCCTAATCCTGAGCTTTGAAATGAGATTACATAAAAGAGATTAACTGTTTATAACAGAAGATTTTGGTGCAAGCAGCAATGAGGCAATGACTCATGTTTTGCTATTTAATATGGACATAAATCCTCCCCCTCAAAAAGCTCAGTTACAATTTCAGCAGTGAAAATGCCATCTTTTCTTTTTCTCCCTTTAAAGACAGGATTTTTATCTTCAAGCCTGCCCAACAATGTAAGTAATATTACCATGTAAAAAAGTGTATTAAAGCAGATGCCTTTCACATTTCTCTTTTACATATGTTTATTCTGCCAGAGACAATACAATCAATTCCTACTTACAACGAAAATACAATTAGCATGTTTAAAGCATTTTCCTTCTGTCCCTAGTTGAGCTTTCTCAATACATGCTTCGTAACAGAAGTCACCGTGCAATTTCACTAAGGAGGAGAAACAAAAACCAGAATATACTACTTTGGAAAATGTGACCACAAACTGGTCAGCTGCACTTCCCATGCAGCACAGACAAAACAGTAAATCATCCCATTTTGTGGACGTGCAACATCACTTCTGCTGTGCAGCTCTGTTAATATCAATTGTGTTATCAATTTGCTTTGATCCACCTCGAATCCAACTTTCCTGGTCTATTCCAACTGGTAAAGAAAAATGTTTTGGAATTAAACAAGCAGCTTTGAACAACTTTTATTTAATTGTAACATAAAGTGGTGGCTTCAGCGCTTTATGCTGTTCATTGCTGTTCACCAACAGTCATGGGGAGGTAGCAGGGGTGGGGAGAGGGAAAAACTAATTGATACCTTCCCAAATTAATTTACTGGTTTTACTTCAAGAAATGTGGAATTTTTACTGAAGGCATAATTGACAATTTGGACACAAAGCTACTCCCATAAACAAAAACCCAAGTCTTCCAAGATTTTCTGTTTACACGTTTTCTCTTGGACTGTCAGATAAAACCCTGTGGGAACTTTTGCAATTTTACTTAAAGTTACAGTGCTTTGCCAATTAAAAAAATAAAAACAAAATATATCATTCTAATTTAAGACAGACTGGGGAAAGAAAAAAATTTCTTTTTTTCCCCACAATCAAATAGGAGATTTAACTATAAAAACTTATGAGAAAAATGCCCTAGGAAAATATGCTGTATTGGTCTATTTCCAAAGGCAAAAGTATTCTCCTAAACTGGATAAAAATGGGTAAGAACAAGAAGGATGCATAAATTACTTTTTTCCCCATTGCAAAGAATGTAAGACTATGCTCTTTGAGACTGAAGTCTTTCTTCACCACTATACATTATACTGACTTAGCAATGTTGGTCACCTTCATTTATATAATCTTACAAAAATTGTCAGTTTAAAAAAAAAAAAGTCTGAAGTCCTACAACAAACCCCTGTTACTATACTCAGCTTGGACTCATACACACTTAAAATGATGCAACTCCATTCATGCCATTTCATCTATCCCTGCTTACACACTGCTTGAATCTTTCTTATGCTATAGTAAATTTAAGAACAGGGGAACATGAAAGTAGGCATTACATAGAAACACTGTGGCTAAATTCACATTGTAGCATGTTTCTGTAAACTAAGAAACTGCAATTTTGGCATTACGCAATGACTAAGAAGTACTGTCTACGTGTAGTCTGTTAGGAAAGGTAGTATGTAAGTGATAGATGGGCAAGACACTTCCAACAACAGTTAATGAGTCCAGTAAAGCACAGCAATTACCCTTGGTCCTGCTCTGAATTGATACAACTGACAAGGAATGACTCAGCTACCCTGTACATGAGAGTTGTACACATTCTCAGAACCCACAGTCACGTAACAGGGAATAAACAAAATAGCTGCTGGAACAACCACTACCAAGCTACAGGGACAAATCCACAGCCTGACATTTTTATTTCTTAACATTAACCCTTCATAGGGTAATGTTTTGCAAAGAGAAACATGCAGAAACATTTATTTGAATGTGAAAGAAGCTAAAGGGAAAAATTTAAATAAGAATACCTGCACCATCAAGAGTCCATTCAAATAATAACATGAATGTGAAATATCTGGGTACCTTCTGCATGTGTAAAAGTATCAGGCAGAGGCAAAAAAGCCTCAGACAGATGTATCCAGGAGATCTAGCAGAAATTTTCAAGTGGCTCTTTCTCTCTTTCTTCATTCTGTTTAATTATTACTCTTAAACCAGACAGACATTTTTCTTCCATATACAGGGGTGGATAGGCCATAGGGAATTAGCATTCAGGGGGAAAGATTCCACCTGTCAAACAGTGTCTCCACGAGGCAGCAAAGCTGTTCACTAAGAGAGGAGCAACTTCACACTGCAGTGAATGTGATGGCCATGTAAAACTAGTTTTAACAGACTGAGGCCCAGGAGTTAGGAAAACCCTGCTTTCCAAAGCCTGCAAAGGTTACTGTTACTATTCAGACTGGAAAGACACATCCACAACCTGACCCAGGAAGGCAAAGATACATCAGGGGGTAGAAGGAGAGGAGAATCAAGACATAAGAATGCCAGTGACATGTTATTCTCAAAGGGTGAATTTCAATAACAACTCAGTTATGAACAATTCCCATCACTGTGCTTTTGTATTACTGGTCGTTTTTCAAAAATCCTTGCCTGAGGACATAACTGTCTTTGGCCACTTCTGGCCTCAGTTTTGGAATCTGACGCGACCTTCTTATTCAGGTACAGAGTCCTATAATTGTGTATAATTAAATCAGTTGGTTCCTTAGCCATAATACTGGTTTTTCCAGACTATGTCAATAGAAATAACTTCAATTTCCTTTTCTGTTTGTCCTCAAGAACTAAACAGAACTTCTCTTATACAAAAAGCTGCCCCTAAAAGATTAAATAAGATGCTCCTACCAATGTTGGAGAACTTCTCAATGAATAATGTAGACCTCTTTGAGTTGCTAGTCTGAAGGACTGTCTACATTCCCATTCTGTTTTCCCAGTGAAAAAATTTCTGTCTAAGTGATTAAATAATCCTGGGTTTTTTCCTGTGACATAAAGCTTTGGACTCCAAGGCTTGACAAAATCCAGGATAACTCAGTGTTGGCATTTAGAGTACCAGCTGGTGGAACAAGGACAAAAACATTAATATTACTAAAGTTAACTCTAAAAATAGCTAAATGAACAGTTATACAAGTTTACCCCAGAGAGCAGGATTAATTTTAAATCTCAACGAAGCTATTTCTTGTCTCATTCCAAATTCTTCTGTCATACCATATCTGCTAAGGCACAGACACAGGCCCAAGACTGCAGTCCTAGTTCCTGAAGTCCTTAAATTACAATCACAATTTCACCTCAGTAAAACAACTTCCCCTCACGCAAAGTTTACAAGGTGTAGCAATATGAGCCAATATATAATGGAGTTTTATCTACATTGCCTTGTGGAGATTCAGAAAAGCATTTAAACAGCCCTGAATGCAAAAATATAGGGTGTATCAGCACTAAGAATCATTCTTCTGAAGAGTCTCAGCATACTCAGATTTTTGGGACAGGTAGCGGTGCATGCTACTAAAGTGCTTTTAGGGAAAGAGTAGCTGGATCAGTACTAATTGTTGTTTCTTCTTTCTGTCAGCAACATATGGAGTCAGAGTGCAGGGTCATGGAAGCATCACATCATGACATGTGAAGGGCTTGCCACACCTACAACAAAGTAGGCCTCAAAACACAAGAAGGAATTTGCAAGAAAAACACATTTGGTGAATAAAGAATTGGTTGGATGTTCACATTCAGAGGGTAGTGGTCATTAGCTCAGAGTATGGATGAACATCAGTGATGAGTGGTGTCCCTCAGTGGTCTGTCTAGGACCAGTGTCATTTAGTATTTTCATTAATGATACAGATGAAAATATTGAGTGCAGCCTCAGCAAGTTTGCCAATGGCACCAAGCTGAGCATTGCTGGAACATCATGAGGTTCAAAAAGATCAAGTGCAAGGTGCTGTACTTGGGTCAGGGCAACCCCTGGTATCAACACAAGCTGGGGGATGAACAGATCAGAGCAGCACTGCTTGGAAGGACTTTGGGGTGCTGGTGGGTTAGAGGCTGGACATGACCTGGCAATGTGCACTTGGAGCCCAAAGAGCCAGACGTGTGCTGGGCTGCATCCAGAGCAGTGTGGGCAGAAAGACAACATGACTCTGTACCTCCAACTCCGCTCTCATGAGACCCAGCCTGGAGTGCTGCATCCAGGTCAGGGTTCCTCAGCAGAGAAAGGACATCAACATGTTTGAACAAGTCCAGAGGAGGGTCACAAAGACAGCTGGAGGGATGGAGCACCTCTCCTGTGAGGAAAGGCTAAGAGAATTGGGGTTGTTCGGCCTGGAGAAGACAGCAGCCTCCTATAGAAGCCTTACAGTACCTAAAGAGGTCTACACGAAAGCTGAAAAAAGACTTTTTACAAGGGCCTGTAGTGATAGGACAAAAGGCAATGGCTTCAAACTGAGAGGAGGTTTAAATTGAATGTTAGGAAGAAATTATTTACTGTGAGGTTGGAGAGGCACTCGTACAGGTTGCCCAGAAAAGTTCCCATCTCTGGAAGCATCCATAGCCAAACTGTTTCAGTCACTAGCATACAGCAGTCAATATTTTACAGGGCACCATCATGTGAAAGCATATTCAGACTTCCCAAAAATTGACAGTTCGATCTACTCTTTGAGGAGTCTGTACCTTTGATGTATTCTAACACAAAATATTACATATTCCCATCTACATTTTCATAGAGTTTCCACTGGATGCATTTCCAAGTCCTGATAAAAACTAGTGCAATACTATCATCTCTTGCCAAATCAGGCAAAGGATAAAAACATAAATTAGTAATATTGAGCAAGCATGAGGATAAAAGCTCCTTATATGCACAAAATGTTTTTATAAACAACTGGAATTTTCTAAGGAAGGTGATATAAAGAATTATTATACATTAATTATGTGACATCTAAAATGAACTGTGTAACTGTTAAACTTATTTATTGAATGCCAGTCCTCATCTAAACAAAACCAAAAAAACCTCACTCTCCTGCTGGGCAACATGCTATTTCTGTATGGGATCCATCACGTAGAAAGAAAGAAACATGGGAAATATTTAGCTGGATATTCCTATGTCGAACGTTTCTAGAAGAGAATGATAAGGCTTTCCCAGGACGACAGAACAATTTTTAGGCATTAAGAAAACCCACAGATTTTTCAGTTGTGTTTGATATTAAAAAAAATACATCCACACAGCCACCTAGTTTCTCCTTATTATGTCATGTTCAAAGATGCTCTGAAACACAAACATAATTTACATCTCCAGAGAATTTGACAACATATAAGGAAGAGCTACTTGATCTCACACATCACAGCTCACGCAGTCTTCCAGACCTCACACAAACTGGATCTCCCTTTTATGACCAGGTGAACCACCCAGTGCTGGTGTAGGGTGTGGCTACAGGCTACATGAACCTCAGCAAAGACTTTGACACTGCTTCCCACATCTTTCTCCTGGAGAAGCTGACAGCTTATGGCTTGAATGGGTGTACTCTTTGCTGGGTGTCCTGGAGTGACATTATGAAGCCACTTTATTCCTTAACTGTTTGCTTAATGCCCAGGGCTACGGCATCTTTAAGATGAACCCGGCGAGCGGGGCCGGAGCCAGAGTCGGTTCAAGGGAACCGGCACCTGCAGGAGTCAGAAAAAGCAGCTTGGTCCAATGGCCCGGGAGACACAGGGGACAAAGAGACCACGGCGCTGCTTTGAAAAAGGGTTCTGTTTGTTTGGTTTTTTCTCCCCCCGGCCTCCCTATCTCCCTTCCCTCCTCTCCATCCTGGGGAGCCCGCGGAGTAGCCCCGGTGCCATCTCGGGGAAACCTGGTATCAGCTCCTTGCAGGCACCCTTTTCCTTTTCCCCTCTTTGCTTTTCCCAGTTGTACTTTGTGTTAACAAATAGTTTCGTTTTTTCTGTTAATAAATAGTTCAGGGATTTTTTTTGTCACTTTCACCTGCTGTAGTTAATTTGTTTCATTGTGGAGGGAAGAGGGGACACCCTTTCTTCCTTTCGGGAGGAGGTACCCTATCCTGGAGCACCTCCTCCTGAAAACTTGGTCTCCAAAACCCAGACACTGGGTTAAAAACTGGCTGTTATGGCTACACACAGAGAGTGGTGGTGAATGGTGCTGCATTCAGCTGGCAGAAAGTCAGTAGTGCTGTTCCCCGGGGCTTAGTATTGGAGACAGCCCTGTTTGATACCTTTATCAATGATCCAGACAAGGGGATCGAGGGCACCCTCAGTCAGTTTGCAGATGAGACCAAGCTGGGTGGGAATGTCACTCTGCTGGAGGGCAGGAAGGTTCTGCAGAGGGATCTGGACAGGCTGGATCCATGGGCTGAGGCCAGTGGTATAATGGTCAACAGGGCCAAGTGCCATGTCCTGCACTTGGGTCACAACAACCCCACGCAGTGCTACAGGCTGGGAGCAGAGCGGCTGGAAAGCTGCCTCATGGAAAAGGACCTGGGGGTGCCATTTGACAGCTGCCTGAACATGAGCCAGCTGTGCCCAAGTGGCCAACAAGGCCAACGGCATCCTGGCCTGGATCAGCAATAGTGTGGCCAGCAGAACCAGGGCAGGGATTGTCCCCCTGTACTGGGCACTGATGAGGACACACCTCAACTCCTGTGCTCAGTTTTGAGCCCCCCACAACAAGAAAGATATTGAGGGGCTGGAGCATTGAGAGCAACAGAGCTGCGGATGGGTGTGGAACACAAGTCTGATGAGGAGTGGCACAGAGAGCTGGGGGTGTTTAGCCTGGAGAAGAGGAGGCTTAGGGGGGGACCTTATCACTCTCCGCAACTACCTGAAAGGAGTTTGTAACCCAGCGGGGATCAGCCTCTTCTCTCAGGCAACAAGTGACAGGAGGACAGGAGGAAATGGCCTCAAGCTGTAGCAGGGGAGTTTCAAGTGGACGATCAGGACGAATTTCTTCACTGAAGGGGTAATTAAGGCTGCCCAGAGCAGTGGTGGATTCTCAATCCCTAAAGTGTTCAAAAAATGACTGGGCATGGCACTTAGTGCTATAGTTTATTTGACATGGCGGTGTTTAGTCAAAAGTTGGACTCAATGACCTCAGAGGTCTTTTTGAACTTTAATGATTCTTTAAGTCCATTTTATCTCAGAGGGCTCATTAAATAAACAACAGCTGATACTTCCTATTCTCTGGTCATTTTAACCAGTACTTTACTTCACAGACTCAAAGTATACATTCAAAATTAGAGTAACAAGAACTAAATCTGGTTTGCTATTGATGGGAAAGTCATCTACCAGCTGTGACTTCTTGCTCATGCTCCCATTTATAGTAGCACAAGCAGTCACATTTTGTTGGAAACAAGCATCTGAAAAATTTGTTAGAATTAGCATCCATTCCCTAATCTGACTGAGACTGCATGGCTGCAACAACATTAGTGCTGGTACATAAAACTTATTAGTAACATGCAGTCACATAATAAAAGGAGAGGAGAGCTCCTTTCTGATATCAGGAGAGCTTCTTTCAGCTGAACTTGACTGTGAAAATAGACATCAGGAAACCACAGCTTCATAAATACCATAAACCAGACAAAAGTAGTGCTAAGTCTCAAAGACATTTCACCCTCTCCCAAGCATTGTTCCCATGCTACTATTCAATTCCTTTGTGCTGGCACAGTTCTTTTTTTAAAGCGTACAAAGTCCTGGATCACACAGTCCATCAGTTTTAAAACTAACCATCTTTTTCAGGGTTTGCCTCAGATAAAGTCCCCAATGTGCTGTGCAGGCAAAAGGGCAAACATGGCACAAACACTAGAATAGGGAGAGGACTGCCATCTTCCTGCACTGCCTGTAGCCTGAGAAAGAAAACTGAAATGTAGATTTTTCTCTCTCCTCTCTTTTTTAATGCTTCTCAAAGCACTATATTAACTCTGCTCTGTATATTCACAGCTGGTTCCTCAGCTGCAGTTTCAACTCAGCAAATATGATTAACAGAAGTATTTGAACAAATCTAAATTTAAATAAAAGTATGTGACCTAGCAACATTTAAAGAGTCTACAGGTACACCTTTTACTTTAAAGTGAGTGAATCCATTTTATACTCATTAATTTATTTGCATAACACATTTAACGTCTAGAAAAGAGTTTACCTGTCCAACTAAGTGAATCAGAATAAAACCTTTATAAAATTTAAGTTTCAATTTGAAAAATAAAAGATGGGGAAAATGAAGAAATACTTTTTATGTTAATATTTACAGCTTGGCAGTACAGATGGAAGAACTATTTTCCTATATGCTAAGCATTATAGCTGGATCATCCAGTACACTGTATGCAGCAGGACCAGAAACTGTATAATTGGAATAGACTAGCCAGTTTTCACAATTATGTAACACACAAAAAGAATTGATAGAATGCAGAAAATCAGTCCTAAAGTTGTATGTAAACAAATGCTTTCATTTAAAATGAAAGGTGAGTTGCCTGTACCTACAGAAAACTGAAATTTTCCAAAACTAACACAATCACTAAAAACTAGACAAAAAAATAAAAGACCCACAAACTTTTAAATACGAGTGGTTTTGACATCCACAATTTACAACATATAATGTATTAAAAGATGCTTAGAATTTGAGAATGTTCTAGCTAATCAAGGATAGCTGCAATAAAGTACAACTTTTGTTCTTGTTGCTCTGTTTTTTTTAAGTCATCCTAAGTTTAGAGGCATTGAATTCTTTCCAATCTAGACAGAGTATCTATTGTGTCTTCAAAAGCTGTGTTAAGTGATGTTTTAGAAAGGGATTGTGTTGTTTTCTACACTGATAGATAGGACCTCTCCAAAAATAAAGTATACTCTGTTCCCGAAAGGGTGAATAATTCAATCTTCCACCTTGATAACTCATTATTACCCTGTTATTTTGAGTAAGACACAAATTTCAAGGTCTGGAAGCTTTAACAATAAGCAGATGCAAATGAAAAAAAAAAAAAGTGGCAGAATACAAAATCATACATTACACATAACAATGTAAAAGACCTAGGGAAATCTATCTGAAAAGTTCTCAGAAAACCACTCTGCAGTGCACATGCTAGTAAGCATCCAGAACCAGATTCTCATCAGGCAAAGAATACCTACTTTTAGCTATGTACCATAAAAGAGTGAGCTACAGTAAAACAAATTAATGTAAGTAATAACATGAATCAAACATCAGAAAACACAAAAACTAAGATTATAAGCAAAAGTTCACAGCAGGTATAAAAATTATTTTCCCTAAGCTGCTTATTGCCACTGTCCTGGTAGAGGTCATGATGCCCTGAGGAGGAATGCAAATTATTCAGTCGCTTCAGTGTGGTCTGGCAGCTTCTCTTAATCTGGTGATGGTTTTATGATAAGCCATCAGTCCTGACACTGACATGGTAGAGATGCAAAGCTATTTTGCTGTCCTTGTTCTTCTGTTGGGCCAGCAGTGTGCAAAGCACAGGCAGAATACAACTCTTCGTTGATTCCTGTTAGACCCTCCAGAAACCACCAAGCACACAGGCTGAAGCTCTAAAACACCAATCTGAGACACTCAGATGCCTCTCCCTCCATAAGTCCCTAAATCAACTTGATTTCAATGAGAAGTTCATAAACATCCCTGACAGTCTGGTCTAAGGAAGCCCACTTCCTCTACCAGAATCAAGGTTGAATGAGATTAAAACAAATTACAGTCCACTTTGTTACCACATTCTTATTAAATCAGAACTTGCTCAGTCTAATTGCAGAATGATACCTAATTAAAACTGAGTACTCTGTGCATCAGTGATTTAAAGGAGAAGTTCACTTATTCTCATATTAGTAATATTAAAGTAACCCTAGCCACCAGGACAGCTACATCCTCTCCTTTTGCTTGCAGAACTGTTTCTATATCCACATGACGCAGCAAATCAAAGAGCTGATGTGACTAAAAATTATCAGCTTTAGCTAGATCATCTTATCAAACTACCTCACTACATAGTTATCCGAAAAACAGTACTAGCAGAAAAGAGGAGATTGGAAGCAAAGACATTCACTAGAAATAATACCTTTTCAGGACTGACCTTTTTAGGATTATCAAAATTACAATTCTCACTTTAGAATGTGAAACCAAATTATGATAGGTAAGAACAAAAAAAAAACCAAACAATTACAATGATATCATGTCCCTATGGAAGTGAGATCTCACAATGGATCAATGTGTCGATGTACTTACCATGTGCTAAAAACATTTGTAGGTATACAACTATGCCATACTTAAGACAATGAACAGAAATTTACAAAATTTGTGGCCATACATCATGTCTGACATAGACAAGACACTGTGGAAATACAAAATAATCATTAGATGGTTACAAATACATACCAGATGAGCAAAACAATTAATTCTACAATCTCAAGAAGTAAAAGACCTTGTCAGAAACTCTGCGGTACGACTGGGAAATGAGAAGTGAAGAACACAAGAGGCGAAAAGAGAAGAACAAACTGATGAAACTCAGAGAGTTGGGAAATTAATACCTTCTCATATATACAGCAAGAATCAGTCACTAGGAAGAAGAGAAAATCTATTCTGTCCAACTCGGATGTCAATGTACCTGATTTCAGACTACAATAGTAAAATACTTCAGGAGCAGAAATCCTCCAAAAGCAAGTATCTAGTAAACATACAACTCTGAATATAAGCAAATCCAAGTTCAAGGGTGAGGAAGAGCTGGGGGGAGGTTTTAGAGGAAAAGGATGTAAAAAGAGCAGAAAGTGGTCGAGTTTCTTTGTTCAGAATGAAAACGTTTTAAATGTGAAGACTCCTTCTGAACTTTCCCAGAAAATCGTTAGTAAACATTATTTTGCTGTAGCATACAAAGGTTTCACTGAGTATTAATCAGCTCCATTGCACTGTACAAGCAACACTGAAGATATTCTCCTTGGTAAATATAAAATCTTCAGCTTGCAGATTAGGGTGCAAAAAGTAAATGACAATACAAAAGACATTGTGACAGAAGTAGTATTTCGATGTTACCTGTAGGTATTTAAGGTGAGAGATTTGCTTTCATAAATTGTTCTTGAATATTTTTAATGTATATGGAGACAACATCATCCTGCCCCAAAGGGGATACAACAGAGGTGTCATTAACAATTCAATTCAATCTCAGCAAAGCTATTTCTATAGTCAGATTTTCAGAAAAGGGAGTGGCTTTTTGGATAAGACCAAGGAGAGTCCCCCATAAGGAACAACCTGAAGGACAGTGAGTAATGCATCTGTGTGAGAAAATGAGGCATGGAAAGACTGGACTGACATTATTGTCAAACAGCAACAGGTAGGGATATTGTATTATAATAGATGAAAAACTCCTTACAAGCTAAAAGTACATACTCTTGTACATTATATAAAAGATAATACCAGGGTTACAGGCAGCTTTTCAACTCTGCTTTTACTCCACTCAGTACAGGGACAGCAATATGCTATTCAACAGCAAATCTTCCACTGGATTATTGTATTAACATACCTGGACAGTAAGACTGCCTTATAAAAAGGCTATCAAGCAGAGTTGAAGGTACCTTTCAGCAATGAGAACAATGCAGAGGAAAAAATGAAAGCTTTATTAAAGAAAAAGAATGTTACGTCTCAAGAACAGCTGCTCAAGTAGAGAAAATCAGATAATGATGTCAGGAAAAGGTCAAGGCCAGGTTGAAAAGCAATTCATAAGATGAAAGACATGAAGTGGAACCTTTTGCCATTTAAAAAGGCAATTATCTAGTTAAGACATATTGCTGGAAATGTGATCTTTAATTGGAAAAAGAGCAAAGAAATTTTCTACCACATTGGAAAAGAAAAAAACCCAACAACTACACTGGTTGTTGTGAGGTAAAAACGAGAATTGATATGCATCCTTTCAGTGCATATGTACCACATGCAAACTGTTTCCTCTGAATTTCCCTAGCGTCAACAGACTGCTTTGATTACAGGAACTAAGAGCAAAGCAAGTTTTAAAATCCTCTATTTTGTAAATTTCAGCATAAATAAACAACCAAACCAAACCCAAAGCAAAAAAAAA
>VZTX01017760.1:0-37833 GCA_013400915.1 Pardalotus punctatus | reverse complement strand
CCCGGCCCCGCCGCGCTGCCCCCGCCTGCTGCCGACACCGCGGGGCGCCCCGGCCGCAGCTGTGGCCTCCGGGAGCTTCCTCTCCCACAGCTACAGCACCTCGTCCGCCGCTCCTCGACCCCTCCCCTCTGGGGCGCCGCATTCTTCGCCAGCGGTGCTGGGACCCCCCACCAGTGTCGCCCCTGTCTCACAGCTGTGTCAAAGCAGAATTACACCGGAGAAACCCACCGAAGTGGTGTCTTTAATTGAAAGTCCAAAGAAGGTTCCTCCCCCAATTAATGCTCTTATATTAATGTTAAAAAAAATTAAAATTAAAATTTAAAAAAAATTCTAAAATTTTAATTCTTTGGCAGTAAATAGTGAATCTCTGCTAAAGACGTCATTTACAGTCTTCAGAAATTCTTATTCTTCACCTTCTATATTCGAGACCCGGGTTACACACCACTCATAGAGCAGAAGCACAGATTTCCATAAGGAAAGTCTTTCTGATACATGCAGTTAGGCCTTGGATGCCTTTACCATTTTGGCTCACAAATGTGGATTGCCTTCGGGGTTGAAGGGAGAGTATTTTTTTCAAAATAATGGTATGCTATTTACCTCTGGTTCACTGACAAATAAGCATGGATAATCTTCTTAAAAAACTTAGTAAGAGAGCTTCTTTTGGGGTGGGATAGTGATGCAAAATACATGCAGGACAAGAATCATCACACACAGTTAGACTCAGCATTTACTGAGATAAGTAATTTACCAGACCTCTAGATAGAGGCCTTTGCAATGGTTATATGAACACAACTAAACAACCACACTCAGACCAGGAGTTAAAAAACCTGTAAATATTTCTCAAGGGCTTATTTGAGTGGGTGCAATGGTTTTTCATTCTTGTGAAATGTCCACATGACCTAGCAAGTTTTGTTGACAAAGGTTAAAAGTAATTAAAAATTACTTTAAAAGTAATTCTAGAAATTGTAAAGATTATATGATACTATGTAGTATATTGCCCAGAATTGTATCAATTTTTATTCTATGACTGGCAAATACCTCAGCTTTTATCTAGCAAAAACTAAACATGGTCAGGGTGTTACTTTTCTGTCTACCAGTTAGGCCAAATTCTGTGCTTAGATAAACCAGTAAAACAGTAAATAATTAGAGCACCTCCATTCATTTCAAATGTGCAACAGAATTATTACCAGAAAAATGTAATCATGTATATATATATATATACATATATATATATACATAAATAAAGTGTTACATAATAGAAAACAAAAACCATTTGGAGTTTTCAAGGCATGATGATTAATTAAAATGAGAAACACTACTTTGAACATCTCCTTTGCAAAATCTTTTTAACCAGGGACCATCATCAGACAGCAAATACAATAATTGTAACTGAACATAAGTCCTCTCAGAGTTGTTAAGGAAATAGAGAGGAAATAGAGTTTTAGACAATATTCTGTCCTCAAATTCAGAATCCTAACATGCAGACTTCTGCCAATGATAAGTATTAGGAAAACATACTGAAATCCCAAACACAGTTAATTAGGAAAATCCTTTTCCAAGTTCTTTCACAGCCAATCTGTGGTCATTTCACCTTGCAAGTAGTTCTCATGAATCTCAGAGGCCTTATGAGATCAAAGGTATTGTCTTTTGCATGCCTTGAACTAGGAACTCAATGCAGTTTTCAAACGAGGAATTCCAGAACTCGATTTTAAAGACTGAAGAATATGGAGTTTAGATATATAATTAGGCTGATTTCTCATGTTGTATTTTACATAAAATTTGTAAGCTACTAAGGAAGAGAGTTTTTTATAAATCTGTAAACATTCATACATATAAAAACATCTCTTCCTTACTGTCTTTAAAAAACCGTCCTTCTAACTCAGTCCAGGAAACACTAAGCAGACATGATTCCCATTAATTTTAAAATCAGTAGATATGTCAAAGAGATCTACAAATATCCTGGAAATGTGAAAAGCAGGGTAAAAAAAAAAAAAGGGGTTTTTTTCTATAAATATAGTACTGGTCTAGAATAAAGATCACAGAAAGAATTAGATTAGATATAAACTATCTCCTTTTGACCCATACATTTGAGAGAAAAAATACAGCTTGCATATTTTGTTCCAAAACCACATACATAAAATTGAATGCCCTCTGACAGTAAATCTGCAGGCAAGTGGTCTCTCATTCTCATCTGTGATTAAAGTCACGTATGACTTCCCTTCCACTGCTGCTGCTTTCAGCTCCTCCCTTTTCCTCTTCTCTCAAATAAAGCCCTACTCTCAGCTTCATTCTAACCTTGCCACAGCTACTGTATTAGAATCAAGAGCTATTTCATGCTGCTTTAGTGAAATCCAGAGTGAATTGTAACTTTCGTTTTAACACAGGAGCTGTGTAACCTTGCAAAGCCAGTACCAGGTTTCAAATAATCCTTCCTTGATGGAGACAGCTGCAGAGCACCTGGAGAAATGGCACCTATACCTAATGGAAGAAGAGAGGGGTTACTCATGCCTTCTAAAGCAATGAGCTCTAAGTCCAATACAGGTGAAGATTTAAAAAAACCAAAAAACCATAGACGGAAGAACTTAGTACCTGAAGGATTCTTCAAGTCCTCTGGCTCGACCTAAGGATTCTGGGGTGAAGTGATTTGTCATGTTTGGACAGATGCACAGTTCTCCTTTGCTATCCAGCAGTTATGTGTCTGCCTCCTGGAAACTGCTTTTAAAAAGTCATGTTTCTTATTGTACCTGTTACATGTACCAAAAGAATTGACCCATAAATTAAATTATTCATAGAGAAACTAAAAATTTGTGAAGTCTCAGCATTTATTTCAATACCTGAATTAGCTGAAATATGAATGAACTGGTTTGGGGAATACAAAAAGATCTGTCAAGAAATGCTTTCAGGCAAAATGTGTGCACTCCCGACTAAAATTTTTCATGCAATGGCCAAACCAAAAAAAAAAAAANAAAAAAAAAAAAAAAAGAAGAAGGAAAAATTCAGAAAAAATTTTTTTAATTATGTTGGGAAAAGAAACCCAAAAAACTAAATCATTCTTCATTTCCAATTTTCTCTAATTTAATACTCCAAAGAAAAATAAATACCATTTCATAATGTACACAATGTAGGTTATGCGCTGTGTGCTTTCAGCACCTGAACTTTGCAGAAGTTCAATTCAGAATTCACCACCACTGAGAGACAGCCAAAGCTGTAGCGACAGTCGCTCACCCTTTCCAAATGAGCAGCCTCTGACTGGAATTGGTTTTTACAGTCCACCAGACTCTTAAAAATGCAATTTTGATGTTCAATGTAATCCCTTAGCCTTACAAAACAAGATTGTTTTTATTCCCTTTGTACTCCAAGTAAGAATGTAGCCACAAACGGTTCTTCAGAAAAACTCCATGTCGAGGCAAACCTGGAACAAGATTAATATAAAAGAAACATGCACAAAAATAGGAATCTACTTCAGAACAACGCCTGGAATGAAGCATACACAAACCTCAACAGAAAAAATATTATTTAGTGTATTTCCAGTTTGTTGCTAAGAAACTGTTGCTTCATATCACTATTGTCATTTGCAGAAAATTTTTGACTGTTCTTTTGCCATTTTGGTCATCTCATGGTAACAGCTATATAAATAAATGGGTTATAAGGGAAAAGCACTGGATTGTATTCAATATGCTTTGTTCTGTAGTCTGGTCTCCCATATTCTTTCCTCTAACTTAGTTCTGTCCAATAAGATCTAAAAAACCAAACAGCTTATTTTATGAGAACACAGAAAAGACCCTTATATTTGTTTTTATGTAATGTATAAAATCTGTATGATTGCAGGCATTGTGTTCTCCCTGTCTTTCTCTAAGAACTAGTAATGTTCTCCTGCAGTGTCTAATCTGCTACCCTCTGTCCAAAAGTAGTTAATAGCATGTGCACAAAGACAGAATAACAAAGAGAAAATAGAAAGTACTGTTGTTCTTCATATCTTCCAGCTATTTGCATGATCTTTTACCTGGCAGTAGGACCTAATGGACAACTACGTTATAAAGTTTAAGTAAATTATTTTCTATTGTAAAAGCTGGCTCTGCTCTATTCATAAGAGGAAGCTGATGAGTCCACTTCCTTGCTATGACAACCATGAACACTGTCATATTAATGTCAAATATTGTATTAAAACTTACAACTTTTTGCCTTCAAGTATTCTTTACTCATTAGTTGCCATAGAAACTTAAGCTTTCCTACCTAAAATTACTGTTGGACAGTTTACCAAGTTTCTTCTTGTGCTAGTCTCTTTTACTTTATTCTTCCCTTCCTGGTATTTAAAGACTGCAGTCATATCTGCTCTAATCCTGGATTAAACAAACTAAGCTCAGAATTTAGTTTTCACTTCTAAAACAGGCCCTTCATTCTCCTGATCACCCTAGCAGTTCCCCTCGCATCTGCAGTTTGACTTCACTTCTCTTCAATTAAGGTGATCAGAATATAGTATTAAAAATAAAACTTTCAGGGAAGTAATGCCTCTTGTGAAGAATGAGTATCTGTACAGAAGTTAGTTTACTAAATATACTACATTGGCATCTCACAGTTATCTTGTGGTCAATTAATACTGTCATCCACAGTGACCTAAAATTAATGAAGTCCCATCTTAATGGTATAAATTCTTAGTATTAGCTTTAGCTGAATAGTGCTGTACTTTGTATAAGAAAATTCATTGACTTATTCTGATCCTCAAGGTCCTTTCAATCAGGCTTGATATCATAATTTCCCTCTGTATTAATAACTGTGTCATCAACGAATTTAATACTGTATCACAGTTATTCATTAAATAAGATTAGTCCACAAGACTTTAAGAGACTTGAGTAAACTCCATATAGCTGACAGGTTAATCTATCAATAAGACACACCAGTGTACTCCCCCAAAAGAAACACGCATTTCCCTTCCTCTTCAGCAAATTTCTTTCCCCTCAGAGTTCTGTACTATTCCTTTTTATTAAATACTTCCCCTATGAAAAATATTTTGAGGTTTTCCAGACAGATTTGATGCACTTAATTTTTCTGCCCAGAAAACCAGTTACCCTCTTAAGGGACATGGCCTGATTTCCCATTTCCCCTTGGTTAACCGATACTGACTTCTATTTAATTTCCTGTTATCATCATAACTTCCTTTAGCATTCCTCTCTTGAAAATACATTCTCAAATATCTATTGCATGTGACCGCATTTGCAACCATTCCAAATGTTTCTCTCATATTAAATTTGATATGTCATTGCTATTCTTCAACCACACAGAAAATTCTTCACCTTGATAAATCTGTACTTGAAAAAGTCTTTGCTACTGTAACGAGATTTAAACACGCCAGTACTCTTAAAACTCATGCCTGGAGATTATCTTGTTCTCCTGGCTTTGTGAACACATTAGCTGAAGGACCAGCATGATGTCTGACAAAATGATTCACAGAGGTAAGTAAGAAACACATTTGTGAAGTATGAAGAACAAAGAGGAAAAGTAAGAAACGGCAGCACAGGCAAAGGGGTATATTTTCAAATGAGGTTCAACAATAGAGAACTAATAAATTGGAGGAATATAGAAAAGTATTCCAGAGAACTGCAAAACACTTCCAGTTAATGTCCCTTCTCCCAGAGTTATTATTTTCATGGCACTATGCCGTAAGATCTTGTCAGTCCTAGAATGATATGCTAGAACTTCTGAAGATGACAACAAAGGTCTTAAGCCTGAGAACCAAGATTTTACCTTGCTACTTCAGGACCAGAAAAGACAGAAGAGTAAATTCTACAGTCTGCAAAGCACAGGAGGCATCAGGTCCCCCACTGGCCAGCAGCTGCACGTTTTTCAGGTGCACAGTGCACTCTAAGTATTAATATAAATCACAGTACAGTGACATTCTTTTGTCAGCAGAAATAGTATCACAATCAGTAATTAAGCAGATACTGACATTCCTGTAAGAGACAAAAAAAAAAAAAAACCAAAAAAAAAGAGAAACCAAAGAATTTGATTACTAAGTGAAAGCCTACATCAGTTGCTCACATGCAGATTCAAGTGTTCCTGGTGCTGAGTTCAGCTACATGAATCCCAAAATTAAAAGTATTGGTCAAAACAATCTGGCTTAACCTACCTTAGAAGTCTTTCATATTTTATAAAAAATCAAAGTATTAATTGAAAAAACATGTAGTATCTATTCTCTAATGCTGTGGGCTAGGGACCAAACCACAGTCTCTGGGCTACTGATCTGTAGGAATATAAATTTACAGCTGGGAAGAACAGGATCTGTTCTCAAGTAAAGTTCTGTAATGACGACATCAAACCCTTCAAGTTCTCTTGGGCTCTCAGACATACTGGCTTAAATAACTTAGAAATTATTGATAAAATAATAAAATATGTATGTATTGACATGAGTTATGCAAGGAAATGGCATGACTCATTAACTTAATACAGGTTACTATCTTCAATTCACAATTTCCTGGTATTTAAATAACTGTTGATCTAAAGAAACCCTAGGGGCGTAAAGCAGATCTGTTTCATTTGTCATTGGTATTTTTACTAAGAGCTCACTCATCACTGCCGATGGTGAAACTGTATTTACCAGGAGTTTAACAGCTGACTCTGTTAGGACACAAAGGTGCATTTCTCATTGACAAAGCCTTGTCACAACATACCAAAGCTGCATCTCTTTCAGGTCACAAAGGCTCAGAAAGATTAATGTTACTGTAATACTAAGTAAATGTTTAGTTCCCTTGGTTATCCCATTTCAAGGCAACTCAAATAACCAATGCCTCTTGTATAACCAGTTCACACCATGGCAGTAAGAATAAGAAAGTTACCATGTTTAGCTAAGAATGTTCTGAAGCTCAGTGCTTATTACAAACAGGCACGTCCCTTCTTTCAAATTGAGATTTAGGGCCTGTAACTCAGTCCCTCAGTCTATAAATAGAATATAGAGCTCAATACTGATCAAGAAGAAAAATCAGCTGCATCCTCACATGAATTCTTACTGAAAAAAGTCAGAATACTACTAGCTTCTGAAAAACATATCCACAATTACATTAAAAAGCATAATTCAATATAATTTGGCAAGTCATTTCCATGCCATTTCCATTCCATGCTTTGTTTCTTTCAGAACAAAGTTGGAAATTCTGAAATAACATATTTTATTATACCTAAGAGTAACAGCCAGGAACTCGTCTGTCCAAATTTTTTTAATTCTTTTTGTTCAGCATCAGTGTTCAGTGAACCAAACCAGAATTTCAGAGTAATCTGTTTCTTTTGCTTCTACAAATTTGCTTTTTCTAATATAAAACAGAAAAATTGTAAACAAGCTCTTTTGTCACTTACAAATGTGAATCTAAACAACCTGGAGGGAAAGATACTTTTAATGAAGGAATGCATAAAGACTGCTGAGACCCTTCATTAAGGTTGGCATGAAGATGCAGTCCCAGTTCCTATCAGTGAGACAGTACTGCTGGCCATCACAGCCTCCAGCTCAGTACTACATAAATAAGATTTGATGGTTATAGTGTTAAAGGTACCATATAAAACCCTGCTCCCTGAAGTCACTTCCTGACTGTCACTGATTTAAACTCCTCTCGTACAGAATGAGGACCAAGCATCAAATGCTCTTTAGCCTTGCTCACAGAATATGAATTGGAAGAAACTCCTGATGTTGTGCATTGGTAAGTCATTAATGATGACTACCTGGAACTGAAACTGTCCTTGAGAACATCTGATGTGCTTATTTCAGCCCTTGGCCTTAAAACACAAAACGTAGAAAACAACTCTCTGTTTCCTCATCTTCTCACAGAACCAGGAAACATCTGCAAATACCAAAGAGAAGAAACAATTGTAGTTGTTGCTGTAATTGCGCTTTAACCTACTGTCCTGGTCTCTATCACCTAGAAACCTCCTGGTTATAAGTCACTCATAGCAAGAGGCTCTTCTGCACATCAGCCAACCTTTTAGGAGAAACAAAAATCTTCCATTATCATACAATTTATGACGTCCTCTTCCTAGGGCAAGATGCGTTTGCGAAGAGCATGTGATCACACAAGAGGAAAAAAGTACTTCGCTGTGACCTCCGTGGTGTTTGCTCCTTTTCTGTATTTATTTTCAATTTCCCTCCTAATTGCGTTACTTGACGTTTTAATAGTCTTTCAAACAGGACCACACGAGTACCTAAGCAAGGGTGAATAGCAGTTCTTTTTCACTGAATGAGCCACGCCGGTGATACCCAGCCGTAGCTGCTGATTCTGGGGTTAGGATTCCAGAGCCCTTTCGCGCACTCCTCACGGGACGCGCTGCGCGCGAGGAGCCACACCCGCCCGGCCGGCGCCGCGCACTGACGTCACGCGGCGGCGGGGTGACGTCACGCGGCAATGGCGGCGCGCGGGAGCGCACGCGGGGGTTGGCGGCGGTAGCGGCAGCGGCCAGGCCTGGGCAGAACCTGCGGTCCCGCTCCGGTCTTTTCTGTCCGTGTTCGTCCTTTTCCGTCCCACTCTGTCCCTCTCCACCCTTCTCTGTCCCGGACCTCTTGAGCGTGGTAAGCGCTGAGTGGGGCGGGGAGAGTAGGTGCCTGGAGCTCCCGCGTGCGGCAGCGGAGGCCGTGCTGGGCCCTGCCGCTGCTCCGGCGGGTGGTTCCCTGGCTGGGCAGGGATGGGAGCGCGGTGCGGCCTGCGGGGATTTATCCACCGGTTTTAGTTTTAGCTCCCAGGGTGTTCCAGGAGGGACGCAGTAGGCCTGGCCTGCTGTTGTATTTAGTTATTTTATCGTTTATTAAGTTATATTTTAGCTATATATATGTTAGCCTGAAGGTATACTTAAGTTGTGTTATTGGTATATTTTAAAAAGAAGTAAAATAATTATTCCATGGATTCCCGTTTGCTTGAATATCAAGGTGGTCTTCATTCCTTGGATCTAAAGCCCTCCTTTTTTCTCTCCTGCGGTTTCTTTTTTAGGTAGAAAATGAAGGCCAGAAAAGGAGGGAGATTTAGATCTTCCTTTAAATTTAAACGAAAAGGCATTGAAGTAGTAGGAGAATGGAAAACCGTTCAGATCGACCCCAATCTATTTGCTGAGGAGGAGTTTCGAGATATAGTGTGCTTGGAGGAACTTACAGAGTACAAGCTAGTCAGTTCTTCCAAAGTGGGGAAAGTAAAAGAGAAGAAGAGAAGGGCTGAGAGTACTTCAGAAGAAGTCAATGAGGAGCTGGAAGAACCTGTCGTCCCTCCGAAAAAGAAAAAGAAAAACAAAGATTTGAGAAGCCAAGCAGATAAAGGCAATACTCCTAATGCACCAGAAAAAACAAATTGTGAAGATGATGGACATGTGACTGAGAGCATGTCAAGCAGAAAAGACACTCCAAAGAAAAAGAAAAAGAAGGTACCTAAAAACAAGGCTTCGCAAGCACAGGAAGCCCTTCCATCAGTAGCTACTTCTAAAAAAGGCAAAAACTGGACAACAGAAGTTTTAGGTGCCTCAACTGATCGAAAAGTTGATGTGTCCGCGTGGAAAGATCTGTTTGTACCTGAGCCAGTGTTGCAGGCCTTGAGCTGTCTGGGGTTTAGTGCTCCAACTCCAATTCAAGCCTTAGCCTTGCCTTCTGCCATTCGGGATAATATGGATGTTCTTGGTGCTGCAGAAACAGGTACAAATCTGTTAAACTGATTGTGTATGCTGGGAGCGTCCTGTTTCTCTTCTTTAAATGTAGCCCATGGTTACAAGTTTTTATATGTAAAAGAAACAGCTTTTATATATTCTAAGAGGAGAGCTTTTGTCTTTTGCGTATCCAACATATTAATAAAGTTTTAAAACATTGTAACTTACAAACATGGGAACATCCCATCTTTACAAAGGATGCAGAGCTTTGAAGTCTCAATGGGTTTTTATGCTTTTGGCAGAAGTCTCTTTTCCTGTTTCTTAAATTGGTTCTAGTTTTGGGAATGGTAAGGTGATACTCTGCAAAAGGCAGAATTAATGAAAAAATGGGTCATTTCTGCAGCAGCCAAATGTGCTCCTGGTAAGGCAAACAGAAGCCTGTTCCTGTGGAGATAATTCATACTAGTGTGGAGCAGTGAATAAACTATGGGTGCAAAAGTCATATTTGTAGCAAAACAGGCCCACCCTGTGCCCTGTCTCCTGGCTTACCTGTACATTGCCACCAGCCCTTCACTGCTTGTTCTTCAAGTGAGTATTACATCAATTTTGGGAGGTAGTCTCTCATCCACCTTGTGATCAGCTTGTGCCTTTGAGCATTGCTAATCTTCATGAAATTTGTTGTAGCTCATTGTTTAATTAAAGCTATGAAGTCTCAGAACATTATGTTCCCTCAAAGTTTTATTGTGGGTCATACCTTTGAAGTTTTATCTTTAGCACTGCAGCATTTTTTTCCCTAAAACACCTAGAGATGGGAAGCACAATTGGAAGCTGCCATGGTTTAAAGACTTCCTTTACACTGTTTTCATCTCTTCCATTTGCTTTATCTCGCTGCTTCTCTGTAAACTCGTTTACCCCTCTCAAGCAAGAAGGTAGAGTAACTAATAATATATGTAGTAATTTGCATTTTTATTTTAATTAGAAGCCACATTGATGCTATTAGCCTTAATAAGATTAGAAAGCCCTGCAGGGAGTGTTTTTGAAAATGGAACTGAAAATTTAAATGGTGTTTTTGTACTGCAGAAAAGTGCCATTTTGGCAGCGCTGGTAAGCAAATTTCTCTCTAAGTGCAGAATGGAAAGCAGGGTTGGCGGCAGGCCGTGTTGTTGCTTTGTAATTTTGTATAACCCTGAGGTAGTAGGACTGTGTTTTGCTCATTTATTTTTTCATAAGAGAAATCCAGATTCTCTCCAGAGTGTTCAGTGGATCATTGGTGTTCCTATAGAAACTTGGGAGATGTGGACAACTGCCTATTAGGAGTTGCTGCAGCCAGGAGAGGTTAAAATTCTATTTTCTGCATCCTGCAGCACCCCTTAGCATTGAGCTTGAGGAAGGAGTGTGTTAACTTAAAGAACTATTAATCATCCTTTTTTTGGTAGCGGCATTGGGAAGAGTAGCAAGATTTTGATATGGCAGTAGATCCATATGGAGGTCTGATGCAGGGAATGTCAAGGCTTATTTTTGCAGTGGGTCTAACCCTTTCTGTTCATTACTATAAAGAACTAGTGAAGTTTCTGGTTAAGGAGCCAAATCTATGTAAAATTATACAGTCTGAAACTATTTAAAAGAGCATGAATTGGCTTTAGCTGTAGTACCAAGGTACACTTTCTTTCTGGTTTTGCACGCCTATCTATGGTATGTGGTCTGTGTGTTATAAAGATAGCATGTCCTGTGAGGTGATAATTTGTTTAATTTGTGGGTGAATCTAGTGCCTGCAGAATAGTCCTGATTATCACAGCCATAATCTGTCTGTACTGACATTTGCACCAGTCAAATTGCATTACGTTTAATCCACGATCAGCAGTGTTCTTCACCTTAAAAACAGATGTTCTGGTAATACAGAATCTTGCTATATAAGTGCTCTAAGTACAGGTTATAAACATTTTCTGATTCAAGTGCAGACATAAGTCATAAAAGACCTCCCAGACATGCAAAAAGGTGGAGAAGTGGATACGAGACTTCGCAGCAGTGCTGGTCAGGATAATGACACTGGACTTAGCTGTTTATTAAATCATATTAAGGTTCTCCCCTAAACAGGTAAAATTCTGTGTTGCTGAATTTGGCAAACATTTACGGCTTTGTGATATGGACGGGAATTGAGATGAGATTTCCAGAGGACTGCTTTCCAGCAGTGGCCTATTACAGGAATGGTGTAATAGTGTCTTGTACTCTGGATGCTGATTTCAGGATTAGTGAATTGCTACATATGAGAAGCTTAACTGGGGTGGATGTGCTACCAGGCTTTTCCTAATGTCTTTATTACTGACATAGTTTAGAAGGGAATATGCAGCAGGGCTGTAACTTGCAGTTTGGTACAGTGAACCCTTGCAATTAAAAATGCTTTTGACAAGCCCCATCGCTCCAAAGTGGATTCTCTCTTTTAAATTAGATGTTTGTGTTCCGATTATAGAAATGTGACCTGGTGCAGTGCTAGATCAGGAAATTAGACAGTGGAGTATTTCAAAAAAGTTTCTTAGAAAGTTATAAATACAGGACTATAAACTGAAGATGGAAGCCAATGCTTCAAGTGCATTCCAGTTTGTCCTTGGCCTCATTTGCTATTCCTTTATTTGGAGAACGTTGATTAGAACTTTCAATTAGGGCCTGGTATTCTCCTTATGGGCATACAGTTCTTTAAAAATATCTTGTCTGCAACTGGAGCTTTTAAGAAACACTTTCAGAACAAATAAATCTGCCTGACTTGTTAGAGATTGGAAAAATACCTGTTCCCCAGGAAATATGCTATGGGTGGTGTCAAGGAGATGTATAGAGGTAGCAGGAGAAAAGATGCTATTGCTGCAAGTTTCTGGTCTTCTAAAGACCAGGAGTTTGCATCTGTTACAACAGTATGTTTTAAGAACACTGTGTGATTGGCTGTTGCTTTTCTCATCTTTTTAAATAAATGACTTGTCAGTCTGTGTTATTATTCTTGTTTGTTTTTTTAGGAAGTGGCAAAACGCTTGCATTTGCAATTCCAATGATTCACTCTGTGCTGCAGTGGCAAAAATCGAATAACTCAACAACCAGAAATGACAGTGTTTCTAAAGAGTCCCATCAGCATCAGGATAAAACAAGATGGGAAAATGGGGATGAAGCAGAAAAAGTAACCCATCAGCAGGTTGGAGATAGCAGAGATGAAGATGATGCATCTTTCACAACAGGCTGTGTGAAGGTGCTGGAAAATGTTGAATTCAATTTTGATGATGAGACACATACTGTTGGCTCCCATAAAGAGAGACCTCTTTTAGGACTGGTCCTTACTCCTACAAGAGAATTAGCTGTACAAGTAAAACATCACATTGATGCAGTTGCAAAGTTTACAGGTATGTAGATCCTGCAGGTCACGTCTCAGTTTACACTGTGTTTGGATCTTTGCATTGGTGTTGAGCCAGAATGTGTACCACACTTTCTTCCATAAAATCATAAAATTGGTGTATCTTTTGAAGGGTTAGAGTTTGTAGTCGCTCTTGTGTGAGAAATGCATGCAGATTCTTCAGTGCAAAGCATGTGGAAGTAAACATTTAATGTGAGCTATTTTGCTTTAAAATGTGTCTTCCTTTGAATAGGTGTTGATTCATGCTCTCACAACACAGAGTTAGTACTAGATACGTGGCCACAGCTAATTTTTTTTCTACTTTCAGATAATGTAGGCTATATATAAACAATAATTTCATTATATATACAATTTTGATTATATATATAATAATTTCATTTTTGACAGGTATATCAAACTTTGTATATACTGCATATTTATAACTTCATTCTATCTATTAAAAAGAAAAGTTATGGCCATAAATACTTTGTGTAGATGGCATTGCTGGATTGTCTGACTTACCTCCTGCATCAAACCATGGAAATGTTACTGAGTAACATACCTGACAAAAGCAATTCCCCCCTTTTCCTTTCCTTTCCAAACCAGAAGTCAGTGCATCTGTTAAGTGGATAAGGACATGAAACTGTTGAAGATGGTGACTTTTTTCCAATTCTCTCCACTTCTCCAGTACCAGTAATTGTTTATTTATTAAAGAGGATAAGTAGTGCAATGCACTACTTTTAAGCCCATCTTCCTCTGGTGTCTGTATGTCCTGCTGTGCTCATCAGTCTGTATCTGATTACAAGGCTTATTTTAACTGCTAGGCTGAAATAATCAATTTATGTCATACAGTTCTGATAAGTGCAGTGCTATTTATGTATAAAAATCTGCTGCTCAAGCGATAATAAAGTTGCAGCAGGAGAGGAAATGTTTTAATGTTGACTATTGCCTCAAACTTGCTTTGGGAGAAAAAGCTTCACCTGGAAGCAGTGTTCCACAAGTAGTCTGGAAGAGAGATCAGTGGAAGCTTGGATACTGGAAGGGTCTTGCACAGTTTCATTGAGTTTATCATGGCCCAACGTATTCTTTGAAGAAGTAGGGTGAAATAAGCCATGTGTGAAGTCTGCTTCCAAAGATAAACTCCTTTTAGTACCTAAGCAGACTACTTAAAGCTAACGAGGTCTGTGCTACTGTGCAAGAATAATCAGGTGGGAGCATACACTTGATAGGATTATTCCGTAGCAAATGAGCGATTATTTAGCAAGATAAGCATTTCTCAGTCATATTTTTGAAGGGATCTTCTGGTTATTCTTAACAGGAATATGCTTGTTCACACAAATAACATTGAGAAAACATGAGACTTTGAAATATGCGTAAACAAAGCTGACAGCTATGGATGTGATTCTTCATGCTGTTGAAAGGTGCACTAATTCTTGGCATCGAACTATAAGGAGGATTTTTCTGTAAAATTGAGTGCATTGCTTTATGCTCAGTGTTACATAAAACCACTGAAGTTTCCTGACCAAAATGCTTGTTGAAAGTTGCAGTATAGACTGTTTAAAACACTTTGTGAAGTAGATACATATATAAAAACATTCGCTGATAAATTAGTGAAATAAAATCTGTTATTTATATGTTTTAGGCATTAAGACTGCAATTATAGTTGGAGGCATGGCTGCACAGAAGCAGGAACGTGTACTGAATCGAAAGCCAGAAATTGTAATTGCAACCCCTGGCCGTCTGTGGGAGTTAGTTAAGGAGAGACACCCACATCTTTCAAATCTTCGTCAGCTCAGGTAAAGGTGTCTTTTCAAATAGCTGGATACTGAACTGGGCAGCCCTGCATAATGCTTAGGTTTACTAACAGATTACATAATTTAGACTACATGAGATCACCTGTCTCTGTGTCAGTGTTTTGTTGAAATGCACATTGGTTATTTCGATGGAGGGATATGTCAGTTAAAGACAGTTGTAAAAAACTGATTTTTCAAAAAGAAATGCAGAAGGGTACTGTAGCTGCTCCAGCATACCTGATTCTTTTCAGTTTTATATGCATAACATCCTTTATGTGTTTAGCAGGAAAAGTTGTTCTTAAATGTGTCAGGTTTGTATTTAGCTGCACAAGTGTATTTTTACTGTGTGTTTTCCACTTGACAGGTGCCTTGTGATTGATGAAGCAGACCGAATGGTTGAGAAAGGTCACTTCTTAGAGCTGTCTCAATTGCTGGAAGTCTTAAATGATTCACAGTATAACCCTCGACGACAGACTTTTGTTTTTTCTGCCACTTTGACTTTAGTCCATCAGATTCCCACAAGAGTTTTACAGAAAAAGAATGCTAAAAAGATGGACAAGAAGACCAAATTAGACTTGTTAATGGAAAAAGTAGGAATAAAGGCCAAACCGAAAGTAATAGACTTAACAAGGAAAGAGGCTACTGTTGAGACTCTGACAGAAACCAGAATCCACTGTAACACAAATGAGAAAGACTATTATCTCTATTACTTTCTTCTCCAGTATCCAGGAAGGACCATGGTCTTCGCAAACAGCATAGACTGTGTAAAACGCCTCAGTTCTCTCCTCACAATCTTAAATTGTGATCCTCTTCCTTTGCATGCCAACATGCACCAAAAGCAAAGGCTGAAAAACCTGGAAAGGTTTGCTGAGCGAGAGAGGTGAGTGGATCTTCAGCTTCCTAGTAGAGAAAAAAAGAATTTGTATAAAGGGTAGTGGGGAGGGGAAACAACTGTGTTAGAGTAAGAGTAGGTTGGGGAAGTTAGCTAAGGATGTGGGTCCCCTGTTCATGAATCCAAGATATTAACAGTTAAGGATGGGGTTTCACAGGCTAGTTAAGGTGATGAACTGGAGTAAGTTCAGTGGAAGGCCACCAAGATGTTCCAGAAGCACTGTCTCTGCAAGAGGAGAGGCTGAAGGCACTGGGGTTTGTATTACCTTGGAAGAGTATTTTGTGGGGACCTAATGGCAGCCCTCTGATACCATAAAATGAGGTTATCCAGAAGATGGAGCCAGGCTTTACAGAGTGGTATGTGATGGGAGGATGAGGAGTAATGGGTGCAAGTTGAAATAAGAGGCTCACACTGGATATGAGAAAGGGCTTTTTCTGTATGAGGACAGTTGAGCATGGGAACAGGCTGTTTGTTCTTGGAGTTCTTTGAGGCTCAGTTGGATAAAAGCCCTGACCAACCCGGTCCAGTCTTGTAGCTCATCCTGCTTTGAAAAGGAGGTTTCACTAGAGACCTTCCTAGTTCTGCTGGAGCCTGAATTATCCTGTGGTCTGGCAGTTCATTGTGGCTGAAGGAGCTGTCACTTGCCCTGTTTTCAGACATGTTTTTAGAGCTGTCCTGCATATGTCTGTCCATGTCCTGGCTCTGCAGCTGATTTGATCCTCTCTAAGTTACTGATGATTTAATCCTCTCTAAGTTACTGAATTCCACTAATCCATCAGAAAACTAACTACTCATTGCTCATTTGCAGGTTTAGTTACATAAATTAGCATCCTGAGGGTCAGAGTATCTTTGAGCAATGCAAAAGAAAGGGTAGTTGTTCTCATCAGCATTAGTGAGCAGCCAGGGCTTACCCAAGCAGACCAGTCCTGCCATTTTAGGAAACATTGTTTTGAGGTATCTTTGGGGTGGCCTTTAGGAGGAGATTTTTGATCTCAGTACTCCATACTCCAGAAGCCTGACGATTTAGTCCTGCTGTGAACTGCTGCATGCTGTCTGGGAATTTGTACCTTGTTAATAGATTCAGGCAGGGAGAATAGAGGTTGAATTTCCTTGATGGAGCTGCAGCATCCCTTGGCAAATGTATTGATAGCATTTGTCTAGGTCAGGTGAGGTGTTTTCAGAGACTGCAGATTTTCAAGGCAAGAAATCTATGAGACCATCTTTCACAGCCTTCTGCAGATTGCAAGCTGTACAATTTTTTCTTGTTATTTCTGCTTTGAATCTTGTAGCAATAGAGTATGCATTCAGATGCCGTAAAATCTTAACAAATTTCCATTACCTTAAAGTAATTAATTTCAGTTGCTGGGAGATGTTTTTAAAACAAATTGTTCCATATCCTAGGGAGACTTTTGTCTCTGTAGTAGACTGTTTATATAAAAAAACAAATTCTTTCAGTAGTTCATCTTGTCTAGAGATAAGGAGAAATAATAATTGTTAGAGCTGAACTCCCCCTTTATATTTCTAGCTTTTAATTTACTGAGAGAGCTTATTTGAGTGCAAGTTGGTAAAAGATATTTCACCCCAAAAAAACTGTTAATTAATTAGATAATGTTAATAATGTGATTATTATCACATTATAATAGCAGCTGGTAAAACTTTTAGTAACATGTTTGTACTGCCAGAGGATCAATTGTGTTGTTAATGGTGTGGTCATATCAAGCTAAATAAATTCTTTAAAATCTGGACAGTGCACTGAAAAGTGTGATGCAGAGGCACATACCTCCCTTCCTCATTGAGCAGCAATTTGTTCTAGTGTTCTTGTGAACTGAGAGAGAAGAAAAACAGGAAAACAGGATCCAGCAAGGTAGTGAATTTGTTTACTGGAAAGAGAATAGACCTGCTGAAGGCAACATCTGCATTTTTTAGTTTTACTTTAAGAATTATTGTTTCAGGACCGCCCTTGAGATAAATTTGGTATCATTTCTGTAAGGGCAAACAGAATGCATTCTTCCAGCAGATAATACAGTATAAATCTGTTTCTTAAACTGCTTTGGTAGAATTCTAGGTGGCTGTATTTTATGTTCCTTGGCAGATGATTTACTCTTCAATTTTATGTTCATTAAATTTTGTCGCTTTCTCAGCTCTGTCCTCCTGACAACAGATGTTGCAGCTCGTGGTCTTGATATTCCCAATGTCCAGCATGTCATCCACTACCAGGTAAAGTATTTTTAATGTTTTTACTTTTTCTGGACTGGTTTTGAAATAAGTTTTTGCTGATCCAGAAACCAAACACTGTAAAGCTGTAGTTCCTGGTCCTGTGTGTAGTATCATCCCAAGTATAGAGATTAAATAATTTAAATCTCCTTAGTGCTTTGTACTTAAAGATCTCATTTCTGCAGTGACTGACTGCAGTAGGTAGCACTTTATGAATGTGTGATTATGTATCAGAAATTACATAATAGATACGATCCTCCTTGCTTTTTGCTTAAATTGGATACCCAAAGCTGTCAGATGACTCAGCCTTACAACTCTTCTCTGAGGACACATAAAATGTTTTTCTGTTTTGCAAATGGAATAACAGAGGGTCAGAAGTTAGGACAGACTCACAAAAGGTTACGCAAGGAAAATGCTGGATCAGAGAACAAAAAGTGTGTCAAGACATCATCTTTTATATTACTTTTGTCTGTGCTACACATGCAATGTACCATGTGTGTATAAAACCTGATATTCTTTGGCAACCTTGTGTCCAAAGCATGCGAGGCTGCTGGTAGCTGTCCATGGGCAGCTTCATGGCTTCTCTGAATTCTTGCAGGTCCCTCGTACTTCTGAGCTGTATGTGCACAGAAGCGGCCGAACAGCCCGAGCTGCCAACGAAGGCCTCAGCCTGTTGCTGATTGGCCCTGAGGACTTGATCAATTTTCAGAAAATCTATAAAACATTGGAGAAGAGTGAAGAGCTGCCATTTTTCCCAGTTGATACCAAGTGCATGACTTCTGTCAAGGTAAAGAAATCAGTCTTTTGTAGCCTGAGTAGTTGCTTGCTTATTTATATTACTGATATGATATTGCCTGTCATTTTCTTTTCAGGTTTCAGATGAAATTTACTCTTGAGGATCTGGATTTGAAAATTAAATTAATCACACTTTATATTTTTTAAGCAATATTTATGATTTCTCCTCAATAGGTGGCCCAAGAAAGGTGTTCAAACATAAACATCACTTAAGTTTTTCCAGAAAGAGTATAGGGAAGCGAGTATGTTTTGTGGCTGTGGAGCTGGGATGACTCTGCTAAGTATATGTAAGGCCTCCTAGGTTAGGAACAGACTAGAGAACAGTAGCAGGTCCAGGGATGTTCAGTGGTCTTCACCTGCCTCTTCGCATCTGCAGTAGCGAGTTGTCTGCTTTTCTAAAAGTTCCTTTACCTTGAGGTCACAGCTGCCACTGAACCCTGTCAAACTGAGTGTGTTTCCCTTTTCTAGGTTATTGGCCGTTTTAAGGGGGAGTATTCGCTAACTCACAAGATAAACATTGTTTTGCAAATCCTAAACATTGTCTAAGAAAGCATCTAGTCACTGCAGATTTTCTACTTCTTGAATAAGTGACTATTTCATGTCTCAGCATTCTCTTAACAGCTTGGATGATGTCAGTCATGTACAAATGGAACATATTTAAATACTGGATTTTAAAGGAATCCAGCTGGAGTTGAAGTTTCTGAATATTGCAGAGTCATTGAGAACAGGCTAAAATGCAGGCAGTCAGATAATACAGCAGGTGTCTTCCTCATGGTATTCTAATTCAGATTTACCTAATTGGCATGGACTGAGCCCAGGGTCTACCCCAGTGGCAACAGCCATATCCTCACCTTGGGAATAATGACAGCAAGTTTCAAAACCCAGGCTTTCTGCAAATAGGGTATTTTTTTCAGGAGATGTAGCTTTCTGGAAGAGGAAAGAAAATCAAATAAATGCTTCCACAGATTTTTTTTTTCCTCCTCCTAGTAATAGCAAAGAAAATCTGATTTCCACCCTTATCTCCCCCATTGCCCCCTTCCACCCACTAAATGTTTCTAGTTACTGGAAAAATCTGTTGTTTCAAAGAGTGTTTCTTCAGAGGTTCCTTCTGTGTTTCTTGATGAGTATTTCTTGGCTCTTATCGTGCTCTATCAATTAATGGGCAAATAAACACTGTTTCTACACTTTCATTTTCCTGTCATCATCTCACAATGATCGTGCCTAGCTGTAATAGTGCTCCTCTCCCCAGAAGAGATGTCTTTGTAATTGTAATTGCAGGACTCCAGCCTCATAAGCCCTTGGAACAGTCAGGTGTTATTTATGCTTTGTCCTGGGTTTAATCACAAAGTCACTGCAGTTGGGACTAATAGTGCTGCTGGTTCTTTATGTCTGTCCCTTTGACACACTCATTCCCTCCGTTTGCATGCCTTCATTCAAGTTCAGGAAAAGCCTGAAGGGGTTTCGCACTTGAGAGGACTAGAATTGTTGAACCAGGATAGACTTAAAGAGGACTTAAATTTTACAGAGATGGAAAAGCTTACTTGAAATTTCTTGTAATGATTTAAGAAGTGACTGACTGAGTAGTCCACTGCAAGCATAATTTCTTTTCTCTCTCTCTCTGTGGTAATTATCCTGGCAGTCCTGGCTGGTACCATTACTATGTAGCACCAGACTATTCAGTTTCCTACACAAGGTTTGTTTTATGCAACTGCAGGCACATTCCAAAGAGCAGAACTTGCTTCTGGTTGGTTCATATTTACTGTTAGTGCAGATTTTCTTTCCACAGTGAATTAGTTATTTGTTTGGCCCAGCTGGAAGCCTGCAGGTTAAGTTTGTTGGAAATCTTTGTTCCACCTGCGTGCAGCTGGAAAGAAGGACAGGACATTTTGTCCTGTGCCTAACCAAGATCCAGGTGTGTTCCTAAAAACATAAGCTGTTCCTTCCATACGGCCTGCAGCAGTTTACTTTCTTCAGAGTGGGATGAAAGTAGTGGCTGCCCCTTACTGCTGAGGCTAATAACTTTGAGATCAAGCTGTACTATATGAATATGTAACTTGGAAATTATTGATATCTGAATCATGGTTTGTTCTTGATGTCTCTCACGTGTTTGTAATGATTTGTTCACAGAAGGTTGAGTTAACATTCAGGTATGTTTCGTAGTTGAGATGTTTTAGAAGTCAGATTTTATCATGAGTCTGAAGAGGTAAAGCACTAGCGAATGATGATGTCTTTATTATGTGGTGCATCTCCTGGGACATGCATAAGGAACAAAAGTGTCTCTACACCCCAGTTGCATTGTAGTGCATGCTGTCAAACACTTGTTCTGCTTAAGTACCCCACATTTAAACCTGATTATAATGTCTAAATGTACATTTGTTGCAGGAACGGATGAATTTGGCAAGGCAGATTGAGAAGGCAGAATTTTTCAACAGTCGGGCAAAGCAACACAACTCCTGGGTCCAGCAAGCTGCAGAGGCTCTTGAGATTGATCTTGATGATGATATGTTGATGGGCAAGTAGATGTTTTTTCATGGTTATGCTCAGTAGGTCCCATAGTGCTGGTGTCCAGAAGCCTCTCTGTGGCAGAAAAACTTCAAAAGCTGCAGGGCAGAAGTGGCAGGGGAAGGGAAAGGAGTGTTGTTGATGCGTGGTGTTAGTGGTGTTTTCAGGATGATCGCGCAGCAGACAGTGCTGGAGCTGAGGGAGTGAGGTGTGACAGTTCTGGCAAGTCGCAGACAAGTCTCCATGTTGTAGGACAAGAACTGTTGAGCTTCTGGCAAGCATTCCAGAGTAATCTAAGCAGCCCAGCATGTCCTGATTGAGTCTTTTCCCCTCTTGTCGTAAAGAAGGCTGTTTCCAGACTTCTGCTTCTCTCTCCCACTCCCTTGTAGTCAGGCATCAGGACAGGAGCTTGACAGCTCTGTGTGGGAACACCCAGGAAGTGCTAGGGAACACCAAATACTATGTGAGCCTTAAGTAGGTTGAGTTGTGTGGGCTAAATGGCCAATGTATGCATTCAAGTTGATAAGACTTTTGGTAGTTTGTTAGAAGTAAATAATTTCTTATATTTGTAAAATTTAATATTTTGCAGATTGTGACTTGAGAGAATGTGTAGGGCTGTACAACTGCAAGTGGCTATTAGTTCAATGCCATGAAGGTTTGCAAAGCTTAGATGCAGTGTAAAATGCTGCATTGTGTTCATATTTTAGGAGCTGGAGGTATGATTTCCTACAAGTTCTTTGAAGGCAGGCTGAATAGGGTTGCTGCAGGGGTTACTTCAGATTAATCTGCTTCTAACCTGTTAGCTGCTAAATATGCTAATACCTTAAATTTGAAACATGTTTAGATTAATAGCTTTCTTTATTCATGGCTGGACTAGCTGATTCTCAACCACTTTGCAAGCAAACACTAACCATCTCTGTCTAAATTGATCAGGAGTGCTTTCAGATAATTAGCACTCTGCTGTCTTGTTTTGACATAATCAGAGTATGCTGTGCTTTGGAATGAGTTCCCAAACAGCACATCCAGTCCAAGTTGTGACTCTCAAGTGAAACACTTCGTAATTGCCATATAGAAATTTGCCAGATTTATGCTTTTAAATGTACTCAGTCTCTAATTCTTGTGTAGCTTGTTGGAGACCAATTAAACTCTCAGTCATTCCTCCTATAAATGAAGTGCCTCTTACACAGTTACAAAGGATTTAGTAATGTGCTTTCAATTTCACCTTACAGCAACCTTGATTTCATTTTTCTCTTCAGTTGAGGCCTTAACTATGGTTACTCGGTAGTTACAATTCTTCTCGATCTTGTTACCTTTTGAATAGCCTGGGTGATCTGAAAATTGGTCAGAGATGACTGGAAAACTGGGAGCTGAGTGTCCTTAGAGAGAGAAAGCTGGGCTTAGCATCTGCCCCTATCACCACAAAGGCCTGCAAAGCAAGTTTTTCTCTTGTAACATTCTGTATCTTTGATTTCTGCCCCAAGGAAGAAAAGCTGATGAGCAAGAAGAAAGCCAGAAGCAAAAGATGCTGAAAGGGATGAAAAAACAACTGAAACATATGTTGTCCCAGCCACTGTTTAAAGTCCTTATGAAAACCAAGTACCCAACACAGTCTGGAAAACTACTCCTGCCTCAGACATCAGTGGGCATTTCAGCTCTAGGTGCTGTGTCCAAAAAGCAAGCCAAGAAGAAGAAATCAATAAAATTAAAATAGATAACAGCAAGATCATTCAGTGTGACTGAAGCAAGAATTATCCTCATCAAGGCTGTCAATCCTTACGGAGGATCCCAGCTACAAGACAGATTGTATAAGGATGTTGCCTATGTATTGGCTGTGCAGGCACAAAAAAATGTTGATTTAAAGGGCTCAGTTAACATCTGGTTCATTACTGTTGAATCATGTCTTGAATCTTGGGTTTTTATGTTCTTACTTTTTTTTTAGATCTCTATATTAATAGAAGTTAATTAGTTTTCACATAGTTCTGATAATTACTCCATTTTGTGAGATGGGCAAAAGTTACTGGGTAGAATTCACTGTGGGCATACTTCAATGATAAAAGTTGATTTGAATTTTAGTGTCTTTGAAGGACAGGGGAAGGTCAGCTATGTACAGTGCGAGTACAGCCTGAGCTGGTGGTAGTGGGAGGTTTGGCTCTTACTGCCTCCAGCTCAGTGCAAAAGGCAGCAAATACAGATAATGTTACCAGCAAGTCTACAAGTCTGATTATGGAAATGTCCCACTTTTCTTTCTCTTCTGATAATGTTTCTCTGTTCTGTTCTCCACCTGGTTTAATTCCCTTAGTCCTGTGTTAATATATTTTGAATGTGCGAAAAAGAGTTAAGGTGGTAATGGGCCAGGACTGACCCTGGGAGATGTGTAAATTTTTTGAGGAGTATGTGTTGCTACTCAATGTTTTCTTAATTAATATTTGAAGTAAAGCCTGTATTTGAAAACATGTTAGAACCATAATCTTTGCTGTAATGGAAAAGATGATGTTTTAAAATGTCACATTTGAAGATTGCTCCCTGATAATTATGCTTTTAAGTAATTTTAACTTGATCTTGGCAAATATTTCTTACAACTATTTTAAAAAATATGTCAGAAAAATATATTTTGAATTTTTGTTAAATTATATCTGCCATAAACTTCAAAGCCTGTGTCTGCTTTCAGTTACTTGAAATTTCTAAATCCCTTATAGCTGATGCTGTTTGCACTTAGCAGGCAAGGAGAGGGGAAAAGCCCCCAAAAGATAAGACAGTGGAATCTGTACTGGTGGGAGGACAGGTAACCTTCACCTGCCAGCTCTGGATGAGGCTTAGTTTCTGTGTCTCATACAATATGGAATGAACCAGTGTCACTGCCATGATAGGAAACACCAATTTACTCAGCTGCTCAGGGAAATTTTCCTGTGGAGTTGAGTGCCCCCTCTAACACTTGCTAGTTACATGAGAATAAAAAACTCTTTATTCTTTCATCTGGGTAAATAATTGAAGCCCCCCCATGTCTGGAGGTCTTTTCTCTTTCCATGCATTGCTGAAGAAGAGCTGTGACAATGTAATCATAAGCATACAGAGCTTATTAATTATATGAGACTTTCCCTGCAATGCACTGTTTGTCTCATGCCCTTGGGAGCAGAGGGGAAGTTTGGGGGAGAAGAGATGGTAAGGTTCTGTTTCCTCACTCGTGAAGAGACACAGCTTTGGAGTTAATGTGACATCTGAAAAATAAAAGTAATTTTATGATGGTTCCTTGTAAGGAGGGCTGAAAACAGGAACTGAGCAAAGGTAAGCATGCCGTCACTTCTGTGCCATTTTAATCAGACTTATGACAAGGAAGCTTGAATTGCTTTTGCATCCCTGAAGGGTTTGAAGACCAGGTAGGACTTTCCTGCATTTTATGATGTATTTCTGTTGCCATTTCATCAGCAAAATCAAGGCTGAATCCTGATACACCATCTTGTCTGAATCTGCATGAGGTAGGATTTCTGGCAATTTCTAGTTCCACAAGATCATGAAGAGAGCTGAACTGGGGGACAGCAAGAGTATTGTTACTTCATTTCCATCATTGCTATGAAGTGTTTTTGTTTCCCTGTGTTTAACAACCCAGTTCTCACACTGTTGCCCACTGTCTTGCCAGGTCTCCCCAGGATGGAATATGGCACTTGTGCCCTCCTTGCTGCCTTCATAGAATCATAAAACCTAATGCCACCATGCCCATTAAGCCATGTAGCAAAGTGCCTCATCCACTCGGTTTTTGAACACTCCAGAGATGGTGACTCTACCACTTCCCTGGAGAGCCTGTGCCAGTGCTTAATGGTTCATGTTTGCCTGTGGGACATCCTCTGGGGCTGGTTTTCTTCCGTAGCCTCTGATGTGCTCTGCATGAGCTCTCAATGCTTAAATGTACTGATGCTGCACCCCACAGGAGCTCAAGCAGAGTTTGGACCCTAAAAATACCTCAGTGTCTTAAAAAGAATACTTTAGACACCTAGAGCTCTGAAAGCTCTCTTGTGGCTGCCTGTTATGCCTTTTCATTATCTTACCAGGATACTCTGAGTCTCCTAACTAGAGGAAAAGCCTTGTATTTCCTTTAGCTAATTTTAAAAAATTGTTAAACCAGTAACAGAAAGATACTGCCATTTACCTGCCTCACTCCTACGTGAATGAAGTTACTGCAGAAAGAGAGGACAGTAAGGCAGAATGTTCTGTCTAGCTGATATGCATGTGTACTACTGGTGCAAGTAAGACAAAGAATTTTATATCAAGTCCATATGGGCGGTGTAATCTTAGTACTTTTATCAAATATGTGGTATCAATTGTTTCTGTAATGCTCTGCTGGCACAGCAGTTATACTGAGGCCTCAAACAAGTAATCTTATGTTTTGTGGAAGCTTATGTCTGCTGAAATACCCATTAATTAAAGGACTTACTAAGTCTGTTTAAGCTGTCAAAGCAGCTTCCAAGTAGATTAATAAAAGCATGACTTCAGCAGAGTGGTAGTAGGGTACAAGCTGATACAGAGCAACCAGTACCATCTAATAGAAAACTGAAACAACACAATAGCTTCTGAACCTTCATTTTTGTTTTCTGAATGCGTGGGGCCAGTTGACCTCATGCCTGCCACAGAGTTCCTGGTCTGTCATACTCTATAAAGAGAAAGCAGAGTCCCTGCAGTTTAAGGCATCTGCTGAGGAGATAGTTTGGACAGGATCTCAGGTATTAGACCAGAGAGTTTCCTGACATTCCCCATGCCTTTTCTTTCCTCCCCTGTATGCTAATAAAACAGCAAGTTAGCAGAGCAGAAGCTGGAGTGGTGCCTTGCCATATGCCAGCAGCCCAGGCCCACGGCTGGCCATGTGGCACAGGGGAGGTAATTCACACCTTCCTGAGACAGGGCCGGGTACCACACGCTTGCTGCAGTCAGTCTGTGTATCAGGTCCCTGAGGCAGAGAGGAGATGGCAAAGGGACACTTCTTGACAGCCTCACCTCACACAGCCTGACACAAGCAGGAAAAGCTGGTAAGAAATGCTGTGCTTTCCTGGGTGTTAGAACACCCACTGCTACGTCCTGTGCTAGCAGGATGTGTTTTTTGGGTGCCTGAGCTATTCCAGACTGATGAATGGCTTGGTGAAGGAAGGAGCTCAGAAGATCATGAATTGAGTGACTGGAACAGACTGATAATGTAGCAAGAAACAATATGTAAGTAATACCCAACAGTCATTGCAGAAAAGTAGGATGTTACCAGTAGTCATAGGTTTGGGAAGAAGAAGGGAGGCACAAGCCAGAAGGGCTCTCTTTAGGAAAATGGTCCTGGTTCTGTAACCCTCTATAGATCCCCTCTATAGCCCCCTTTGACACTCAGGCAGATGTTGTCTGATACTGCTCTGGTCTGTGGGAGATTTTCTATTTCAGCTTCTTTTTTTTGAAAGATATTTCAAGGCTTCAGTGTTTTCTCAAGTCAGTCACAAGCTCCTCCTGGGTTTGGCCTCACAGAGTGAGTAAAAGAAAAATAATCTGTCACTCCTGTGGCAAGTTCATTGGCCTGGGGAGGCAAGTGAATAGAGCTTGCAAGTGAATATGTTTCTTTGCCTTGGCATTCAGCAGCTCTTGCTGTGAAACTGGAAGAAATTGTAGCCAGTTTCCAGAGCAACCAACTTCAGATGGTACAAATTGCCAAATTTCTGTAGGTGAGAGCTGCAGTTACAGAACACCAACAAAAAACCTGACTTGGAAAAGCGGAACGGGCACTACAAGGTACACGTGGGCTTTAGTACCACTGGGCTAATTAAAGGTGTGATTATTTTTTATTATTGATGTAATTATATCACTCTAATCACTAGTGTGGGTAGTTTTTTAGAAGTAAAGTTTATTTTCCCTTCCTTATATCTATATCTATATCTATATCTATATCTGTATCTATATCTATATCAGCTGTCAGGTGTCATGGATTTACACACACTGGCCATCATAACCGGGTCCAACCCTAGGATCCCTAGGGTTGTGAAGTCCAAGTGAAGGTTTCCAACTACTCTTTTGTTAGTTCTCTGGTTACAGCTGTGAGCATCTGAGAGGGACCCCTACCCCAGATCACACCCCTCAGTTATACCCACACCATCCATCACCAATCCACATGTCCAGTCACTTAATTCTGGTCAGTGGTCTCTGAGTTTCTTACTGGTTTTCACTGTTTCTGAGCTGGGCTTCTTAAGTTACCTCATTCTCTTGGAACTGTTTCCTTGGTCCTTGCATTCCAGAAGACAAAAGAAACCAAAACATCTATAAAAGGAAGGTTTAATACCTGAACTGTAGTAACTATTTTGGTATCTTAAGGTATAGAAGACAATGCAATAAAAAAACTTGTTGGAACCATCTGTCTGGTGTCTTTTTTTCTTGTAGATGTACTTGTGTCCCAGGTATAAATTTGGTAACCTATTCCTCTCCATCCAAGAGGCATCCCCCTAGCAGGGACAGAGGTGGCAGATACAGCTAAGTGCCTACCAAACACTATTTCTGCAGGTGGCACGAAGTATTTCTAATATCCCATAGCTCTATTCCTAAAGGCCATTTCACACCCTCCTGACTACAAATTCAAGAAATTTTATTTTTGAAAGTCCTGTTCATTCTTTCCCCCTCTCCTGAGGACTGTGAATAATGCTGAATGTGTAGTTGTCACTGTGTTCCTTAAGTTTTATAGATGTTGTTTAGTATTCCTGCTGGAAAATGAGAACCCCAAGCAGGTTCTATGTTTTCAGGTACTCCATATCTGGTAAGGATGCTTTAACCACTCCCACAGCAGCAGTTTTCCTGGTAGGAAAAAGTCTACCCATTCTGAGAACTGATCCATGATTACCAATGCTCATAAGAGGCATGTCAGCATAAACACTTTGCAGTCTTTGAAAATGGGAAAGATTATTATGATTGTCCTTCAACCTCTTGTTTGTGTTTTTCATTGGAAAACTTCCAACATGTGAGACAGGAACTCACAATCCTTTTTATTGCCAGATATATTCCAGAGACTGACCCCATTTTTCAATCTGGTTAAAGATTGTTATCATCTCTCCATGTGTTTTATCATTAAACCATCTAGCCAAGTCATTAAATACTTTCTTGGTAGAATAGGTTATCTCCCAATAGTCCAAATTCCAGTTTCATCTTTCACAGCCTCCCAACTTCACCATTAAGCTCATTCTTGCTGAGTAACCTTTGCATATATTTGGGCTGGATTATTGATCTCTAGTCAACCGTCAGCAGAAGGTGTTATTATGGTGGCACACTCGTTATAGGTTGTTGGACTACAGCTTTAGTTGCTTTATCTGCTAATTCATTATTTGTTCTGCTTTTGCTGGATCCTTTGATTTGAGCTGGACAGTGCACTACAACAATTTCCCTTGGAAGCTGAATAGATTCCAATGGCATTCAGATTTCAATTTCATTAGAAATATACTTTCTTGCTGAGGTGAGGAACCTTCATTCTTTCCATAGCATACCCATTGCATTACACACTCCCAAACCTTACCTAGAATAAGAATAAACACTGCTGATGTCCCCACCACGCTGCTCTTGCTAACACAGTTAATTCCTCAAGCCTTGTACAGGTTCTGCTTCAAGTACCTCCAGGTTTCTCACAATCTGTCGGTGATAAGGGTTAGATTTGAGTTCTTTAGAGGTTGATCCAGCAGATCTTCCTGTGTGCAGTTGGAGTGAAACACAGCCCTAGCACAATCATGACTGGGTTCATCACCCTAAGGAACAGGCAGTAAAGTTGCTGGATTCAAAACACTACATCTTTTAAAAATAACATTATTCTCACTTAAGATCATTAAATGATCTTAAATCATAGTGCTGTGTCGTTTGTGGGGACAATGCTCGGGTAGCGCATTGCTTCAAAATCAGCTTTCCTTCCTGCGGCACATTCGGGGCTGAGGGATGCCCCGAGGGAGACGCCCGGCTGCTCTCTGTGCCAGCGGCCGCTCCCGCCGTGCGTTCACACGGAATTATTCCCGTCCAGGATGCAGATTCGCCCAGCGCTGAGCCACGGGGCGGCGGTGTGGCCACGCTGTGGAGGGAGAACTGCGCCCGCTACCGCCTTGCTCTCACTCACAGAGATCTGAGGATCTGGAATAATTCAGAGTCGATTCAGTGCAGGAGCAGAATCTCCTTTTATACTTTGGAAATCCTTTCCTCTCTCCGGACCCCAGTGTATAAGCCCCACTCCCTCTGCCTCGGTAGCTTCTCCCCCAATATCCAGGGTCTGCGGTATTATACTGTGCCTAAAAATCCACTCTGTATCTTTTAAGTGATCTTTAAACACACTGGAGAATATCGTAGGAGAGCCAGTGAGCCCTTGGGGCAAGGAGGTCTCAGTTGTTGATTTGTTCATATAAATGCAAACAGATGCTGGCTGCCTTCTGCTGCAGAAATGCTCAAACCTAGAGGGTTTTAAAACCCTGGAGGGACCCCTACCTCAGATCATGCCCTCAGTTATACCTGTACCAGCCATTACTCAATCCACATGTCCAGTCACTTAATTCTGGTCAGTGATCTCTTGATTTCTTATTGGTTTGCACTGTGCTGAGCTGGCCTTCTTCTGAAGTTACCTCATTCTCTTGGAATTGTCTACTTCATCCTTGTCCTTATCTTCTTAATTTCACTCACATCTGCTGGATTCAGCTAGTTCTGTGTTGTCAGTATTCATTTTCTCAAAAAATTTACTCTCAGTCAGCCCTTGCAGCCTAGAGCTTCAAGTGCTTTAGTTACCAGTGCTAAGCAATTAATGCCAAATGAGTCTATTCAGAAAGAACAGTTAAATGTCTTCTTTAACACATGAATAAGGTATGAGTGCAGTCATTGCTGTTTCTTATAGTGTTAATTCTAAACTGGCTCAAGTGAGGCCATCTCCATCATCTCAGTTCTGAGATGACCTCACAGTGTGGTTTTCTTGGCAAGTTAAAAAAAAGTTGTGAGAATTAATTTGCTGAAATATTTCTCATTAATTTTCTTTGTTTTTCTAGGTTCTCAGAATCTCCTAAATTCCAGCTGGGAAAAAAGTTTATTCTTGCACATATATACATGTATAAACATCATTGGAAATTATGACCCTTTCATCATAGAAATTTTCAAAAGTCTATTTTCTAGTACATCATTAAATTATATATGTGGATACACATGCACACAATGTGACTTTTTAGCTAATTAAACTGCATATTTTTGTATTAAAAGAAGTATTATCATTAGCTCCACACCCCCAGGAGTTGCCTCATTCATTTAAAAAATGAAGTATATGTTTACCAAATGATAAATGAAAGTGAGCTGGGAAAAGTGTTGCCATCACAGATTTCAAATGAAACAAGAAAACTTCAATGTTCTATCTCAACTAAATCTTAGCCAAAAAAAAAAAAAAAGAGCTTCCTTTAAGCCTTGAAACACGATTCCTGATACTATTTTAACTTTTTTTCTTCCTATTCCCCACACAAGGGCAACAAAAATTACATTGATTTATTGGCAAAACAAAACCAGGAATTAAGACCTGATATTTGGGGTATAAAACACCAAGAACAGGTTTATCAAGTTGAAATTTCATGTTGTTTTCTTCTTTTTAAAATATGATCACTGCAAGCAAAAAAATCAATGCCGGGTAACATTTATCAGGAACTGTTTAATTAGAAAAGGGTACCACCATTTATCCCAGCACTTTTCTGTACACAAAAGTCTTGGTGTTACCCATAGCCAGGGACAACTTCCTGCTTCCAATAAAGAAAATGTTTGCAGTTTCCATTATATGACATTCACATTTTACTGGAATGCCTTGTCATTTAAAGACAAAACAAAACTAAATAACGAACGAAAACCCTAGACTGGGAAAGGTTTGTCTATGGTATAACAAAGGAAGCCGTCTTTGTTATTCCTGCATTTTAATTGATCTGTTCCTTATACACAGATGGTGCAACTGAACTGGACTCAGTTCACGATGAATTGTGGCCTCCCAGAGAAGTTATGGTTCAAGAGCAAACAGCCAGACACTGATTCCACTGCTGGACAATCAATGCCATAAATTAACATTTCTGCTCCTTGGCGTACTTATATTTATGACCATTTTATATGCTCTGAAAAGCATCAGGCACCTGTATATATGGCATTCTTTCCCCAACAGAGGCCTAATGGACAGGACACAGGTACACACAGGACTGGTAAATACATGTTGCTCTACAAAAGAGCCAAAGCAGAGGAGTTAGGGAGGAGGCAGTTCAAGAAAAAAATTCTATGACCTTGGACTAGAACTTCATGTTCTTCCTCTCTGCTTTGTTTTTAAGCTATTAGCATAACATTTCAGATGAGTTAATGTGAAAAGTAAACACTCATTTAGAAAAATGTACTAAACACCTTCTACTGTGTGCGGAGGGAACTGGATTTGAGTGACAGCTTTTTAAGTGGTGCTTATAAAGCTTATAAGTGGTGCTAATTCCTGACAGCTCTCATTAGTTACTGATCCAGTACTATGAATACAGCCAGAACCACCAGGTGCAGACCAGGTTCCTGTGTGCTTAACAAGCATCGAGCAAAGGATTGTTCATTTCCCCAAAGTCAGAACCTCTTTGGGTATTAAATCACTTGTCCTTTTAAACCCCAGTTTGTTCAGCAGGCTGCATGGTGTCTAGAGGATAGACAGGCATCTTCCTCAGTTAATATCTGGTGACTGGTGAATATCAGGCATTGTGTCTGTGTGCCCTTCACTCAAATTCCATGATGCTTCAAAAACTTTTCTCCAGTTTTGAAAGGAAACCATCAAATTCAAAAGGCTGCTGCTGCTGTGAGTAGTAAAAAGGTCTTCTCTTTGCTTTAGCCACTGGTTTTATCTATTCTGGCAAATCTGGTAGTACATTTTTCCCTAGCCAGCATGGAATTTAAAGTAAACAGATTCTGTTTGGTTTTGGATTATAAAGTGCATAGCACATTGCAGCAGTGGATACATTGAGGGTAAAGCTGGTGGTTCAGTGATTAACTCCTGTACTACTTTCACACAGAGGTCACTTACGGACACGCGTCTTTTGTCCCATGTACGGAACTTAACCAGAGTGATGCTGCTGCACAGGCAGTGGTTATCCTCCTTGTGGAATCCTGACTTCTCCTTGCAAGAGGGAAATTAAATCCATTATGATGAAAGGAAGAGCCTTGCTCTCCCCCCAGTTCTGCTTCAGCATCTTGTATCTCAAGGTCCCTCACTGCTGCCTGTAGTTACCACCCACCTTTCTGCCTTGCTTCCCTGGTGTTGTCCCTCTCGTCTTTTTATATTTTCAACCTTTCTTATATTTATTTGTTCAGTTATGGCACTAAAACCAAATTTTCCAAAGTGTTGTTGCATTGCAGTGATTGAGAATACAAAGAGAGGTCCTGAAGGATGATAAATATTCATAGCAACAACATTTTTAATAGTTCACTTCATGGAAAAAAGAACATCTAAGATGTTATCTCTTGTTAATGTGATTTTTTAAAAAATCACGGTAGGACAGTGCAGTTTGAATTTAAACCATTAATGCTAGGGAATTCCTACTCTGGGTGATGTATTTTCCTTCAGTGTCATCCTCTTTCAAGCAAAATGCTCTGTACCTGTCTGTTAGCTCATCTCTGAAAAGAGTCTCTTCCTTAGCCCTTTTCCCAGCACGCAGGAGCATGCTAAAATAGGGATTAAGCTTGGCCTTTCTCCCATTAATCCAGCACTAATGCAGTAGCTATTTATATTGCCCAAACCTCCCACATTCTACCGCCTGGACAGCTGGCATCCCTTGCTGCTGAGCAGAGTGAAGCACTGGCTGCTGCTCCCATCACCCTCCCACTGGCAGTGGCTGTGTTTGTGCTGGTGGCTGATGGCCTCTGCCAGCCCCCACCTGTGCCTCCCACAGCAAAGAGAACCGAAAACGGGACAGCACTTGGGACAGACCAAAACATTGACAGTAAAACAGAAAGGAGAGATTTTCATGGGACAGTTTGGTTTGTTTCAGATCTACATCATGTTCCACCAGCCACAGCTGTAGTAGAAGTAGGAGATTTTCCTGGAGTCTTGCTGATTTCTTGAAGCATTACCTTTGCTCACATTCTAACTCATTTTCTGCAGCTGTTCATTGCTCCTTGGCTTGTTTCACCACAGAAACAGTTTCTGGTCAAGCAGGTGATCCACCTGGCTGTTTGTAAGCCAGAGCTGCAGCGTCCTCTGGAGGTGCAGCCACAGCAGGGCTCAGCTTAGCGTGTTACTCACTGTGTAAGGATGGGATCAGCTGCTCTGCCCATAAACACAGCAGTCTGCCGGGGCTGGTTGGGGCTTTTTCTCTGACATACTGAAGGCATCACGTGGCAATAAAGATGTCTCAAGCTGCTACCTATAGCAGCTTTGACACGCTCTTTAGGTTCCCATCAAAACATTGACACTGCTTACGCTCTTTAGGTTCCCATGAAAACATTGACACTGCTTGCAGTTTTACTTGGCAGGTGACTCTCTGAGTCTGCCTGTGTCAGGAAGAGCTCATGGACAGCTTCTCTGGCCAGCTCACAGGCCTGCCTAGGCCACCATCCTGTCTCCTGCAGGAGGCAGCAGGCTCCACATTTCAGTGTACTGATCCTCTGCAAGCATCAGAGAAGGACTGTTCTGTAACCCTTAAGCTTTTTTGTGTCTTCTGGAGCCATACAGATGTGATGTCAAATAAAATGTTCTGTTCTCTTGGATTGGAAAAAGAGTTCAGAACTCTGGTGCCTTGTTTAAACAGCTAACAGTAAAATTCAGGCTAAACTAAATTAATGGGGGGGGTTTATTCAGGGCTGGTTTTTTCTTTTGTTTTTTCTTTTCTGTGTTGTGGAGTATCATTACCTTTTAGGTGAAAATGTAGGATCACAGAATTGCTTGGGTTGAAAGGGACCACAGAGATTACCTAGCTCCTGCCCTCCTGCCATGGGCAGGGACACCTTCCACTAGACCAGTGCCTAAAGGGGCCTACAAGAAATTTTAGATTAGCTATTAGGAACAAATTCTTTCCTATGGCTGTGGTGAGGCACTGGAACTGCTTGCCCAGAGAAACTGTGGATGCCACACCACTGGAAGCGTTCAAGGACAGGTTGGACAGGGCTTTGAGCAACCTGGTCAAATGGAATGAGTCCTTGCCCATAGCAGGGGGGCTGGAACAAGATGATCTTCAAGCTCTTTTCTGACCCAAACTGTTCCATGATTCTATGAAATAAAAGGCAAGCGCTCATCTCTCCCTGGTGTTTAATGTCACAATAATCAAGTGACCAAGGATGCGACAGAGCTTGTGCTGGCTGTCTCAGATGTATTTTCACCCAGCTCAACTCATTAGCAAATTGCCAACTCATTCCAGGCTGCCTTTCCCTGCTCCGCGGGATGCTCCGGCAGTGAGCGCAGCAGGCGCAGGGTGGCACCGATGCGCTGGGAAAGCAGGAGGCTGCGGGGCTGAGCTCCCCGCATCCTCCCTGCCTGGGAGCCGAACCTGAGCCTCTGCAGCCAAACAGGCAGCAGGGACTGACCAGAGTCACTGTGAGCCACCCGTGTAATTCCCTCTGCTCCGTCAGCCTCTGCGAGAGGTGTCCCTGGCCAAGTTTATGTATCTATAAATCTCCCTCCTGTCGGTTCATGAGTGAAATGGGGAGCACTGGATATTTGCACTGCCCCTTTTACTTGGCCCTAACCTACATTATTTTTGGTAACTCGTTTATCTCAGCAACAAAGATGAAGCAGACTAGACTTTAACCTCATGTAAATCCTCAGAATCTTTCATCCATTTTGTTCTTTTGCCCTGATGTTGATCTGGGTATATTTAGTCCCAGGGATGACAATGATCATGGTTGTTCTTTCAGTCCCTCCCCAGTAAGGCAGGCTGACAGAAACTGGAAAATATCTGAGTAAAACAGTGGTGTGAAGCAAGCAGATGTGGGTCTAGACAGCAAGGACTTGTGGCAGTGGGTCATACCAACACTGCAGGACCTCACTGGTGGAAAACCTCCTAATCTAAGCACCCCCTGGAAAACACAATGGTCTCTCCCCAAAACTGTGTAATCCCTTATGGTTGTAACCTACCCCTAAATTCTACCCTTCCCTGCTCCCTGTTGGTTAAGGGAGTTTCTTCCTGCCTCCTGTTATCTGGCCCCAGATCGTCCCTATAACTGGGGGCTCTCGGGGCCATCTTGCTCTCTTTCTGCCTTGGACCCCTTCAGAATAAACGTCTGGAACTTCCAGGAGAGAGGGCCTCTGGATTCTTTGTCTCTGGGACTGCCCGAGCTGTCCGGCTCAGTGGGTGAGTGAGAACTGTGCCTGACACATCGGCACGGGTGTGAGGAGAGCCGTTCTGTACAGCACCAGAGCAGTGCTGGCTGGAGTGATCTCTCAGAAGCCATAGAGACACTCTCGGTGAATGCAGAGGCTTGTTCCACCCCCCGCTCAACCACGGCATTAAGGACTGGCATTTTGTACTCAGATGGACAAACCTGGTTGCTGTCCCAAAGATGTCCAGACACAGCAGTTCTGGATTTTCCCCATCTGCCTCCTTCCTGAAACAAGGACTGTTTTACTCTCCTCACTTTTGTTCATAAACAGTCTCAACTGATGCTTGTTGTGGGTTTCTCTTTTGGAAATCCCACTCAGATGCTTCAATCATTGGTACTTACACTCTGAAGACTCCTAATTGTGATGCTCTCAGAATCTGAGACCAGCTCTCCCTTTTAACTGGTTAACTGTGTGTAAATCTTGGTGGGGCAGCAGCAGGGCCGTGGGAATCTGGGTGCATGCAATGGGGTGCAGTGGGACAATCCACAGGCACCACTCAGAGGTGACTTGGGCTTCCCCCAAGAAGCTGGAGCAGCTGAATCCCAGTTTGTTCAAGTGGGTAGTGACATGGGCTAGATTAAATCATGTCCCTGCAGCAGGCAACGCTGAGCAACCAAGGGCAGGAATCTTGATGGGAGCTGGAAGAAGGTGGTGGGGAACTGTAGGTGAGGAATAGGAGCACCTGGTTGCCACTGCCCAGCACCCAGATCTGCTTGGGGCCAGTGCAATTCCATTGCATTTTCCACTGCACAGGTTAAACAAAGGTTTAGGAGGAACCTAAAGAGAAGGAACAAGACATTTCTGAGTTTTCTGAGTTGATTTAATTGTCAGGGCTTCCAATTTCCACCAGAGGAACTATGTCATGATGGAATGGGCATGGGCATCATTCTGCCTTTGCAGGCCTGTCACAGAAAGAAAGACCACAGCAGCTCCAAACATTTGGTTTTCATATTGAAAAAGGACTTAGTGTGGCCTAAAGAAAAAAAAAAGTAAAAAAAATTATATGTGGCAGTTTATACTTTTTATTGAAATCCTTTCAAGCATTTTGGTGGAAGAGGGAAAGCCAGGGAAATAGTTGCTGAAATAGAACATTTCATTCAGTGGAAAATTCTGATTTAATTTCTGAAAACATGAAAGACTGCAGTCAAAACAGGAGCTGTCATGCTGCTGAAAAATCACATTTTACATTTGCAGCTGTCATTCTTGTCTTAGGGCTGAGATCCTGAGGGGACCCCTCAGCTTCCTTTCCCCGGGAGGTGCTGTCCTTGATCCTTGCCAGAGAGAGGGTGATCCTGTTCTCTAGGAAAGCTGAAGGATACAGGGAGCAAAGTGCAACTCTAGTCTAAAGACCCTGTGACTTTCATTTTCCAGCTATTTACATATCTGTTGTAGTATCTCAACAGTCAGTTTCATTTGTTATCAAACCCCACCATTTCAGAAAGTCTTGTTTACATGCAGAAGCAGTTTCAGCACTAGCAATACCTATTAACAGTTAATGAGTTGATAAGATTCACTCCAGGACTGGTGCAAAACAGCCTTTTCCATGTGCCTGATGCTTTGTCCTCTCTTCTGCACACTGATAAACACAAGTGGAGAGACCCACGAAGCAGGTTCGGGTGAGGACACTCTGAGTAAAGAGAGGGGGCTGGAAGAAGGATAGAGGCAGCCAGAAAGTGCGGGAAGCATCCAGCCACTTTTAAATCCTACTTTTTAAGTCCTAATTAAGCTGATCATATAAAATGTGATTCTCTCCCTAGTAAATGAAATGTTGCAGAGCTCTGTGGCACTGCTTGTCCCTTCCCAGGAAATCACGCTGTCCCTCAGCTGACTGAACTGGACAGAGTTACTGGGGTCATGTTTCACATGCACAAACTGTTCTTCAATCATTTCTTTTAACATATCAGCAACAGGAACACTTGTCTTCCTCAGGTCTTTAAACACGTTCTTATTTTCTTCTTTATTTTATCATACAACTTAATTTGTAGTTGGTTGATGTCCTGACTTGGTCCTGGTTGGTTGTACAGCTGTTTGTTATAAAGGGGATGTCTTTTAAAGGTTTCTAAGCTGTGAACTGAGCTTTGATAATTCCTACTTATCAAATAATATCAGCTTCCAAATACTGTTGAATTGAGCCTTTGACACCAAAGGAAAATCCATGTCCTTCTCCAAATGAGCACTGGTGATGTAGTTTCAGTGATTTTGTTTGGGTTTTTATTTGTGCCTGTACAAACCACAAGAGTACTGGTTCATTCTGCATTTTCAGCCATAAAGCAGCACTATATGTAGTAACCATTGTATCATAAAATCATTAAAAAACCTGAAATGTGGAACTGTCAAGGTTTGACCCTGG